>CM077114.1:18599529-18638690 GCA_039619505.1 Cimex hemipterus | reverse complement strand
AGTGTCAGCAGTGTCGGATTACTGTTTCCTTTCCTGTAACTAAAGACTAAACCTAAGCCACCGACGCCCCACTGATGAGTACATACGTTTTTATTTTTTAAACATGTTGTTTTAGTAAAAGTCGTTATTGCACATGTACTGAAAAAATAATAAAGAATCTATATTCTATCAAAATGCTAGAGTCTTACAACTTCGTTTTCTCTTCTATCAGCTTTCATCAAAAAAGTTTTGATTTTATTCCGCTGTTAGAGGGGAGTGACCGAGTAATAATTAAATCATCATATACTCACTCGAGCGTTTTATTTAACCCTCCTTTCACAAGGTGATCGATGTGACACACCCAAACCCATTGTTTCGAAACAAAAGTTAAACAAAACGCGTTAATGCAGTAAATAATTCCTTTTTAAAAACAAATAACTGTCTTTCACTTGGTTTAAACATAAAACTCAAACATTTCGAAGGAAAAACATCGAATAACATAAGCAAACAAAAAATACTCAAATTTGCTTTTATGTTTCTCAACATCGTCAAAAAAACGGATATTACATTTTTTTTGATAAGCACAAATAAGAATCATTTATAGAAAAACGAGTATATGGCTTAAATGTATAAAATCTGACTAAAAATAATTATAAATTGATTAGTTCTAGTACTAGCACTTGAGTTAGTTATATAAGGTGTTTGCTTTGTAATGAGAATTCTTGATCTTTAGGCGAGTTGGAATAATGTAGAGAGGTACAAAGTGAATGGTGTTTGTTTACGCCAGAGAAAATT
Organism: Cimex hemipterus; assembly: GCA_039619505.1. Lineage (NCBI taxonomy): Eukaryota > Metazoa > Arthropoda > Insecta > Hemiptera > Cimicidae > Cimex > Cimex hemipterus. Next base: position 18,637,916 of record CM077114.1, on the reverse strand, counting down.
TTATTAACTTTTTAATTTTGTTTATTTGTTCATATATCCGTGGAGTCGTAAAACAAAAAAAAAAAGTCTCGGGGTCCGGCAGGACAGTTTGTTTTTAAGAGTGAACGAACTCCTTTGTTTAATTCTTTTTTGATCTTTATTTGTAACCGAAGTTCCAATTTACGAGTACACCGACGGAATACGAAGTTGTTTGCTTTCTCTTCTTCCGCTCATCGCTGTGACATCACGTCGCCTGCAATTATTTGCCGCGCATCATGTTGCTGTTCAGAGCTCAGATCTTTCTTTTCGGCTTCTCACGTCTTCCAATAAGACTTTAATTTGTTCGTTTTCTTAATAGTTACAGTGAAGAAAATTTAAAACCAAGTTTGATTAATTTGTCACTATAGTTTTTATTCTATTGACTCTGGCCAGGTCCTTTTTTGACCGACTTATGTAAATTGAATTAACTTTATCGTCTAATGTATGTAAATCGTATTAATTAATTTAGTTTAATTTAATCTATCTATCTTGATATCGCGTCTTGCTTCTGTCAGGGAATCAACGTGGAGGAACAAGTTCCGTCGAACTAGCAAAGGTAAGGAACGTTGCTGCCAGTTAAGGACAGCTGCTTCTTCCAACACAGTGTTGAAATAGAAAAATCCATCATATAATAAAAATTTTGAGACTAATGGGATTGAAACGTCTTTATTGAATAGATGTAGTAAGGTTGGAGGGGTATAGGGAGCTTGGGAAAGAGGTTTCAGGATTTTAGACAGAAATTATTGGACTCTTCTTAGGAATGTTTGCCCATTTCCATGCCGTATATTCTGCTCCATTTTTCCATGTGTTCTCTTGGCAAATAAATGTGTTATTTATGTTATAAAGTCGTAATAACTCGAACGTAAATAAAATCCAGAAAGGAAAGCCCGAAAATTATCTTTTTTTTTGTTGTAAAATTTCTAGTTTAAAGATTTTAATTGGTATTTAAAAAGAATCCAAATTGTTGTTTTCTTTAGCAAGAAGTTTTGTTTAGAATCCTTTACTGAATGCACCTTTTCGTTTTTCTAACTTTTTAAATAACTAATCTTATGTTAGGTTTTGCAACACAGAAAAAAGCAATTTTATATCAAAAAATATCTCAATTATTGCACAAACCTAAAATATAGAGAAGACTGTAAACTAGCTTTTATTGATTTAAAAATTTTAACTTCCTCCTGTATCTATTCTAAAGTGTATCACTTATGTTATAAATAACCTTTATAAATTTGCATGTCTAACTCAAATAACTATGTAACTAGATCTTGTAAAAAAATTGTCACTACTAGTAACAGACTGAAACTAGCACAAAATAGTACAAAATATTGGATGGTGAAATATTATGCCGTACCTGAAAAATTAAAATTCTTAGATAAAAACAAGGTAAGAAAAGTAATTTATCAACATCTAGCCACACATGCCTTCCATAGGGCAGATGAATTTTTAGAAAGTTTTAAATATATTGCTTTATCCTACATTGATTTATTGTAAAACATTTATTTATTTACCATTGCGTATAATTTTATAACCGTCGTAATTTGATATGATAATTGTAGTACCTAATTCATGTTTGCTACAAATAAAATCGCTCTCTCTCTCTCTCTCTCTCTCTCTCTCTCTTTCTTATGTAATTCGATGATGCATATCATTTCTTTAAATTGGGTAAAAATTGAACGGACTGATTTATTACAATCAATTAAGGTTTTTAGTTGAGATAAAAAAGTCAATGACACAGGTGGGATTCGAACCCACGACCTTCGGCCAGATTAGCCACTACTCTACCACTTGAGCTATCGTGACCTCGATCCACTCGGACAATAGTTCCCATCTCAACTCCACTTGTTAAGTTTTCCCTCCTTTTTGTCATTTTTCAAATGTCGTGTAATCGGTTTGGATTGTATGCGACAAATGAAATGGCCACGGAGAGCTTTAGTGAAGTATACTTCAGTTTAATTCATTAAATTCACTAATTTCGTGGTCTGCTTGACCAATTAATATATTACAATTAATTAAGGTTTTTAGTTGAGATAATCTTCACTAAATCTCTCCGTGGCTATTTTAAAGAAAAGTTTCTTAACTTACCTATCTCGTTGAGTACACATATTTTTGCATCATACGCCGAATAAACACTCACATGCATCGTATAGTAAGGCAGTGTAACCAACAAACCTGATCTACGTAAAAAACAGGTACATTGTGAAGCAGAACTTTTGCCTGTAGTGAGACACAGTATCAAAATTTAGACGTGAAATTTGTCATTTTTAACGCTGTATGCACGTGTTGTCTGGGCACACTCAACACGATACACAAGAATGAAACTTCTGCACGGAAAACACACTTTGAGGCCTGAAGACGATTTCAATAAAGATCGAATCGTTGACTTGATAAAGAAAATTTTTTTCTAAAACGTATGTCATACCAGCCGCAGCTCACGATCTCGAAATAATCATTCGCTAATTCTCACTAAACTAAGTCCCTAACATAAGGAAAATAAAAATAAAAGACAAGTTCCTTCGTCAGGCTTTTGAAGATATAATGCATTTCATCAGGACTTCTGTATTATTTCTAATGACTCAAAAGTGAAACGCATATAAACTTCGACGTACACTATTATAACGCTTAAATCATTATAAATTAATAGGTTTTGCATTGAAGTGACCATGATCTTTCCCCTGTCCAATCTACATTACAAATATGGATTGAAGACGACACCCACAATATAATCTAGCTTTGCATAGTGCGTTAAAAATGACAAATTTCACGTCTAGATTTTGATACCGTATCCCACTACACGCAAAAGTGCTGCTGCACAATATACCTACTTTGTTACTCAGATCAGGTTTGATGGTTTCACTGCGTAACTAGGCGATGCGTGTGGGTGTTGCGTATTCGGCGAACGATGCAAAAATATGTTTGCCCAACGAGATAGGTAGGTTCAGAAACCCTTTTTTAAAATTTCAAACTTCCAAAAATAGAGCCATTTCCGAATGGAATAAATTAAAAATTCATATTTGATGAAACATCACCCGACACAAATTATTACGGTCAAATACCCTCATGCGAGCTAGGTATGCGGGGTCACCGATTTTAATGAAACAATTTTTCAGTGGTACTAGATCAAAAAATTAGCAGCCTGACCGAGCATCCGTGCTTAAGTGCCTTAGTAAATTTTTTCTTTAAGTAATAAAATATTTCGTTTAATTTTTAACATTATTTTCTGATTTTGATGTTTGATGTTTATGTATTGCAGTATCATTATAAATCAGTCCGCTAAATTGTTACCCAATTTAAGACAATGATGTACAGCACCGTACATAAGAAAGAATGAAAGAGAGAGAGAGAGACAGAGAGAGAGAGAGAGAGAGAGAGAGAGAGAGAGAGAGAGAGAGAGAGAGATTTGTAGCAACCATGATTTAGGTGTTACAATTGTCGAATCATACATATTAAGCATGTCAAATGACAACGGTTTTAAAATTATATGCAGTGGTAAATAAATGATTGTTTGTTGTTAAAGATTCGTATTTGATAAAACATCACCAGACACAAATTACAATTAAATGATCTCAATAAAGATCGAAACGTTGGCATGATAAAGAAAATGTATTTCTAAAACCTACGTCACACCTGATTGCACCTCACGATTTCTAAACAATTACATTTATAATATGTTCCTATTTATGGATAAAAATATATTTATCTACTGGCACATGTATGCGAATGTTTTACCACCACATGTTAATTTATGGCCTTCATCGATTTTGTCGCAAATGTTTAATGTAGGAGGGGCTAGGTCTCATTGACACTACTAAATATTAATATTCTCTGACAATCCCAAGTTTCTCAATGTTATAATCCGCTTCTAGGATTTCTTTCGCCTTTTTTAGTTTTTAACAAACATTCATTTGCAGTGAACACTAAGTAATTAGTTACTAAATTGAATTACATACAAAAGCACTAGATATTTGTCTTGATATTAAGTATCTTTATTACTGCAATCACTGGCAATTGAAGTGCAACATAAATTTAAGTAATAATTCTAATTCTTTTCACCATCGCTTTCACTCGTCACTGTTTTTAAAATCAAGTAGTACGAGACAGAATCTTGAATTTTCTGAAAAAGGTTAAAATATATGAAATCTAAACGTACTGATAATGTCAACGTTTACTCACATGAAGAAAATTAGCGTAGGACGCGTTGATGTTGCCGACACCTTTGAGCCCGACCTTTTTCTGACAGGCTTGTGCAAAAGTCACAAGTGCTTTTCTCGAAGAAATGCTGCAGGCGTACCACCGGTTATTGTACAAAGCGAAAGATACCTTGTCAAACTAAAAAGTTGGATTGTAGTTGTGTAAAACAATAAATACAGAAGATGTACCTCATCCGTTATCATCTGTCCAAAGGAGCAGTACATCCACAGTTGTGCGTAAGAACACAACAGCAAAGGAAATGAACTCACCAATACTGAGAATTTATTTGGAACCTGTAGATTTGATAGGTTAAAGTACTTTTATTTTTATTATTAGTCTGTAGAACAGTGCTAGAATTTTTGTATTGCATTTTTGTATTCTAGGTTATGTGGCTGTCGGGAAAGGTTTGAGATGGAATTTATATTTTTTGAAATCATCTGTACGTCGGTATTCCACAACTTCCGGTATTTTGTATTTTGAGGTCTGTGTACAATAATTACTTAAGGATTTTGGTTGTGATAAAAAAGGCCAATGGTACGAGCGGTATTCGAACTGACGATCTTCAGCTTGATACGCCGCTGCTCTACCATTTGAGCTATAGTGGCCTCGATCCACTCGGACGCCAACTTCCCATCTCAACTTCAATTGGTCAAGCAGACCATGAAATTAGTGAATCTGTGTAGAATGTAAGATTGCGTACAAAGCAGGTTGCTTGAGCAATAGTTGGTAGGGCATTGGACTGGAACGACTGGATTCTATGAAAATAGGATTCCTTGGTTGAACCCAAGGCGTTTGTTTTAAGTTAGAGTTTCGATCTATTTCCTAGTAGTTTTTTAACTTCCAAGTTATTTTGTTTGGACCTATGTTTTCTGGTCGTAGGCGTGAAATTGAAATATTTTGTCAATAGATGACATAGATTACATGGGAGAGAATGGAATTGTAAATTGGGGAGGATACGAAGAAGGGTGAGGAAAACATTGTTCCCAACAAAAGAGAATGTTTTTGAGGTAGTGGGCGCCAAGCATCCCAATAGGTCTTTAATAATTTTAAGTATCCCTTTCCCTACATGAATCAGTATCACATCACATTCTTTAATAGGAAGGAAATCGCTAGGCCATCAATGCTTAAGCCGTTTTGCAGGGTGTAGGGAATAAAAAATGATAAAAAATCATGTCTTCCTTAATCTTCTTTAACAACGTCTGGTCGTTGGGCAATGATTGGACGGATTCCTGACTGAAATGAAGAATAATTCTTTGTAAGAAGAACTTTTATGAACCACTTGTCAAATATTATTTTCACTTCTATTTTCTATGTAGAGTTTGGAAGTAAACCATTGTTGATATAAAGTCCTAAATATTAGACTGCATTGATTTCAGGAAAAGGACTGAAATGGTAGTTTAGAAGTGAACTGATACAGCGGATGGTCACTTCATCGACTCTTCAGAATAAGAGATATTTATTATTATTTAGTAATTTACTGAAAAAGATAGCGGTATTATGGGTGTATATGGGGAGTTCGATATCAAGATTGTAAGGCCTGAAGTGTATATGGAATTAGAGTGGGATCAAGGATTCTGCGTTGGGGTTGTTCCGATTCGCACTTGAATGGCCCCTTCGGCCTGATAGGATTTTTAGGTAAAAGAAGAAAGAAAAAAGGGTTTCTAGAGAAAACTTGCGTCCTAGCCTTAATTTTTCACGTCTAGGAAAGCATCATTTCCTTCAAGGATGCAATCCACACTGGCTCATTGATTAATGTTTGATGCCGTAAGAACATGATTTAATTGTACACTTACCAAGATGTGAGTTCGTTAAAATATTATATCGAGGATTTTGCCTAGTAATTGCACAAATCAAGGGTGATTAAATTTTCATTGAATTAAGAAATCAATTGTAGTTTAAAGAGATATATTATAAATTAGAAATTACTTGTTCAACGGCAAATATGAGGACGCAGGAGTGCATGACGGAATAAAGAGACTGGGCGACTGACACCTCGTTGTAACAGATCTGCAGGAGTTGGCTCATACTTTAATAAATAAATATTAAACTTTTATTTTTTATTTATTTTAAACAATATAAACTACCTCAATAATTCGTTGTGCAGTTCGATCGATTCGCTTATCAAAATTTCATCTTGATATTTGTTGCAACCCAATTTGGCGAGTTTATTTCTCAGAGTAGCCAAATGGGCTACGATAACGATTGCAGCCACTGGAAATATAGTGTCAAGCAAGCAATGAGCCAAACAGCAATTGATGCCGCAGTAGAAGTCAATCATCAAGCCTAGAACAATATGGTGTTAACATAAAAATTGTTTATAAAACAATCCATTCGATTTGCATACTGAAAAACTGGCCCAAGGCAACGTCCTGAGGCCATGGGAAATCTGTCGCTACTGGAATTTCATGGTTTATGATAGTAAAAAATATCACCCAAATCCCTACAGTAGAAAGGAGCATGTTAATGTACACAAAGTTCATTCTTAAACCAGATTGTATCGATTCTTCTTCCAAATCCAGGTGGCCGACGCTTTCACACCTTTCTATCAACTCAATATACTGAAATACAAAATTGGTGAGTAAAACGAAAATTCTACCGTGGCCGTGTTACTCACTGCTTTCTGCATATAACGTAGATAAAATATTTTGATTAAGGAACCTGCAAAAGGCATCATAACAATTACCCCGTTCATTTTAATTGTGTATTTTAAATCGTTGTCGATGTCCATCCACACACTGGCTTTAAGGGTCAGTACGATATCACAAATCATCAAAATCACCCAAAATGCCTGATATCCCCATTTTTTCATAAAATCTGGGAGAGGAAAATTCAGGCCTTCTGAAAAGATAAGAGCAACATTACGCAGATTTAAATAATGAATTTTATATCGAAAAATCTAAAAAAAAGTAACTATTAGAAAAATAAGTAAAAATTTATTTCCAAATTGCAGACGTATGTGCTTCACCTATTTATTTTAAATGAAGACAAATAAAAACGTATATTTTATGTTGTATGATGTACTTATTTAGTTTTTCCCAAAATACTTCCTCTCCAGAATATACCAGTACATTTTTTTTCTTCAAATGGGACACTATTACTTTTATCACATTTTGGTAGTTTTCGTCTTCTGCAAACGTCACAAGAAGAAACTAACTGTTGAAACGGGGACTCTCACTGATTACACAAGCCGCCATAAAAACTAGTCAATGGTCCCAGATGCTTGGTTTCCCGGCATATAATTCGAGGGTTATTACAATTTATTATTTCATCGATAAAACTTGAGAAAATTCAAAGCGTTTAAAACACACTCATGTAACAAATTGTTAGGTAAATTTAATTGATTTAAGTAAAGTTATTCCGTTGTTTCCATAAATTTTTTGCCAAACCGTAAAGATTATTTTTTTTAAATACAAATTAATAAACTTTTGACCTTGCTTAATTTGTTTTATATCCGTGTCTTGTTGAGAGCAAAAATGGGACAATTGCACAGAAGACAAACACTTTGAACCCTGAAGATGATCTCAATAAAGATCGAAACGTTGGCACGAGAGAAAATAAGTAAGTTGTAGTTAATATAACGACAATAATACATATAGTTTGAAATAAAAATATGATTGTCCGGTTCTTTTGTCTTCAACTGTACTCGATGCTATCGCTAGGCGGAGACTCTCAACACGACACGCTAGAATGGCTGAAGTACACAGAATACAAACACTTTGAGCCCTGAAGAGGATGTCAATAAAAATTCGAAACGTTGGTACGATGAAGAAAATGTTTTTCTGAAACCTACACCACATCAGACCGCATCTCACGATATCTCAATAGTTAAAAAAATGTTGGTGGAGAAAAATACGTCGGCCACGCTGTATAGTTTTAAAATTATAAAAGAAAAATATAACTTCTAGTTCAAAAAAGATAGTTTATAAGGATATATCAATTCTTTAATTATCAGAAGATCAATGATAAAAACCTTTCCACCATTCGAATCCGAGTATTTTAAGCAAAACCTTTTGTAGAGTGAAGATTCTCAGCCGATCCTCGCGAGACAAAGCTACGATGAGTCTGTTAGAAGTTTTGAAAATAAAGTCCATCTCGAAAACGTTCGACTTGATGAAGTCGTGATTCACGATGAAGACAGAGGCCCCAATGACTTCAAAAACCTGTCGTGGCGTGTTGCAAGATAAATTACTTTCGATTAAGGTGGTTATGAATAATCGTATTTCCCAATAAACCTATTATTTCTGGAGCTCGCGATTTTCCTCGCACTAAACTATTGAATTATTTTCAATAGTTAACAATTAATCGTGCAATGGCAAGGTTAAAGACAAAAATCCTTAGTATAAATTAGAAATTTCGTTATGCAATTACCTGCCCTCTCTAGCAATCAATATATTTGCCGTATAATTACTATAGTGTTATAAGAAGAAAAACGATAACAATGATTTGTATTTTCATATATTTAAAAACAAAACAAATATTACTGAAGAAAATGCTTCAATACTTTCTAAAAAAGATAGTTCCTACTCACAGTACGTTGTTTTGCAACGATCCGAATTTCGAGCCTTTTAGCTCATCATCAGGTTGAAGGACTTCTTGACGGAAAATGCTTCATCCTTAAGTAGCCTCTTATTTTGTTACACGAAGTTTTAATTTTGCCTGTATTATTTCTCAGCGATGCTTAACCATCACATAGGATTGTATCGTTTCCTTCTTTCTTAGACGTTCCTAGTCGTAATATTCTGCTTTCCTTCAAGGTCAATTTTGAACTTTGACCGGCTTGCATTAAAAAATTATATGACACGATGCTGTACTGTTTTATTCTATAAAATACTTAAATATTATAATTGAAAACTTAAGCAGTTGAACCTCACTCTTTCACCTTGCATTCCACAATTGATGCTTGTATCAAAAAAATCATAAAAAGAAGATAATGCCAATAGCTATAAAAGCATTGTCCCGAAGAAAGGTAACAGCAAAATTTTCAATGAATGAATTTAAAAGGTCCAAAACCGCAGAAAACATAATAAGATAATAGCTACGAGGCCAAGTCGAAAAGTAATTCTGGATAATGAATAAATGGATAACCAACAATCCTAGGATCTATAATTAGGATAAGTTCAAACATAGAAATCACATCAAAATTGCTAAAAAAATTGGTTAAGACAATAAAATCAAGGTAAATACTTAGATCAAAATAGGATAAAGCTCTGGTTGATAAGGAGCTTTTAAATACTGACCATTACAAACTGAGAAAAAACCTAAACATGGATACATTCATTTCTATTTACAGGTTATGAAATGAGGTGTAAGAAACTCCCACTCGAATAAACGTCGAAAGCAACCGAACAATGGAGTTAGAAGTTAACAAAAAGACCCGGGAAAATCATTGCCTCATAGTAATCAATGTCTTTCTACTTTTTGAAAATCTGATCAAGTCAATTGAGCTGAACTAAGGGAGTAGGAACAGTAGAAAACGCCAAATCCCAGATTGCTAGGCATGTTTTCATCGTCATCAACACTGTTATTTGATAGCACAGTCATCAGGTTCTTTTTGATTTTTACCCTTTTGTAAGGTTGAAATCTAATATGTAATGATAAAGGTTTATTAAATTATTTTGTTACTGTTAAAAAAGATTCGATTTTTAACTTTTTAGTTGCAATCTCGATAAACTTCTTTGATTTAAATGTCCCTGGTTATTTCGTGCAGCATTTATTAAACAATTAGTTCATTTCCGCTTTTATTCAGATTTGATTTACAGATTTGTTGGTTACGGCCAGATTCAGAGGACTATTACTCAATCTGGCATCTGAGAATACAACACAAAATGAGCGTATATAACTAGATCCCATTTGCAGATTATTAATGAGGAGAAAGAAACAGCCAACTATGTCATCTCCGTATGCAAAGCAACGGCTCAATAACATAAACTACTCTATAGAAAAAAACCCTAGGAAATGAAATTGTTGCAGTATCGCTTAATGATCTAATACTTATGAAATGAAGAATTGATTAAGCCAGAAAGCTCCAGTATCCTGGGGAGTACAAATCCTGCTTCCTAGAATCCTTATCACAATCACCCTCATCTTCATTTCTCTCTCTCTATCTATCTATCTATCTATCTATCTATCTATCTACCTATCTATCTATTTCCCTCCTATCATATAATTATTAAATCCTTATGTAATTCTGGCAAAAGAAAATATGTATAGATGTAATATGTATTAATCAAATATATGGGTTTATTTGGAATAATTAATTTATAATAACATAAAAAAAGATGATATGAAGGTAATTTAGAAATCGTGAGATTAGGCTTGGTGTGTTGTAGGCTTCAGAAAAACATTTTCTTTATCGTGCCAACAGTTTGATCTTTTATTGAGATCATCTTCAAGGCTCAAAGTCGATGCGTGTCGTGTTGCACAGAAGACAAACACTTTGAACATTGAAGATGATCTCAATAAAGATCGAAACCTTGGCACGAGAGAAAATAAGTATGTTGTAATTAATATAACGAAAATAATACATACAGTTTGAAATAAAAATATGATTGTTCGGTTCTTTTGTCTTCAACTGTACTCGATGCTGTAACATGTCAAGTCGAGACTCTCAACATGTCACGCTAGTATGGCAGAAGTACACAGACGACTAACACTTTGAGCCCTGAAGATGATCTCAAAAAAGTTCGAAACGTTGATACGATTAAGAAAATGCTTTTCTGAAACCTACACCACATCAGACCGCATCACGATTTCTAAATAATTATCGATTAACGGTCACTAATCACCACACATTACATGCATTGCATTTCATATTGGATGTACGAATGGTAGAAATAAATAAATCTTAAATGATTCATAAATTAAATGATCATCATTAGCATCCCTTTATCTGTAATTATATTCTTGTTAATAGAAAGTTCAGGAGAAATAACTTTGATTAATTAAAACATAATGATCTTCATCGCTTTTACTGTGTTTGCCTCATTATATCTTGTACCTCTTCTATCAGTTTCTTACGTACTTAAAAAATTTCGGAATTATTTGGTTGTTTGGTTCTAGTTGGTTATTGTGATGTTTAGTGCATTTAACATTTTAATTAATCATCTATTCTACAGGTAGAATCGGATATTTTGGTATTAAATTTCTGAAGGTTTATCCTCCAGGGCTGGGGTAAAACTTCAGTTCTCTTTCCTAATTGTTTTGGTTTAAAACAATGCAAGGGCCAGAGCGATGGGTTTAAAACCGCGTCGAGATAAACCACGGCGGCCGGGACAAACAGAAAGTTAAATTGCCCCCAGAATGAGAGCCTAGTGGCGCGAAATGTTGGCTTATTTACTGTCTAATTCCTTGGAAGGGCAAAATATGTTAATTCCACCTCCGCCGGAGTTTGTTCTGTCTCAATTTTCTGTGGACTTTACGAGCCAGGCTGTGTTAAAGGCCAGTATAAATATGAGCTAAAGCTCGCCTTCTGTTCATTATAGTTGGAAGAATCTATCCATTTGTTGTACAGAACAATACAATTCGGTTGTCCTACGAATTTGAACAATTTTTATATTTCAATTTTAGTGGCCGGTTCTGATCGTTTCCATCTAATTAGCCTTAATGTTTTGAATTATAATTTTGCTTCATTTAGTGGAAAGCCATTTTATGTTGTGGTTTTGTAAAGGCTTAAATCTGTTTAATATAATGAAAGGATTGTACATAACATTCATGTTTTTGTCAACTTAATTGTTAAAAATGACCCTTATGAATTGATTTTGCCCTTATTTATTAATAATATAAAAAACAACAACAAACAATGATTATACATTTTTATTTTCGGTTATTATGAGAACAATATTTTGGACTCGATTGGGGAAAAAACTAATTTGGCAAATTTTAAAATCAAAAGAACAGAAATGAAAACCGAAATTGAAAAAAATACGATGCTTTTATACTAATTTCTTGTACAAACAGTCCTGCTACAGCTTACTTTAAGGTGGTGAACCCCAAAATAAAATCGAAATTTGCAACAACAAACAGGAGGGGGCGTCGGTGGCCGCAACGGTTTGTGCGTAGACACGGCGCTCATCACTGTAAGGTAAAGGCCCATAAAAAAACATATAAAACATAATAGGTTTTTGTTCAAATCGGCACCCCGAGGGTTCATATAACAAAATTTTATACCCGAACTTCTTTCTCAAATAAATAATAAATACAATAAAATATTAAAATATGAGAACTATCAGTCAATTTAAACGACCCTCTTGATTCTATTAGAATCAAAAATTATGCAAGTAAACTGTGAAAGCGAGTTAATCTTACAAAACCATGGAAAAAGTTTTATTGTGTACATTAAAATTGTTTTATAAAAAAGTGGCACACTTGAATCGGGGCGGGAACAAAACCATTCCACGTAATAATAAATTGGCAAGGTAAAAACAAAAGGAGAAAATCTTAGAGCTCTTCTACACATAGCTTAAAGATGGGCAATTGTACTGAAATGAACATAAAGGTGCTAACTGTGTGCAGTGCATCTCCCAGACATGTGCCACGATCATCCCTAACTATCCTTCTTATAGCCTGATTATCAGCAATAAAACCACGTCCAATAACAAAATACTGAAGGCTACACAACTCGATTAGATATCCAAACTAGTCTGAAACAATCTAAATCTTCATAGAAATTGGGAGCGTGAGGTTATTTAACAAACAAGCGGACAACTTGGTAAAAAGAAAACAATAAATAGGGTTAAAGCTCTTATGAGATGTAAACAAAGGCCAAACTTCAAAAGAACTAGAATCTAAGGACAGTAAAACCAACAAATACTGAGAAAGCCTACTTGCATAAACAACCTGATGGAAGAATTCTACAGACGCAATGCAGGCTAGCAATACTTTGCCCACATAACCAAGGGTTTCTCTTTTACAAGCAGTGGTATCGATCTCTCAGCAAACAAGAATTGGGATGCACCGATCAACAACCATTTACACGGAGAGCCAAATCATTCTTGATATCAGTCGAACCATAAGCCGCTAATCAAGAATATTGTACTATATCTATTGTACAAATTTATTGAAGAAGATGGGAAAAATAGGGTTGGACAAAGCCAAGATACACTCAGATGTAGAAGGAAATGAGAAAGCTGACGAATGCGCAAAGAGGACGGCTGCTGATCGTTCTGCTCAGGCCGTTACCATATCTGGAGTCAAAACTGCTACGCCGTAATCTGAAGGGATGCGAAATCCTGTGAGCAGAGATGGCTATTGGAATACAAGCAAATAATATTGTCCAAACAATAAAATTACACGAAGTTCTTTTCAGAGGATCTTCGGAAGAGGTCAAAACAGAGAAAACTTCCTTACGGTTTTCGCCGAGCTTTCGACAGTTTTATACTGTCATCTTCAGGGCCTGTTTTATTATCAAATAAACAAAACTATTATATTATGAAAAACCAATAATTACAATAACAATTGAATATCTTACTTTAAAACCTTAACCGGAATTTAAATAACATGGTGTCTTGGGCCCAGAAGTACAATGATTTTTTGTGGCTCAGCATCTAAATATTAATTTAAATTGAGAAAACATAAATAATTATAGGTGAAATAACAATACCAATAAAATTTATAATGTGGTCAAGAAAGGTTACCTCAAAAAAGTCTAAAAAATGACTAATTTTCAGTTTGCTTAAAAATAACCATTACCCGGTGGCATTGTTTGACATTTATGAGGTAACCTTCCTTGACCACATTTTTAATTTTATTGGTATTGTAATTTCACCTATCATTATTTATTTAGCGTCCTTCGGGTTTGCTTATTATTGCACATTTGTTTAAATCGCTCTATGTGTTTCTATAAAGTGTCATCGTAAGGACAAAGCTTTACCTCTTTTCTCCTAAATATCTTGATAATTCTTCAGTCAAAACATATTGTTTGTTATTTCCTCTCTTATTAAGGCATTTTTCTGTTTATTTTTTCTTATAATGTTCAAATTTTTTAAAATTATTTTGTCCTTTTAAATCTTTCATACCGATCTTTGCTGAAAATTGTAAATATCTTATTTCTTACAGAACTATATCTATTAAAAAATTATTATTTGGTATAAATTAACAAAGAATCTATATAGTTCTAAAGTAATCAATTAAATTCTCTTTGCTTACATTCTTAACAGCATCAAAACTTCGTCAAATTTGTATGCTTTTACCATTCTAAAGTTTGATCATTTGTTCTTTAACAGAGTGTTAAATAATAATACTATAAATAAAGATAAACCGAGTGCTAGAGGCAAAACTAAAAAATATTTTGAAATATGTTTTCACACATTCTACTTGTAGCAAAAATTTATGTATACGAACGAGTACGTCTAAATTAACGAGTTGTGAGAAAGCGGGCATTTGGACCTTTTCTCTGTCAAGTCTCAAGAGAAGAATAAGTCCTTTATTTTATTCAATGTTCATCCCAACAGGCTGGATCCGAATTCATTCTAACCAAGGAATCAGGTCAACAGTTACATAAAACAAATCTCTTATAATCAACAGTTCTTTGTTTTCTACTTTGCATGGATTTCGTTCAATTTAAAAGTCAAAGCGGATATGCGTTGATTTATAAAAAAAATAAAAAAATAAAAAAAAAAAAAAAAAAGGAAAGGAAAGGAAAGGAAAAAGAAGTGTAACATACATGTAGAACTCGCAAAATACAAAATAATTCTGAAATAAAATACGGTTAGGTTAAAAGCGCGCTAATGGATTTCAAACAAGTACTTTTTCTCTTAGAATATAATAATGTATTTTCTGATTTTTTTTCAGACGTCATATCTTCGTGCATGGAAACAATAATATACCCTTATTTAGTTAATATTATTTCATTTTGTAGTTAAAAATTTAATTGCTGTTGTACACTAACGTAACGGGTACGCCAAGAAAAGGACGTTTAAAAAAATATATTTCAAGAGAGATTTGTGGATGAAATCGTAACAACTTACAAGGGTGGACCAATGGAGTTTTGATGAAACTTTTGTTGGTGATTCTAGGTCAAAAAATATTAGATACGTGTCGAAACTTTATTTTCAATGAAGCTCTAGTAACCGAGAAATTTAAGAAAAGAAATTTACCTTGTTTTAATATGCTTTCCTGATTTTTGTAATGTATTTCCACGTTATTATACACATCATTTGATATGAAAAAACAAAACAAACAAATTCGTGCATAAATTGTATTAATGTGTTTTCCTTATTTTGGTATTGCGTGTTAAATTGTTTTCTAAGGGTTGTTGGTTTGAAAATCGTTTAGGCCTTTTCATCAGATGTCAACGTTTTCAGAACCAGAAAGTAAGAGACTGAATCTTGCAAGCTCTGAAAAATAAAAGTAAAACTTTATTTAGTACACATTTATTCTATCATTAGTCTATTACGTGTAAATAGTTAGCGAGAGATGCTTGGATATTTCCAAATCCTTTCAGGTGGACAGCTCGTTTGGTCGCCTCCAGGAATAGGACCAACGACTTCCTCAACTTCGGCGGGCAGCGGTACCATTCGTTGTTATAAGCGGCGAAACTTAAGGTATGAGTCTAGAAATTAGCTAATTAAAAACCGTACTTTTACGATTATTACTTTTGTACCTTGTCTGTCAACAACTGGCCGTATGAGCAGTACATGTAGAGCTGGGCGTAAGAAGCAGAAAGCATTGGTACAGAGCTCAAAGCGGCTTCTACCTTATTTGAAACCTGAAATTAACGTGATTAAAAGACATTTTTAATTTCTAACATGTTTACTATTATTACCTTAACAACTGCATAAATTAAAATACAAGAGTGTAGTACCGTGTAGACGGACTGGGCGACAATGAGTTTATTGTAGCAGACAATGACCTGCTTAACAACCCTTAAAAAACCATAAAATTTCATCTCTTTCTTCTCATCATTTCAAAAAGCCTTACCTTAAAAGCCGTACATGCAAATCTACCGCTTTGTCAAGTATCATTCTGTCTATGAAATAGTCTTTGCCCAAAGTTGATAAGAGTTTTTCCAGGCGTTGTATATGCCAGCAGATGGCGCTGACTACTAGGGGGAAAGATATATCCAGCACGGTATGGCCGATGCTGCAGTAGAAGGCACACAAAAAGTCAACGTTGAAAGCTGGAGATAAATGAAAGAAACATTAGTGTTAATAATATTTACTATTCTTTCTCACACTCACTCGGTATTTTCCAAATTATACAAATTCATTTACTTCTAGCTAATCCTATTTTCATGCTGAACCGGCATTGTGTCACTTAAACCGTCTTTACTAGCTGGTTTGTTGAACAATTCAAATGCATTTCGGATTGCGCCAGGAAATCACCGAAGATGTCGCAACATGAGATCGATTGTTTTCATTTTTTCGATAAAACAAAACTGTGCATAATTTGACTCGTTGTTTTTAGTTCCAAAACATTTCTTTCGTTGTCTATGTTTTAAACTGGGAATATCAATTAGAAGTAAACCCACATAATCCTTAATCCAAAAGAAGGATAAAGGTTTTTTAACGTTTCCTTTTTATGGAATTTAAAATGTTTTTATTCTTAAATCTTAATGTAGTCTTATTTAAATACTGAAGGCATAAACTGTTTAGGTTTCAACTTTGTTTTCTTAATTTTAATTTTTATACTTAAAAATGGCACTTATTCATGGTCGACGGCCCATCAGGTATGCGGCTATTGTTACTATACGAAACTCAGACGCCGTTAGACGTTTCCCAGGAACTGAGTCCTGCCATAGAAGGCCCGGTTCTGGACGCCCTAGGGTAACCGTTTTGCGACTGAATTTGCGAACCCGGCATCTTACTGTCTTTCAAGCGATTCATCAGCTCCAGGAAGTTCAAGGTGTCCAAATTTCTGAACGCGCTGCTCGAAGCAGTATGAACTGATGACTTTTCGCCCCGTAAGATGACCAGAATATCATGCAGAGTTGCACGGCGCGCATTTGCTCGAGAACACGCCATTGTCATCTACTTTTTACAGATAAGTGTAGGATTTGTTCTATGATCTCCAGATGGGACTGATAGAGTGTGGAGAGGCGAAGTGGCAGGTACGAAGACTTACAACGTAGCTCAGTGATGGTGTGGCCGAGAATTTCAATGGAGATTCGCAGAAAGTTGGTTGTTGTTCCTGGAGGGTCTTTGACGCAACTCGTTATGTGGATGAAATTATTCAACATCATGCCTATCCTCGTTGAAAACAGCGACAATCCTAATCTAGTGATCGATATTACAGGTCCACATGTCGCTCGGATAGTACAAACCTTCAACAGATTAACAGCCTGATCAGCCTATTCTTCAGACTTGAGCCCCGTCGAAAATTTGTGGGATAACCTCAAAAGAGGAATCTTACGTCCCGATACACTCGTAGATCTTGTCTAGTAGAAAGTGAAGCGTTTTCGCGTTGCAATTAAGGCAAGAGAAGGAAATACGCGATATTGAAATGTTA
The DNA here is from genome assembly GCA_039619505.1 of Cimex hemipterus. Lineage (NCBI taxonomy): Eukaryota > Metazoa > Arthropoda > Insecta > Hemiptera > Cimicidae > Cimex > Cimex hemipterus. Next base: position 18,620,270 of record CM077114.1, on the reverse strand, counting down.
ATGAAAATTTAAAATAAGATGAAAACAAATTTTAAATGTCCTTCTTTTTATTATTTTTTTGTAAACGTTTTATAGACAACGTCGATTGGAATTTTTTGCCTGTATGCGTATATTGACTTATATATCATCCTACATATCTATTTATCTCTTTCTTTAACTATGACAACTTAATTTTTCGTGTAATTTGTGTTTAATTAAGAGTGCCCGTGTTTTTCTCTCTCGCTCAGTCAATTTCTTAGATTTTCTCGCTTTCCCCCCTCTCTGTTTTGATTTTTCTTTCGTTGGTCACGTTCTTTTATTATTTACCACCTTCCCAATCTGTCTATTTCGGTCTTTCGTTTTTTCTTTCCCTATATTCATTTTCGCAAATACCGTCTAATTTTATCATTTCGCGTTCTCTGTCTTTAATTTCCATCTTTCTTTTTCTTCTCTGTAACTCTCTCTCTCTCTCTCTCTCTCTCTCTCTCTCTCTCTCTCTCTCTCTCTCACACACACACACACACACACACACACACACACACACACACATTTTTTTTTTGTAAACACCCCTAACAATCAGTCTTCCATTTCTATCCTTAAGTAAGAAACAATTACACAACGCAAATCCGACTACAGTCGACTCGTCCCAAGGGAAAGCAGCTGCAAACGGTATGTCATTATGGAGCCACAGATAGCATACGGTCCAGGTGCCGACGTTGGCATTCAGCAGGATGAAGTACAGGACGCAGGAGCGGATCGTATCTTTTACTACCGGCTTCTCAGCGCTTATAGTTCCCACATTCACAGACATATTGAGCAATTCGAGTATCTACAACATATATACATATACATGTAGTTACAATACATTTACGTTTCAACTAATAAACGGCACAGAAAAAGAAACCCTACGAAAATGGAAATTATGTTTTTTTATGTTGTTGATGTTTCTTTTCAAAGTGTTAGGTAAGTCAACCCATTCTTTAATCACGAAAAATCTGCATCTTGGTATGGTCTGAATGAAAAAAATTGCACTGTCATCTGCTAAGCTTTCAAAGTAGAAAAAACATCTTAATACCGAAGGAATCAGTTGGGATTTGCGGTTTTTATTTTTATTCCTTTTCGATTGTGTCTATGTCCTAACAATTCCTTTTGATATATTTGACAATTTGATTTTTACATACTGTAAAATTTTAATGAATATCCTTATTTTGCGGATTTTTAGATAGTAATAATTGCCTGGATGGAAATTGAAATGTTGTTTAAGTGTAAATAAATAATTATTCAGATATCATGAGATGCGGTCTGGTGTGATGTAGGTATCAGAAAAACATTTTCTTTATCGTGCCAAAGTTTCGATCTTTTATTGAGATCATCTTCAGGGCCTGGGATTTACGAACATAGTTTTCATTTAGAAAATACATATAGAATTTGGAAAACTATGTAAACTATGTTTGTAAATCCCAGTCCCTGAAGCTGATCTCAATAAAAGATCGAAACTTTGGCACGATAAAGAAAATGTTTTTCTGATACCTACATCACACCAGACCGCATCTCACAATATCTGAATAATTATCAGTTAACGGTCACTAATCTCTACATACGTAAATAAATAATGTTTGCTAGATAAAGCTTTATAGATTGATTGCAATTTTACAAAATTTTGATTAATTGGAGTTTTAAACGTAAACAGTAATTCGAATGTATCTCATGATTTACTAATCTTATGGGCCCAAGCTGTTATGCAAGTTACAAGTTATGCAAACATTAAGCGCATATAAAGACTGATTTCAATATTTCATAGGGCAATGAAAACAATCAATTGCATTAGATACATGCAGGAAATATTTATTCAAGGACAAGTAAGAAAAACCTCATTTGGGCTCCAGAAACAATGCAAATGGACGGGAAATAAACCTTAACCACCTGAAATACATGCCATTAACTCTTGTACCATGAACAATCTTAAAAACCATTACAGCACAAAAAATCCCCAATAGATCGGATAGCAAAGCAGCTATTAAAGCATTACCAAGTTATACACGTTAAATTTAGTAAAATAATCTAATATGTCCCAACTCGGGGAGTCACAACAACGTAATGATATTTTGAATACCAGGACGCAAGGAAATTTTGGGTGACGAAAAGGCAGACGTACTGCCCAGAGGAGGATCAACAAAACAATAAGGCCCTCAGAATACTATTAGGAAAAGAAATACAAACACAGAATCCTCCATCACAAAGTAGATCCAAAAAGACAAAAGAAGAAATATACAGGAAACGTAGCCCCCTCCAACCATCACGAAGACTGGTACTCTCACTGAGACAGTTGGAAGGGCTACAGTCAAATAATGTATATGGCCACAAGCGTCTGTAGTTAATGTGATGAGGAAGATGAAGAGTCACATATATCATCTTTAAATGCGTAGCTCAATGGATACAAAACCTGTGATGAAACCCAAAGAAAGGGATTGTAGCAACGACACTAAATGCTGTAGTACTTCTTAAGAGAACGAGCGGGTCACAAACTAACCAAAGAAAAACTAAGCCATAACGATACAATACTTAAACAACAAAAACTCCCACTTTCTAATATCCATCACCACCATCATTATTATCATTAACACCGGTAAATCTAATTTTTAAGTTTGTACTTACCTCATTTTTCATGATCCTCAGGTAAAGTAGCTTGGCAAACGCTGCAATGAAAGTCATTGAAACTATGAAACCGTTGATCATCTTAATCATTTCGAATTCTGTTTTTGGTACAACTTCTACATTGAGTTTAATGATAAGAAAGCTGACTATTAGCATCAAAATTGGATAAGAAGCCGGATAAACTTTAAATTTCACCCACTCTGGCACCGGAACATTTATACCGCCTAGAAATAGTGAAAGGCAAAAACAATTTTGTATAAAAATCGTTTTAACTCTTATCCAATCCCAGTTTACCTACCCTGTTTCCAATCAAATCCAAGAAAGTTAAGAAAAGCGAAGTACAACGTGTAAACTTCTAGCTTTTTGTCACCAGCAATCGCGACGGAATATTTGAGGATTGGATCTATTACTTTGTTCATTTTGCTTTCACAAAAGAATCTATGAAAAAGCTTCGCGGTAAAACCGTCAACAACGTTGTGAAATGGGTGTTTTAAAATTAAAAAAATAATTCACGCCTGATTTTAAAATTAGGTGCCAAGGGCGGTCTAAGCACGTCATCTGAATGCGTTATTAGAAAACGGTCTTATTTGAGGGATTAGTTGGATCTATCATTTCCATCAGAACAATCACTAAAAAGCAAAAGCCGCTATTTAACTTGATGAAGCTTCAATTTGATGTTGAAACTATAGTCTTTGTCCTACCTGGTTTTTAAGCTTTATACTTATTTACTCCAAGAATACAATTATGACCCACATATTTAATAAATGGATTAATTAAAAAACGGGTTTTTATTTTTTATACAAACGCTTCTATGCAATTTGTCAATTTATCGTATTAGAAGAAGGACTTTTTTTGTAAGTACCTTAAACATTTATCAAAGTAAAATAAAATAAATCAAAATAAATTTTAAAATTAATTCAAAGTTATATATTCGTTACTGTACGAAACACTGATTGGAATTGGCCAGATTAGACAAGCTTCAACTAAGAGTTGCTTAGAAGCAATGTTTACATTTAACAACGCTCTTTTGACTTTAGCAGTCATGTGCAAATTTAACAGACACACCACCTTATTGAAGCTGTATTTCAGAATATATTAGGAATTAGAAGAATATCAAGGAATCAAGGCTTATCCAAGCAGTCCTATTATTACATATAATGATTAAATCTTGCCTTTTGAAAAGAATATAACATCTGGCAAATACCTTTTCTGGCCTTAAAGGGCTTCCTCTCTAACATAATAACTGGGTATGAAGAATAAGTCATTATTTGTAAGATGTTCACAAGTTGCACGGCATTTTTCAATCATAGTTCTTTATCCCTGATTAAACAATGCGAATTTCCGACGCCTTTCACTAATGAAAGAAAAGCGCCTAGGACATGCATTATGAGAACTTGTGGGAATAAGGTCTATCAAACTGCCTGATTAATCTAACGATTACAAATCTAAAGTAAGCAATTAATCCTGCAATCTAACCAAATTTATTCCTAATCCTAGTTAATTAGTAATAACCCGTCTCTAAGACTAGTAGTTTAGTAACCAGGAAGCTATATCCTAACCATAATTAACTGTTATCTATACCTAATCCGTTCTTTACACCAAACCACCATAATACTAACCCTTCTGAACCAGTCTAACATTTTCAATGTAGCATAGTTCTAACTTTATTTAATCCGTCCTTGACAATAACATATCTTACTATTAACCCGGTCTAGCATATCCATAAACACAACAGCACCATAATCTAACCGACCTAACATACACATCGTAACCATACATAATATAAACTAACCTATCCTTAACACTTATTTTAAAGCAGCCTAACCTTACTCGCCCCTAGCAATACCTGGTTTACCCTATCTCGTCCCCAACATTACAACACATAGACTAACTTTACCTAGCTCAAGCGTTCTCCCTTTAACGCAAAATCGCCGACAAAAAATGGTCGCACAAAAAATTCCAGTTGATTCAGCCAAGGATCATATGTAAATTACAAAGTCCCACGAAATCCCCTTATCAAAGACGAACGTTGTTGGACATGAAAAATGAGGGAATAGATCTGCATTGGATATGGGTAAAGGAGGAAGAATAACGAGGTCGATATGTTGGCAAAAAAACTATGTGCCGAAGTTACCGGAAAGAAAATACAGCATAAATTATAAGAATTTACGAACGGAGTAAGTGCGCCGCGAATATGATTTGTCTAGTCTAGAGCAAGCTTTTGTAACTATATAATAAAACTTGCATCGTACTGCCAAATGGTCATACAAATACAAAAACATTGATTATATCATGAAAGATCCCCCTACCCAAATTGCGCTACTGTCTGCCAGGCGATCTCTACTCCTCTATTTAGAGTTGAAGAATTTCTAGTAGATGTATCATAATAGTAACTAAAAAACATGGTAACACTAAAGTAAAAGTACATAACCCTAATAGAATTTTTGACAGGAAGTGAATTAATTATTTAAAATAAATTTCCAATAAGAACAAATTACAACAACTTTCTCATTTTTAAAGAATTATTTCGAATATATGAAAGCGTGCAAGAACTTTAAGTTGAATACATCTTCAATCTTTTCAACAATTTTCAGTGCCAACATGAATCCACCACATTCACAAGAATTAAGTAAACAAGTACTTAAATTGAGGGAAATCTTATTTTTGAAAAAGACTAAAAAGCCTCCTCTAGAACTAACAACATAAGAGGATATTTACTGAGCATAAAAAAGAGTGTTTTATAGCTGTCACGATAAATGCGTAAATTAAATTTGATCAGGACGTGCCGCGTATTGACATTCGCCAGAGCGGCGAAAATACATGCTTTTATTGTTTCCACGGAACATTTCAATTTCGTCGATTTGTTCACAAGGCATCGCAATCTGTTCAATTCTACTTTTCAAGAAAAAAAAAAAAAGTAATTCTCAAACTTGTTTGTTCCTTTATTATTTTTACTGGCTTCATCCAACAGGCTTTCTTTTCTTCTGCATAAATTACGTTTTACTACATGCAAGGTTTCTTTTGTAGGGCTTTAAAATCAGATTGTTTTAATATTCTATATAATAAACTTTCTGCAAGATAATAAAAATTACATTTGATTAGGGCACGTGATTTGAAGGTGTTACGTTTATGAAAATACATGTTACTAATGAATAATGTAATCACTATCGTGGAGGCCTGATAAATGTACTCGATATGTTGTTAATACATGCAGATATTTTCTGAAACAATTTTAAATAGTTGTGGGCTTATTGCTACCCTGACTTCATCCGCCTAGACAAAGGTAGAATATTATCTATCATTTAGAGGCCAATTAGTCTTCCACGTCTTTTCGCTAAAATTTATGAAAGACCCCTTCTTCCTGATTTCCTTCTTCCCCAAGCACATTTTCTCCCGGTCACGCAATTTGGATTGAGAGCGAACCACTCCGGTCAACAACAACTGCATAGAGTTGTAGACAAAATCTTACAAACCAATGAGGAAAAGTCAGTTTCCTCGACGTAGAAAAATCCTTCGATATTGTGCGGCACCGTGGCTTACTCTCCAAGTTAAAAGACGGCTCAGTTACATAATGCATTATATCGTATTATATATTCTTTAATCTTAATACTTCTTACATATGAAATAGGACCTTATCAATCGTAATAGAAAACGACCAGTCACAACCCAAAGAGATAAATGCAGTTGTATTTCAAGGGAGTGTCCTTGGACCTCTTCTATACCTTGTGTATGGTTCTGATTTCCCAACGTCGAGTAACTGACAATAGCTCAATTCGCCGAGGACACTGCAGCTCTCTCCAAAGGCCAAACAAATCAACAGCAGTACGTACACGAAGTTGAGACGTGCAATAACTAGAGAGCAAAAGTGGACCCATCAAAATCGAAACTCGTTACATTCACTCTATAAAGGAAACTTTAACCAGTTAATAAAAGATTCACGGGAGAAATTATACAATTATGCACTTCAATAGGATCTGTGGGCTGGAGTGTGACAATAAGATGACTTGGAACACACATACATCAAATCTCCAGTCACCCTTTGCTGAATGCTATCCCCCCCCCTCAGTCCTCGTAACAAACGCCTTATCTACCTAATTTTAATAATGTCAATGTGGGGTTACGCCAGCGGGATATGGGCTGTATTTCAAAATTATCGTGGCTTTACTTGAGCCCCCTGCTTCATCAGAAATAATGCAATACGCAAGGACGCAATTCATTCCCATTCAACAGGCTGTACCCATTTCTCCTGACGCACACCACCAACCTCTGAGAAGCAGCGCTCAACCCGCCACCCCCTCAAGATAAAAGAAGGCTCAAGAGAAAAAGACTGCGCGATAATGTCTAGTCACAAGTATAAGTTTTTTATAAAAAAGGTAAATTAGCAAAAGTAAATTGTATTTATCATTTGTTTATTAGATTGCCAAATTAATTTGATTCCTTAGAATAATTTGAAAAAGGCAAAAAGGAGTGAAAATTCGTAAGGTTAGGGTGAGATGGGAACTTATTGTCCGAGTGAATCGAGGTCACGATAGCTCAGGGGGTAGAGCAGCGGCGTATCTAGCCGAAGGTCGTGGGTTCGAATCCCTCTCGTGCCATTAGCTTTTTTTCATCTCAACTGAAAACCGTAATTAATTGTAATAATTTTAGTGATGAGGTGAGAAATTTACGTAAAGATTGTCAATGCATTGCACAGAATAAAAGAACATCATAAAGATTCTATTCTAATGTCATTGAATTTGTAAACTGCAATAATTCTCTTAAGAATAGGAAGTCCCTTGGTACAGACTTATATATTTAATCTGAGTGTCTGTTTAGGTGTTTTTCTCAGCGTTTGAAAGATGTATAAAAAAGAGAAATGAACTAGCCAAGATCAATTATAGCCCTGTTATTCTCATGTTCAATGATTTTTGAAGTCATATTTTTAAAAAGTTTTTTGTCATTCCTCACTCGAAATAAAGAAATAAGTCCAATGTTTGGGTTTAAAAATCGGAAAATACGTAAGTTGGACTTATACATTTTTGACTCTAGTTTATCTTCATTTAAATAAAGGTGATAAGCTAGTTGGAATTTTCCAAGTCATAGCTAAAGCATTTGATGCGTTGGATCACGATATGCGTGTCCGAATTGCGTGATTTTCAACTCTATTGAGTACGGTCTTCCTCAGGGCTCATATTAGGACCAGTTTTATGTTGATTTATCTTAACGATCTCCTGGAGGACATTTGATTTAAAGGCACAATGGCAGTGATGGCTCAGTACTCTCTAGTCGCGAGTACGGAAGAAGCCGAAGATTGGATGTTGAGGGAATGGCAGCTGAGATGGGACGGCTCTCCTAAGGGTCGTCACACGTACGGGCTATTCCCCAACATTAAAAGCCGACTGAAGATGAAACATCTCCAAATTGACCACTAAATGTCGCAGCTATTAACAGGACACGGAGACTTCGCCGCAAAGCTCCATTCCTTTGGACTTAAACCTAGTCCGTTGTGCGACTGTGGCGAAGAAGAAACGGTAGAACATGTCCTCCTCAGTTGCCCAAAACACGTCGTTTCACGTGTACGCTGGCTCTTCGAGATAAATGAGCAGACGGCGACTATGGGCGCTATAGCAGCAGCGATCACCACACGAGCGAAATGTAACGCAACACAAAAGATGTGAAAAAGCGTTATGAGACAGAAAGGATGGCCGACATAAAGACAGCGGAATAACACAGCAAAAGATGAAACATCAGAAAAGCCTATACCTCCTCCACCTGAATATCCCGAGCGAGCCGCCTCCGCGAGGCCCATCCCGGACTCAGTAAACTATACTGTGACAAAGAGCTCGCCAGGTGGAGTAGAGATGCGATCATCTAACAGACAAAGAAAGAACATAGCTTCCGTCTATAATTCAAAAAGCTATATAGCAGCGCAAGCCAAGAAGCTGTAAAGAGCCAGATATGGCTTAGGAGCGGCAAAACGCAAAGACACAGACGGCTCAGTACTCTAGTAATAGATGGGCAGACTTAAAGATTCAACTGCAAGTAGATATGAGACTAATTAGTGAATGGTTTGCACGTAATTTTCTAATCGAAATCAGAACCTACCCCAGTCTGTTCTTCAAATACCAGCCTGATTATAAGATTTGATAGTTTCAGAGGCTACTGCAATCAATATCGCGTCAGAAGCTTTTACTACGAACAAATAAAGCATATAAGATACTTGGAATTAATTATCCACGGAAGATTAAAATGCCATGCCAATATTGATAATGTCTTCAAAAACGTACAGTTTGGGCCGAGGAAATATTACTTTTTGCGAAATAAATGAGAAATTGGCATTCTATTACAGGTCTACTGTGCCCTGGTTAAATCACATATCCAGTACACACACTTCTGAGGAAGTGCATATACCAATGTAAAAGATAAAAGTTAAAGATTAAAAAAAAGGTTAGAGATTTTATACAAGATTAAAACTAAATTATTTAAATTTTTTTGATAAAATTAATAATTAAACACACATAAATGCATATATATATATAATCCCGTTCTAGCAAAAATTAATTATATACATAATTATAACTATATAATTTATAAATTATTGTTATATATTTTATAATTTCATTATGGATATAATAAAGTTTTGCTATTATCTATTATGTACAGATATGCGTGTATATCATATACAACATACATACATACAATTGAACGCTCAGCAAAAACGGTCCTATGAACCTGCGTCCGCAAACACTTCAGTTCCGAACTAAAAACCACCTTATTAATGATATTGTTAGTAAACCTGAACGAACATCTGTAAAATTTTTTGATAGTGGCTCAAATTGTGAATTTTCGATAAAAATGTTATAAATGGTGACTTTTCTTTACCCCTTCACCTCCTAACTTTAATTTTTGACGTTTTAATCTCCTTCAACAGAGAAATCAATCCTCTACCGATGTTGTTTACTAACAATTTCATGAATAAAGTAAAAAAAGTGGTTTCTCTTGGCTTTTGGCCTGTAGGTCCGAACTGAAGGGATTTGCGGATACAGGTTCATTGGAACTTTTTTACTCAGCGTTCTATTTCCTATAAGATCTGGAAGTGTGTCTGAATCGATTGGGCCAACCCTATATACATAAAATTCAGTTTTGGAATTATCTATTTTATTTCCCCTTTTTATTAGATAACACTTTTTTCGGTTTTTTAATCAAATGAAAATGTATGTTGTAAAATAAATCATAAATTATGTAAACACTGTGCTTGAAAATTCTATGAATGGTTTATTTATTATTTAACATTTCGTGTCGTTGTTGGTTGCCCGGGGGGTATCTTAAGAATAGGGCTTTATTTTTAATTGCACCTATTCCCAGTAGAGACCCTAACGAATAAATCATGCCGTTTGCAACTATCACTGCCAGCGTGATTGAGGTCAAGCTCGCCCGAAACGGGTAGCAGTGTCAATTTTTTATACGACGGATTGATTGCTAAACAGGACGGAAGGGTAATTACAATGCCATTTGGGTTTCTCGGTCGAATGAGAATTATTTAAGTGATTTATTTTTAATTGAATAGGGATTAAATCTGGGTGTTGAGATTTGAATAGCTAATCATTGTGGATATGAGTTATTTTTCGTTGTGAAGATCAATTTAACATTCCTAGGAGCTATTGATGATAAGTCCTTAATCGGAAAATTATGTCTGATAAATAAAAAATATGAGTTACATCTAGAAATAAATAAACGAGGAAAACCAGCATAACGAAAACGCAAAAAGCAATAAATAATACATGCAATGTATGTTATGTTTAATGTAAAGTTACTTCGAAGTAGCTTGGTTAAAAAATACATTAACAATTTGTGATGATCGTTCTGAAGAAAGGGATCTGCACCGTGGAAAAGAGGGGACGATCATCACAAACACATTGGGAAAGAGGAGATAAGGGCAATCCGGAAAGGAGTGCGCTGACAGAAAGAGACCTTAAAATTCTAGTTTTGTGCCATATTGAAAGATTCAAGGTCACCGTTGCGGGAGAAAAGGAATTTCTTCAGTATTGTATATTTCTCGTTCGTAACTCGTCAAAAAGAGGCATTTTCTAAATGCATTATTTCTCACAAGTTAGTTTTAATTTAATTATTGTAGAAGATTCACCCCTCACAAAATCAGAAGTCATGGATGAATTCATTGCTTTTCATTGTGATGTCCTTAAATAATGCAGTGCATTCCTCCACTGGTTCTATACCAGCTCATGTTTTTTTGGGCCGCGATATCTATCATCCATTGAGTCTTTTAATAGAAATGGATGATTTACTTTGGACAGCGAAATCAAAAAAGGAAATGGATGAACTATGATCCCAATTTTATCATAATTTAATTCGAGCCCACAAGACCATGCAAAGTTAACATAATAGCAATAGAACTAACGGAAAATACAACATTGGAGACACAGTTTTGCTAAAAGCTCATTACTTATCAAGTAAAACCCTATGATAGAACAGCCAAATTAATGCCTAGATACGATGGATCTTCCGTCATAGTTGATAAAATTTCAGATGTCAGTTACTGGATGGCAGCATCATGAGTAGAAGGGAAAACCACAAAAGCACATGTTTCACAACTAAAAAGGTGCCTTTCGCAATATCTTATAAAAAAATAATAACAAAATTTAACAAATTATTACCAGTCAATGTTCAACTTTGAAAACGCGTAAAAAAACTAATTAATTTTGAATGTGTGAAAGAAAGGTATGAACCTTGAATCTTTTAATTTAACTCAGTCAAATATAATAGTGAATTGAGTAATATTCGGCATATCGAAGCACAACTGTTACGTATACTGCATCAAATCATCAGAGACAACCACTACCAAGAAGAAACTTCTACGTCTACTTGTGGGCCAACGAAGAGATTAGGAAACCATCCGATACAATTTGGGCAGGAGGCGTCGGTCAAGATTGAAGAAGGGAAGAGAGCGTCTACAAGAACAACCACAAACCCGCCGATCATAGGATCGCCTAGGGTGAGCTCAGTAGGAAATTACAATTGAGAAGGCAATCGTTGGCCGGAGGTGACATCCGCTGGATCGTGGAGGCGCTTTTTCGCTAAACCTACCCCTTTTTAACGAGGTGGGAAGATTTTGTGATTATCGTTCTGGAGAAAGGAATCTGCACTGTGGCAAAGAAGGGACGATCATCACACACATTGGGAAAAGAGGAGATAAGGGCAACCCGGAAAGGAGTGCGCTGGCAGAATGACGACCTTAAAATTCTACAGTTTTGAAGAATTGAAATTGCCATATTGAAAGATTCAAGGTTACCGTTGCGGGAGAGAAGGAATTTCTCCAGTATTGTTTATTTCTCGTTTGTAACTCGCCAAGAAGAGGCCTTTTTTTAAATATATTATTTCTCTCAAGTTAGTTTTAATTTGTTTTATGGTATAAGATTCACCCCTCACAAATTACCGATTATGACATATAAAAACACAATCAAAATATAAAAATATATGTACAATAATCAGTAGGACAATTAATTACGGTTTTCAGTTGAGATGAAAAAACGTTAACGGCACGAGAGGGATTCGAACCCACGACCTTTGGCTAGATACGCCGCTGCTCTACCATCTGACCTATCGTGACCTCGATCCACTCGGACATCAACTCCACATCTCAACTTCACCTTACGAATTTTCTCTCCTTTTGCCATATTAGAAATGAACTAAACTGAAAACCGTAATTAATTGTCTTATATTAATTGGTCGAGCGGACTACGAAAATAGTGAATTAATGATTTAAAAATGAAGTACACTTCACTAAAGCTCTCCGTCGCCATTTCAATTGTCGTAGAGAATCCAAACCGATTACACGTCATTTGAAATATGGCCAAAGGAGAGAAAATTCGTAAGGTGAGGTTGAGATGGGGAGTTGATGCCCGAGTGGATCGAGGTCACGATAGCTCAGGTGGTAGAGCAGCGGCGTATCTAGCCAAAGGTCGTGGGTTCGAATCCCTCTCGTTCCATAACTTTTTTTTTCATCTCAACTGAAAACCATAATTAATTGTATTATATTAATTGGTCGAGCGGACCACGAAAATAGTGAATTAATAATCAGTAGGTTTTTAATCTTTTGGCTCTTACAAACCTAAAAGTTAGATTAAATGAATTAAATGATTACAAGAACAAACAGACAAACATATAACAAAAAATTAAAAACAAACCCCAAGGTGTAGTTAATCTTATTGCTACCAAAAAAAAAAATTAATAATGTAGCGTGTTTCCTTGTTTAATTTTACAAGAAAAAATAAAATTTAACATTTTTCATAGTTTGCAGTGTAGTCGTGATCAGTCTATTGGGAAGAAGTAAGGCATTGCTCGAAAAAAATCCCAAAATCAACAAAAGAAAATTTTTAATTAAATTCAAGAAATTAAAAAATAATTATAGTTTGCAATGCTCAAAAAAACTTTTCAAAATCCTAAATACACAACAAAATCTCAATCATATAGAGGAATGTCACTATACTCCCCAAAAAGTAGTTTTGAATCCATGATATGTTATGACAATTAATATGCAGATCAACAAAATGACATACAAAACGTATACAATATTGAAGTAATACGTTATGAAGTATCTCAAATTTTCTCTTCGTTTAGAATAAACATTACACCAGGGATAAATCACCTAACTTTAACAAAATCTCTACCCAACTTTACCTATCCTAACCTAAACTAACATGCCCCAACCCTTAACTTACCGAATAAAGTCACTTCTAACCCAACCAATCGTTCACAATAACATAAAATCGACGACCTGAACATTTAGCTCATGAATAAATGATGTTTATGCCTGAATTTAAATTGTTTGAAATTTAAGTTAGAGTTTGATTTGTTGCCACGGAGAACGAATTTTTACACCTCCCGTTGCTATGAGAACCAAATGTTTACTCTTTCGGTTGCCATGAGCAGCAGTGTTTACACGTCGCCGTCTCTACGGCAATTTTTGTATTTTCATTACTAATGAAACGGCCATTCCTTTTGTCGAGTCCAGTCAACTGGACCAGTACAACCAAGAAGACGTTCTTTAACTTTCTTTAACTTTAGATGTTTCAGGGAGTAATGTTTTCTGTAAGTTATTTTGTATTGTGAATCCGGGCGTTATTATTATTATTCGCCTGCTTCACTACAATCTGCTGTGTTCTTCTTTTGATACAAAAACGACCGCACGCCTGACATCTTCCCGCACCGCAGCATAAGTGAACCCTACTTAATAAGTCTTTCCCGCACAACCGCAACGCTACATCGCATCTATAAATAATGAGTACTAAGTGAACTTTTATTTTATTTTAAATATATTTATTATATCTTCATTCTAACTTAGTTTTTCTTTCTTTTCTTAATTGATGCTTATCCCGTTGTTTCTTCATTTAATCAATTTTTTAATTTAACACTAATACTATAATTTTATTTGCCAGTTTTATTATTAAAATACGAAGCTAAATTTATTTTTCTTTTGTCGTAACTTCTCCATCTTTTTCTTAAAATATATTTATTATTTATATTAGAAGGCATTTTATTTTACATATTTTTGCCTATTGACGCTTTATTAATGGTTGTTAATGTACTGAAGCTCTAGATTAAAATCAGTTGGGTGATTTGAGTGGCAAAGTATCGTAAAATATATCTGCTACACATTTGGGAAAAAGATGATCTCCTACAAAAGGTCAAGGTCGCTGAATACCCAACAAATGACTTCAAACTTGCATACAATGTTTGAACATTAAACTTAGAGAAAATCGAACATTTTTTACTGCACGGAAAAATATGGTAGGGTCTTGGGATGGGTAGCGTGAGTTCTGGCTCCCAAACAGCGTGCACGCGTTTTGTTATGCTCTATGGCTTTTATAATGTTACCTACATATATATTTGTGTTTGAAACTACAAGAAATTTGGCGTACACAAAGTATGGACTACCTCTGAAAAATTTGAGTTGTTCCGCGTGAGCTGGACAGTGTTTCAAAGCACAATAATTACTAAATAATTGAGGTCGCTTCTTTTTGTCATTTTTCAAATGTCATGTTCTATTTGATTCTCGGTAACAATTAAAATAGTAGGAAAATTCAAAAGGTGGGATTGAGATGGGAAGTTGATGCCCAAGTGTATCGTCGAGGTCAAGTGGTAGACCAACGGCATATCTAGCGTCCCGCTCGTGGCATTGACATTTTTATCTAAAAACTTTAATTAATTTAAAGATATTAATTGGTCAAGTGGACCACGGCAACTAGTGAATTGAGTTATTCATTTTGTCGCTTCCTCATTTGTTTCCCTCGAATTTCAAAAGGAGTACGACTGGCGCCCAACATTTATTCCTTTCGTTCAATTTTTTTCTTATTCATTAACCCACCCACTTGACCACTGACCGGCTGGTCACCTAGGTGAGATTTCGACCGTTGTTTTGAACAAGTTTTGAATCAAAAGTGGACATATATTTCAATAACATATTATACAATTCTGGAGAAATACGGTTGGTGACACTCAGCTTACAATTGGCAAATCGCCCAGCCCTTAGACAACCGGCATCCTCCATCCGATATATGCAGAGTAGAAGACATTTATCAGAATGAATCTCAAGTCTATTTTGTTTTCTCAAACAAACCTTTAGTTTAAAAATATTATTGTGCCAGAAGTAAAGTGTCACTGTCTAACGCCATTAAAATGCATGTATGAATTGTAAATTTATTATGAAACATTTATATTTATATAATTCATAGAGATATTCTAAATTTATACGAAGCGTTGAGATTTGGGTCTGCAAGGCCCGAGAGGAAACAAGTCCACCGCCCACAACGGAATGTGGGTTTATGTACGGCAGTTTATTCCATAAATAAAACATTAAATTTACAGCACTCTTGCTTAGCATTTGCTTCCTCTGCCAATCAATTAGTCTCTTTAAGGAGAGTTCTGTTTTGGCCGAATGGGACCAAAGGAACTACACCACATATCCATTAAACAATTGTTCTTGTTTTTCTACTGTAACCCCTCAGTGTAGAAAAAAATACGCGTTCTTACAAAATGGTTATTTTAACATAATATCATTAAAAACGGGATTAAATCACTGTTAACTTTTATGTGTTTTTTAAATATTTGCGAATGTCAGAAATGTTCGTAGCTAGCAAATGAAATATATAATTTCGTACCATAATACATAGGTAAACATTAATTTCAATTTTATTTTAAACTATGTCTAATTTTGATTTATTTCCAAAACTGTTTCTTCCAAGTATCTCGAACTCTAAACATGACATTTCAATTCATTAAATTCACTAATTTCGTGGTCCGCTTGATCAACTAATACATTACAATCAATTAAGGATTTTAGTCGACATAAAAAAGTCAATGGCACGAACGGGATTTAAACCCACGTTCTTAGGCCAGATACGCCGCTGCTCTACCATTTGAGCTATCGTGACCTCGATCGGGTTGAGATAGGAAGTTGATGACCAAGTGGATCGAGGTAATGGTAGAGCAGCGGCGTATCTAGCCTAAGAACGTGGGTTCGAATCCCGATGGTGCCATTGACTTTTTATCTCAACTAAAAACCTTAATGAATTCTAAACAAGATCAGTGGTTACGGAATTCTCTCTTTTTCAATTTTTTAATATATTGGGTTGTCCGGAAAATAATGCAGGATTTTAAGTTTTCATTAAAAAAAATCTATATAAAATATTCTGTTTACGTTTACAGGATTACACATTTGTATGAATGTCAACACTTATTAATCCTCTTCCAAATGATATTGTTTGTTTACCTCTGTAGCATTCCGCTACTTGGAAATAATTCAGTCATCCTTATAATGCCAAGCGAGAATTTCGTACGATTTTCTTTTACGAGTTTAAACTCGGCCGAAGCGGAGCCCAAACGGCTAGAAACATTAACCAAGTCTGGGGCGAGGGTTGTGTTAATGAGTGCACTGTGCAAAGGTGGTTTAAAAAATTTCGGGAGGGAGATTTCAGCCTTGAAGATGAAGAAGGTCGTGGAAGGCCTTCCTCTCTTAATGATGATGTTCTGCGATCAGTGGTGGAAGAAAACCCCAAAACAACTGTTCGAGAACTTGCAGAGCAACTCAAAGTCAGTAAAACGACCGTCGCTGACCACCTCTTTGGTCAATCGGAAAGGGCCCATTTTGTTGCATGACAACGCTCGACCACATGTGTCACGTGTAACGTCACAAAAATTATTGGAGCTTGGCTATGAAACTTTGCCTCACCCACCCTACTCTCCGGACCTCTCGCCTACTGACTACCATTTTTTTAGACACCTGGACCACTACTTACAACACATAATATTCAAAAATCAAACGGAACTGGAAAATGCATTTATTGACTTTATCAATTCTAAAAATTCTGAATTCTACTCAGACGGAATTAATAAGTTACCAACACGTTGGGAGAAATGTATTGAGAGTATGGAAAATTATTTTGATTAAAGAACATTGCTTTAAAGTAACTAGTTTCTTTTTTTTTTGTTTAATACCAAAATCCTGCATTATTTTCCGGACAACCCAATATTTGTAATTGTTTAATATAATTAGTAAATGATATTCACGATCATAATATGAATTTGGTACAGGTAAAATTTGGATAGTGCGTTTCGGGTTTGTGTTAACGTTAATTACAGATTTGATTATAGATAAAGTTATATCCATGACCAATGTTTGACACTACTGAGATTTTTTCACATGTAATCCCAATATTTACGTTCATTTTCTGCACTAGTCGTTTTTTAAATTTGTATTACATTAAATTATATATTTATTTATTACAATAAATGCTTTCTTGGTAGGATAATGTTCTTGCTCGGAAATAGTATAAATTAACATCAATCTAATTTATAAACCTTCAGATTACTGTTATTATATTTATCCTTATTTAATTTATAATAAAAATATATTTGTACATTATACAAATCTTATAATTAAAATTAATAGACTACTCCCATTCTATCTATTACGCTACAAGCTATTTTCTAAAAGGAAACAGAAGATTGATAATTGTAAAAAAAAAGTAATAACAAAAAGTAAAATAATTTTTCTAAAGATTTTTACGATTCAAATATTGACAGAACATTGGCAGTTTTGCTTTGGCTGAATTTTCTTATTTTTGGCAAAAATAATTGCCAGGTAATAGAAAAAGCTTTTAATATTTGAGTGATTGCGAGGGGAGGCAAATTGTGATTTTTTCTTGAATTCCAGTAAAACAAACAATTGGGAATGTTTTAGGGCGGACCGAGTTATCGGGATTTTTAGTTATTTCACAGGCAGGATTTTCCACCATTGGGCTGTTGTTATGTGTAAATACGAGCGAAGATGTTTTATTTCGATTGCTTCGATTCAAAGCTTTGGGAATTAAATAACCCGAGCAAAAAAACTCCGTGTTAAAAGCAACGTCATGCAATACTCCATATGGTGTGTGCGAGCACGTGTATGTTGGTTAGTGTGTGCGTAAGTGTATGTGAGAGTGAGAGGGAGGAGAGAGTTTACATCCCTCAGCTACTCTGCTTCTAACTTTTACTTATCTTTGATTGCGTTGCTGTCAAAATTGGCTAAACCCTTTAACATTTTTCCGAGGATAAACTCAGTCATCTCTATCAAAGAAATCTCTTTCACAAATAAAACAAATGTCTGGCATTAGTGTTATGATTATATTCCAGTTCAAGCAAATTTTAATGCATTTATGTTTTATCATTTGGATGAGACTTAACATAAAAAATGGCGTCATTCCTGCTTTTAAAAAGTCTATAAAAAATATTCCAGAAGATGAACGAAAAAGTATCAAATTAGGGGGTGCTTGACAAACAGACGTATCCCATGCCTAGGTATGAGGCAAAACCACAATTAATTCGCCTCAATTACAAGCAACTGGGCTAATTGATGCTTGTGACCCGTAGGTGCTTTGCCTTTGTCTACTGCATCCCCTTTTGTTAGACGGACGTGATGTAATTAGTTTTTCCGCAAGGTCTGATTGCGGCATAACGGCATCAAACAAATGAATTCGCTCCCGCGCGACCACCGGCTGACACTTGCCTCATCCCGATATCATAAAACACTGGCATAAGTTTAAATCTGTTAATGAAAAGGTTAAACTGGTTCTATAAATTTCAGTCAGTTTAGTCAAGTCAGTTGATTGTGATATCAAAATGGAAAATTGGATGTTTTCAATTCAAGTTATACAATAGCGATGAACTCACAAAACATAAACTTTTAAAAACTGTGTGACCAACTTTACTAGAAAAATCTTTTTGTTTCCTTTACCTTAAGA
Organism: Cimex hemipterus; assembly: GCA_039619505.1. Taxonomy (NCBI): domain Eukaryota; kingdom Metazoa; phylum Arthropoda; class Insecta; order Hemiptera; family Cimicidae; genus Cimex; species Cimex hemipterus. Next base: position 18,601,362 of record CM077114.1, on the reverse strand, counting down.
TTTTTTCATGTAGTGTATATTTACTTTTCTTAATAATATAATTTTGTGCTATCTACAATAACCTCGATGTTCATGATCACCGATCGGACCTCGATGTATGTCTAAAGATTGTCAATTACCTAAAAAAACTTGGTTCATTGGCAAGAACCGAACATGGGTTTAGTATTGTTTGACCTGGTATAATAAAAAAAATTCATTTAAATAGACGATCGTCCGCAGCTTCTGGTTGATTGATTGGTTACTAACGCTCTGAAGCATAATGGAGGCAAGAATGTATTGTTTTTAAATTGAGGTAATTTTCTTAAAGATAGATTATTACAGTATTGGCAAACAAATATTACTTTGTAATGTGTGGTGATTAATTATGGTTAATCGATAATTATTTAGAAATCGTGAGATGCGGTGTGGTGTGATATAGATTTCAGAAAATCATTTTCTTTTTCGTGCCGACGTTTCGTTCTTTATTGAGATCATCAATGTTTACATTTAAGAAATACATTTTGGGTGTGGAAAAGTGAATTTAAGCAATGCAAAATATATTATATTATATGTTCAACAAAAGTATTTCTACTGACTCAAACTGTTTGTGTTCTGTGCATTGGCGTGTCGTGCTGAGAGTACCAGTGAGATTTTGCTGTTTTATGTTTACAGGTTGGATTATGAAAGGGTGGGGAAGGGAGTCCGTATAGAAAAGACATTTTTGTATATGGCGTCGGCTCTTTTCCACAAAGGGAAAAAATGTGTTGGCATGGTTCGGCCAGATTATGTTTTCGGGATTATATAGACAGAGATAAATAGGAAAAGGAAAACTAAATTGTTGGGTAATTAGACTATGTGAAAAATATTTGATGTGTGGACTGTAAAATGGTAAACGTATGTTATCTGTATTGAATCGGATTAATGATATTGGCGTAGCTGCGACTGAGTTTACGTGTATCTGTTCTGTACTTGATGCTGTGTTTATCTCTATTGATATAAACAATTTCTAAGAAATTACGTTTACGTTTGTTTTGTTCTGTGTGTCTTTTCTATACCGACTTCCTTCCCCAACACTCAAAATCCAACTTATATAAACATAAATAAAGCAAAATCTCACTGGCACTCTCAACACGACACGCAAGAATGGTATTATTACACAGAAGACAAACGCTTTGAGTAACTAGAATTACTTTGGTTGAGTATATAAAAATATTCGAAAATTCATTTTTCCACATTTAAAATGTATTTGCTAAATGTAAACATTGTTTGTAAATCCCACGAAAAAGAAAATGTTTTTCTGAAACCTACATCACACCAGGCCTCATCTCACGATTTCTAAATGATTATTACTTTGCAATATTTATTACCAGTATGAAACCATTCCATTTTACCTGTTTGGTTTTTATTTCAAATAATAAATACATTATTTTTCTTCATTAGATTGCGTTTAGTTGACTTTCACCTTGCTATCAAACTATGTAATCATCCCCAAACCGTTCTGGTTACATTGAGCCTCTTCAAGTTTCCTTACAAAATTTTCTCTCAACGCTACAATAATCCGTATCTTTGGAATTATTCGCTTAAATAGAATATCTTCAATGTTATATAAGGGCCACCCATTTAAACCAAATGAATTAAATTTCAATGTCTTTTGAATTCTAGAAGGGATCCAAGGGTTTAATTACTACAGCCCGAATCTGCTTAATGTTTAATGTGATTGTAGAGATCTTGCCGGTTGCTGAGATTATTTCATAAATAGAATTGTACATGCTAGAATTTTTAATAAAAATTGTTCCTGCAATTTACACAATCATTGCTATTTTTTCGTATATTGTAATATGTATTTGGTCATTT
>CM077114.1:18551383-18589529 GCA_039619505.1 Cimex hemipterus | reverse complement strand
ATATATATATATATATATATATATATATATTGGCAGGTGAATTTTTAAGCTGATCGACACAATAACCTGATGTTATTATAATTTAATTCTGTTTGTTAAAAACAACTAATAGTATTCAATACATAGCTTATTGTGACCTACTGCCAGCTAGTTACCTAATCCCAATCGCAGAAATAAAGAAATAACCTACAAGGTTTGGACATTTGGTAAGTTTAAATGGAGTAATTTGATTTTTAGATCGGTCACTTGTAACCGCAGACATACTTATCTTGATCTAGGCACTTTCTATGAGTAATGAAGTATCTATTGATTCCATGTTTTGGAATAATTATTCAGATATCGTGAGATGCGGTCTAGTGTGATGAAGGGATCAGAAAAACATTTTCTTTATCGCTCCGACGTTTCGATCTTTTATTCAGATCACCTTCAGGGCCTGGGATTTGCAAACATTTAACAAAGACATATAGGGTGTAGAAAAGTGAATTTATACAATGTAAAATATATTTTATATTCCATCAAAGTATTTCTACTCACTCAAAGTGTTTGCCTTCTGTGAAAGTGCGCCATTTTTGCGTGTCGTGTTGAGAATGCCAGTGAGATTTTGCTGTTTATTGTTTAAATATGTTGGATTTTGTAAGGGGGGAAGGAAGTGGGTATAGAAGAGACAATTTTGTATAAGTCGTCGGCTTTTTTGAGGTGAAAAGAGCCGACAAAGGGAAACAATTTGTTGGTAATGTTTCGGCCAGTTTATTCTTTCAGGATTATATAAAAAGGGATAAATGGGAAAAGGAAAATTAGATTTTTGTACAATTAGATGTTGCGAAAAATATTTGATGTGTGGAATGTAATGTCATGAAATATGTATGTTATCGGTATTGAATTTGATTAATGATGTTGGCGTAGCTGCGACTGAGTTTGCATGTATCTGTTCTGTAATTGATGCTGTGTTGAACCTTGTTGATGTAAATCATTTCTAAAAAATTACGTTTAAATTTGTTTTGTTCTGTATGTAGTATTTTTGGATTTTTGAAGTCAAAATTGTGTTGGTGTTCAAAGTATTGGGTAGCGAGTGCTGTAGGATTTTGTTTGGGTTTTTTTGCAATCATAGATATGTTGCTTTATTCTCCTGTCCAGATATTGGGATGTGAGACCAATGTAAGTAGCTGGACAGTCTAAACAGTTGATCTTGTAGATTACGCAGATTTATTTGTCATTGGTGTGGGGTCTTTAATTTTCGAAAACAGTGTTTGGATTGTTTTATAATTTTTGAAAGCTATGTTGAAGATATCGGATGAGAGAGATTTGTTTAATTCGTGTGATAGGCCTTGAATAAACGAGATGCAAATGTATGTTGGTTTGTTTGTATTTGTCGTATTTAATGTAGTATTATTTGTGATAGTGAATGATGTTAGTGTTGAGTGGTAATTGCTGATTATACTGTTAACTTTGTGCTTAGGATAGAGATTGTTTTGTGGGATCTGTTTATATATATTTATGTTCTTATGGTGAAATGATTCATGGCTTAGGGTGATCATTCTGTGAAGTAGCCCTTTGGCCGTGTTTATTATTGTATGAAGAGGATGGTGAGATGTAAAGTTGTATTTCTCGGTTTTTGTTACCAATCTGTGATTAATGTGCCATCTGGTTGTTTTATAACGAGTGCATCTAAAAATTGTGTTTTATTGTTGTTTTCGATTTCATGTGTAAATTGTAGGCGTGGGTGAAAACTATTGATGTGGTTTGAATTTGATCTGTGGGAACAGCTGTCAATATATCATCTACGTATTTAGAACAAGTTTAGTTAATTAGTTTTAGAATAAGTGGCAATTCTACAATATTTATAACCTAATATAGTCTGATTCGAAAATCGTGAGATGCGGTCTGACCTCAGTATATACTGTAACATGTACATAATTGAATAAATAAGGTTTTTAAATAACTTTTACCAGTTTCTAAACTTCACCGCGTTATTTTTTTTTTAAATGGATACCAGGACCTGGAAGAGTTCCCCTGAGCACTTCACCTGTGTTGATTAAGAGATAAACTGATTATTGTACTTTATCTCTGGCTACATCTTTGGGGGCTGGCGACATTAGTGTGAATTTTATCCACCTATTGGATCAATCTATTTCATTTTGTGTTTATTTTATCTTTGTCAAAAGGTAACTAATAGTGTTTTTCAACATGCTAATTCTGACTGGTTTTGATTTAACCGCTGTTGAATTATCATCAAATGATGGTCACCCTCTTACCTCCTTCCTTTCTGTGGACGTAACGGCACTTTTAAATATTACAAACAAGTTCTTCGAGTTCTGCTGATCATGGTTCTCCTTTTTATAATTCTTAAGGCTTTCACGAGGGTCTTCGGGGGCTGTAATATTTTGAAACTGTGAATAAGTTCAAATTCTTAAATAAATATGTGTGGTGTTTAGTAACCGTTAGTTAATGAGTATTCGGAGATAGTCAGATGCAGTCGTGTGTGACGTAGGTTTTAGAAAAACATTTTATTTATCGCGCCAACGTTTGGATCTTCATTGAGATCATCCTCCGGGTGGATTTGCAAACTCTGTTTGGTGGAAAAATCACCAGAAAATGTCACACCAGACCGCATCTATTAGAACTGTCAGTTATTAAGAAAATGTTTAATTAAAAAAAGTATGAAATTCTTCACAATGCCCACAGTTTTTGTGTGTTTTGTGTGTTTCAAAGCAGATTTTGGGACGGAGACTTGAATGTGACAGTAATTTGGTATATCCACCAATTGTTAAGTTTTAAATGACAAAATTGGATATTGATTGACCTGTTGGTTTTTTATCTTCTCACATTAATTGTTATCCTGACTTACACATATAAATAAACCAGTTTTTTCGGTTTTAGTATGTGCTTTTCAGCGCTGAGGATAATGTTACGTTGTACCCGAACGTCCGTATCAATAAAATTTAACACCTCGCTCCTTTAGTTTTATTTTCCTCCAACCATCCTAATTTAAAATGTCATGTCATAAGTGACAAATGAATATTTACGTATTTTTGTTACTGCTTTTGAAATTCAAGTATTTAACAAATAATTACGGTTTTTAGTTGAGATGAAAAAAAAAAAGATAATGGCACGAGAGGAATTCGAACCTACGACCTTCGGCTAGATACGCCGCTGCTCTACCACCTGAGCTTCGTGACCTCGATCCAATCGGACATCAACTCCCCATCTCAACCTCACCTTACGAAGTTTCTCCCCTTTTGCCATATTACGAAGAAAATTCGTATCTAGCCGAAGGTCGTGGGCTCGAATCCCTCTCGTGCCATTAACTTTGTTTCACCTCAACTAAAAACCGTAATTAATTGTGACATATTAATTGGTCCAGCGGACCAGGAAAATAGTGAATTAATTATTTAACAAATTTTTTTTAACACAACTAATGTTAATATTAATTATTTTACGTTAAGACCAGGATCTAAGAACAATAAAATAAACATTTAATATTAATGGCATATTAATCAACAAAATTTGCTAGGAATGTCGAGCTGAATATGTCATGTTGTCGTAGGAATGAATGCGCCCAGGATTTACTGTTCTCTATTCCCAAGGTTTAGAAGCGTTGCTGATGAAAGCTCTGGATTACAACCAAGTAGACGGGCTAATCCTGTTGATTTCTGCGTGAAAACATTTCTGCATTAATCCCGGTAGCTTCATGAACCATATGTAAACATTCCATAAATAAAGCAAAACTGTTGATCTTGTACAGCTGTCATTAAAAATGTTCTACGAAAATCATATCAATAAAGCGCTGAATTGTGTATAAAAGTTTTTAAACTTAATTTTAATCTCGGGAATTATAAACAAGGCTTAATCTTTTAAAATTATCTTATGGGTGTCATTATTTATCCTAACATAATTTTCATCCAAACAATCCTAGGTGAGTAGAAGATTCTTGCTAAAATTTTATATTATTAGTTTGTTCCCCCAATATTAATTTGAAATTAACTTTAAATTAATCTGAATAATTATCGATTAACGGTTACTAATCTGTACACATTTATGTAAGGTATTAGTCCAGATAAAAAAGTCAGCGGCCCGAGCGGAATTCGAACCCAGGACTTTTGGTAAATGTGCCGCTGCTCTATCACTTGAGCTATCGTGACCTCGATCCACTCGGACACTAACTTTTCATCTCAACCTCACATTTCGAATTTCCCTCTTTTTTCAAATGTCGTGGTAATATACATAAGATTAATTAATTGAAAAAAGTTAATTGGTAACGTATGGTGGCTGATTAGTCTGTGAATGCATCCAAAATCTTCAAAACCTGGGAAAACACAACCTAATGATATCTTGAGTGCCAGGGCACAGGGGAAATTTGGGTAACTAAAAAGCAGACAGACTCGCCAGAGGAAGATCTGCAAGACCATGTTTAGGCCCCGAAACTAGTTTTCGGATAACAAAAACAAACGTAGAATCCTCCATCACCGAATGGATTCAAGCTAAGCAGTACTGAACATAGTAAACGTATGACGACAAAGAGTGGCAAAAATACCGCTACAATCTGATAGGGCCAAACTCCGATGAGTTGTAGCACCACTAACCGGTCACTGGTTTCTGAGAAAACATCTACACAGGATGGGTATATACAGCGATGATCCCATTAGCAGATAATGTAATGAGGAGTAGGAAACAGCCGCTCATTTCTTCTTCGAATGCGAAGCAACAGCTCAATGGTTGTTTAATCTAACTTACGGGAAGACTTACGGACTTACAGTCAATTTACTTCTTAGAAAAAGGATTGTGTCTATTGACTAAACTAAGGAACTAGGAAGGTCAATAAGCCGGAAGGCTGTAGTGCCCGGGCCATACAAACCCAGTTTCCCAGTAAACTTTTCTACCATAACCACGGTAGCTGATAATGGCATAATATACATCGAAAGCTTGTAAAAATGTTTTATAATAGAGACCACCATCTGAGCATTGTGGCATGCTTCAATTTATGAAAAAGGATAAATATAACTTTAAAATTATTCTCCATTATTTGAAAATGTTTGTGAGTGTATCCACCAACAGAAGTGTATTTTTTTTAAGTTATAACATTTGTTCCTTTACAACAGGTCGATTGAAACAGCTGAAAGGGTTAAAAGTTAACAATAACGTCATCCGGTGATTATACCTATTGTGTAGTCGAAGGGCGAAAAGGATTATCCCATTGAGTCAAACGTTCCCTATTGCCTAACTGTAACTCGGATTATCTTGGATATGCTAATGTAATTAAGGATCACAGTTTTTCAAGATCTCCAGAGAATCCCGAAGAGTACGTGGATTAACTTGATAAAACCTACCCTAATTACAGCCAATGGTGAGCTTTAAGTGTCGCCCCCCCCCCGGTAAATTTTCGCCAGTTTACAACTACAGTACGTACGATTTTTTACCGGTTGGTCAGAAACAATTATATTTTATAAGAAAAATATTCATAACAGAATTTAAAATATAAGCTTAATATTAATTAATGTTTTTTTAAGAAAAAACAAAAGTAACCTATTTTTTGTTTATTTACAATTCAAATAAAAAGGTTTCAATGCTATTTTATCTTATTTATTTATTTTTGCTCATTACAGCGATATGACGCCCTGACCATTAGATATTTTAGATCAAAAATAAAGAAGAAAAGAAAAAAAGGAAAGAAACAATTTTGTTGTTGTTGTCGTTTATTTTTGGTTTAAAATGTCTAATGATCAAGGTGCCATACCTGTGCAATTTGCAAAATCAATTAATTAAATAAAACCCTCTATACATATGTATATGTGTTCTATACCAATTCTTTCGATCTGCTAATCCTTACTGGCGTAGTCACGAACGTTGGAAGGTTCACAAAGACTACCCAAAACAGTATGAAAAAATCCACGAAAGGCACTGACAATAAAAGTAAAAGCAGAAATCCGCACCCCATTCTTCACCACAAGGTACTTGGCATAACAAGTAAACATATCCAAACTAGTACGTAGACAAAAACGGCACCACATCAAGAAATCGCACAGAAAAAAAATTAATAAATGATCCTTTTACGTTCGTTTGTCTTGAATAAATTCGTGCAACAATCGTACTGGAGAGGAATAATACAGTCTGAAGGTTCTCATATCAAATTTCTGTGTTACTTCACAGAGAAGTGCATTAAGGGTCGAAGTAAGTTTTATTATAATTTAGAGTTAAAGGGCTCTTGCTCTGAGAACGGTCGGTGAGAGGCGGTAAAGTGAATTCCGGGGCCCCTAAGTGAAAGGCTTAATGTGATTAAGTCCGGCTCTACTTAGCAGGTACTGCCGTTAGAGTGGGGTCATCTTCCAGTTTCTGTAAATTAAATTGGTCCTTCGAGCTAATTGCCATCATGTTTCCCGGTCGGAAATCACGCTGGTGAATTAAAAAAAACACGAAAAGCATGGGTGTCTAATTAATTTCAACTCAATATATAAATGAACGGATTAAGGACTACAGTAAATTGATGGATTGATTGAATTCCATTGGCCTACTTATTAAACTTTTTAAGTACCTTCCTTTTTACCCTATAGATAAGTCAATTTATCGGTAAAAATCACTTAACCTTAAGAGAGAAAATATGCCCAACCTAGTCATTAACAATAAGAGTGATTAATTGCATAAAAATTTCAAAGTTACTTTTCATTCAAAAATAAAATCTAGAGCGTCAAGGAGTAGCCGTCCATTGAAAAATTAAACCAGTCCCGAATTAATAAATAGATAATCTGCGGAACGCCAAATTTCGGTTTCTTTTCATATATGAAATTCGACATCTGTTTTCAGCGGTAGTTTTTGTGTTGGGAGGGGGAGGACTGATTAAAACCGAAAATGATTCATCATTAGCTAGCTATACACGGCAATAATAAGACCGACATGAACCTACGGATCACTTATCTGGTGGACCAAAGTTCAGCAAAATCAAACTACCGAAACGTTACACAACACAGATGGACTGGAAAGTATGTATTGCTTGTCACTAGAACCACTGAGTAACCCACCTAAATGTTAATACAAAGAAAAGCAACGATGATCACTTTTAGGTTTCGGAAAGAACAAAATTAATATGAACTAAACACTTCGGGCACACGGCAATAATGAATAAAAACCATTCAATCTTATAAATGTAGACTATTTTTTTAGAAATATTGGTAACCGAAAAATCAAATTTTTCCCAATTATACTATAATTTTACTCTCGTGATAATATATCAAGGAAGTTACATATAGATGTTGAAAGGTAATTGGTGAGGTAACTTTTCTTATACGCCACATCTCGCAATCTACTGAGCCAAGAAAGTCTTATTTATACAAGAACTTCGGAATATCGGAAAATTGTACATTTTACAAGATTTAGTACTTTGTTTTTTTTTTTAAACCAAATTGTTTGAAGAATAAAGAGAAGCGTGTAAATTTCATGGGATTTTATTCCTGTTTTCGTTGATCAACTATGCAACACGACTAATATTTTATGAGATACCGGAATTTAATGGACAAAATTTGAGAAAGGTTAAAATAACATGAAAAACATCAGACTGAATAATACAGATTGTTAGTCCTATTTGATATGTAGAATAACTTCTTTAAGTTCTTGTATTTTTTTAAATATAAATTTTTTTTTAAATGTCGTAAATTTAAATGCAGGGCCGCTGGATTCGAACCAAGGACCTTGATCTTACAGTCATGAGTGCCGAGTCAACGCCTAAACCGTTGAGCCCACCGACGCCCCCTGAAGTTCTTGTAGGTTAAATTTTTATTAAGAACAGTTATAACTGCTATCTTCATTGTAAAGTACATCTGAAAAATTTAAAAATTTTTTGTATGTGGAAGAGGAAAGAAGGCTATTTTAAAATATGTAAGATAAAAAACTACTACTGATAGTAGATGTATTACGAAATACAAAAACAATTTGGCATTTGATAAATTTATGGTCAATATAACATTTTCGATTTAGTCCTTAAGATTTACCTAGGATTTTGCTGCCCCAGTTATGATTGTTTTTCATCATTTTGAGTATCGCGTTTTTTTTATATCTTATGTTAATATTATAACCACTGCACGGAACCAAATTCTATTTTACCGTTTGTAACTACACCATCTTCTGATTTTGAGAGGATTGAAGGTATACAATTTTTGGGGAAAACGAGCTCGTTCTGAAAACATTACGGAAAACGGTATTATTCACTTTGCAGGACATTCTTCTCTATATCCCTTCATCATACCATTTTCATATACTAAAAAAAAAACATTGCTTCTATTAGTCTATGGAATAATACAGCCTGTAGCTTGTCGGCTTAAATTAGGAAAAAGAGTTAATTCTTTAAAAAAATATATACATATTTAAATATATTACCAGGGAAGTTTATTTTTATTAAGAAAGTTGAAGAATTCGGCAAAGCAGGTTGAGAATATTTAAGAGTCCTTTCTTAAATTTTTCCGAAAGACGTAAAGGAAAAGCACGATCCCAAGAGAGAAATTGATGAAAAAAAGAAAAAGTGAACTGCTTCCTATTTTTATATACATTTTTTCTCTTTTTCGTAAGCCATTTTGTCTTCATGAATGAGCCAACTGGGAGCGATTCAGCACCTTGTCGCTTAAATCCAAATGAATTACTTTCTCGTCGAAACGAAAAAAAAATCCATTTGATCCATATAAACGGATTGAGTCTGGTTTGTATTAAAATAAGTTTTATTGTTAAAAAAAAAATTTTAAATCAGTATTATATTTTTTAAAACTTGTCGAAAGTAAAATAAATAAGTGGAGAATATATCAGGACACTTGCAACTTACGACATACTTTTTTACAGATTATTATGAAAAGGTGTTTAGAAGATTAAAAGTGGAAAAACTATTTATCGATAGGGCACTCCTATAACATTGCTTAATTTTAATCACCTTCATACATTGAGAATAGGCTAGAGGGATTTAGTAGGGGACAATTATTTTGATAGATGGTGATTACAGTATACTTTTTTTGAACCATCTAATTCTATCATATATGTGTGGTGGTTAGTGACCGTTAGCCCATAAATATTCAGATATCGTGAGATGCGGTCTGGTCTGATGTAGGTATCAGAAAAACGTTTTCTTTATCGTGCCAACGTTTCGATCTTTTACTGAGACCATCTTCAAGGCTTAGGATTTAAAAATATAGTTTACATTGAGATAATACATATAGAATTTGGAAAAGTGAATTTATACAATGCAAAAAATTATATTTTATATTCCATCAAAGTATTTCTACTCACTCAAAGTGTTTGACTTCTGGGCAATTGTGCCATGTCGTGTTGAGAGTGCCAGTGCGATTTTACTGTTTCATGTTTATATATGTTGGATTTTGAAGTGGTGGGGAAGGAAGTGGGTATAGAAGAGACAATTTTGTATAAGTCGTCGGCTTCTTTGAGGTGAAAAGAGCCGACGACTTATACAAACAATTTGTTGGTAATGTTTCGGCCACTTTATTCTTTCAGGATTATATAGAAAGGGATAAATGGGAAAAGATAAGCTCGATTATTGGATAATTAGACTATGCGAAAAATATTTGATGTGTGGAATGTAATGTGATGAAATATGTATGTTATCTGTATTGAATTTTATTAATAATGTTGGCCTAGCTGCGACGGAGTTTGCATGTATCTGTTCCGTAATTGATGCTGTGTTTATCCTTGTTGATGTAAACTATTTCTAAAAAATTAAGTTTAAATTTGTTTTGTTCTGTATGTAGTATTTTTGGATTTTTGAATTAAGTTTCGATCTTTATTGAGATCATCTTTAGAGCCTGAGATTTTCAAAAATTGTTTACATATATTCTTTAAATGTAAACAATGTTTGTAATCCCAGGCCCTGAAGATGATCTCAATAAAGATCGGAACGTGGCACGACAAAGAGAATGTTTTTCTGAAACCTATATCACACCAGACCGCATTTCTCCATTTATGAATAATCTATGATGTATGTTTTTGTTGGTTTCAGCATTGAGTTGTGTATAAGTATTTTCTTTTGGACTTGTCGTTTCGTAGGTATTTAAATTGTCAATATTGTCGGATCATTTCTGAATTTTTAAGTTTTGTGTAGGATAATATTACATTAATTTATCTAGAATCATCTCAATGTACTCTGACTGAAAGTTTGACTGGTAAGCAAAACATCTGTTGGTCAAGTAGGTCTTGAAGATGAAAAATTGGGTCGAGATTGAGATGTCTTAAATTTACAAAACAAACCACGGAGCCAAACCAGTTCGAATGTTGAACACATTTTAATATATGAATTGAATTGCTTTATTGTTTTAAAAATACGAGTTTTCATAATGAGAACAAACATTATTGATGTTCATATAATTATTTTACTAAAATCTTCATTTTTTGTTTAAAGTAATTCAAGTGGAAACCTTTTGTGTTCGAATGTTAAAAAAAGGACAAACAGGTATGAAACGCTTTTGATGGCTTCAACGGTTCGTAATCAAATTAGCGCTCACCCTCAAAAACTGGGACGAGAGATGTCGACATTATTTGCAAAAACGTACAAACGAAGGCCTGTTAAAAACGGACGTTCGCGAGGAAAAGTCGGATGAAAAAATGGAGTTCATAAATATAGGGAAAGTGGGGTGGGAAACGGTGAGAAGCGTCTTCCTTAAGCAACTACGCGCCGTTTGCACATGACTACCTCGCACACCCTTGTAAAGTGTCAACGCGAGGAAAAGCTTAATTTGAATTTTATTTTAAAGTTATGCCAAGATGACATGATGATTTATATATAAAAAAATTATTAAAAATACTGAAGGAAAGATCAGGGAACAGCTTAAAATTGATTTTTACAAAACCATTAGAACGTCTTGCAATATTTTAATACTCTATGGAATACCTCTACACTATAGAGAATCAAAGAGACATTCAATATTTGGTCACCAGCCCTCTTACACAATGCATTCAGGCTAATTGATTCTCTCACTCTCAATATATCAAACAAAGAAGACGAAATATCTGTAATATGACCATGACAGACACATGCATAGGCCACCAATAAAGGATTAAACCACTCATGGGCTTCGTTCCACCATTATAGGAGCAACACTTTGCCAATGTTTGGACCAGCAATGATCTACAGTTGATTTTCTAATTTTCCTTTTCCGGGATGGATACAGATCGTGAAAATCACTGCTGCATCTATGTGTTTGCCTAGTGTGCTTGGCTCTATTTACTGCTAAATTAGTAATTCATTTTTATGACCACTATTATTAAAGTATATGTATAAATTTTTATATTTCAAATTTTTCATACCCATCTGTTTCCTCCCTTTGTTAACAATGTGTAACGCTGTTGTAGTTCAATTTAAACTGAAATTGTGTTTTGTTTCATTTGCATGGTCCTTAAATTCAGAAAATTAGTTCGATTTAGGTAAATGTCCTTTAACTCCGGTTTCAATTTCTCGGTCGCTGTGTCTTATATATTTAATATAGCAATCATTACAATAAAGTTTGTAAAACCCGTTTTTTGAGACGTTGTCAAACTTGTCTATACATTTTGATAGGATATTTCTATGTGAAAACACACTTATAAAAGCTACTGTAAAACCTTAGCGTTTAAGAATTTCACTTACTTTTTACCCATGCGGAAAAATGCTATGCAAGCGACGAATACATAATTCATTTTTATCGACAAATATTTCTTCATATCCATTGTTTTTAAGGGTAGAAAAGTGATAACAGTCTCCGGCAACAGACCAAACCTTTGGCCAACCTGTGCTACGAGCTTGTAAACGGAATATGAGAATTCCAAAATGACTTGGGCTTCAAATATGCCCACAAATCAATATTTAAAGAGGAAAAGAAATAAATCAAAAGTTTGGAACATAAAAAAATTGCTTTTATTATAAACATAAAATAAAATAAAAACCTACTCTGAACTGAAATGAAAAGAATGAAACCACAGGAAAAATTAACTTATTTGCTTCTCTTAGCATAAATAAAATATACAAAGCTCTTTTTAAAAACTATTATAATAATTTTATTAAACAATAGTTATCTATTTTCTTTAGTGAAAGGAGTGGGCGCACTCCAAGAAGATGGAAAGGAAAATTATTTTCTTTTAACAGGAAAAACAAAGAATAGACTCACCAGACGTAGCAAGTACTTTCATGGAACTCCCAACGCGGAATGTCCTTTTGTTTTTATTTTCTTGCAACGCCCTATCGATAGGGAACCCGAAGGATCATGGGAGCGATTGGAATCTTCCTCTAACATTTATTTATTTAAATTGGTGAAATGAGATTTTTTTAAATATAAAATTTGATCTTTACAAGCTGAGTGTGCCTTTGCCTGAACTTCGGACAGTATAGCCTACCCCAGCTACGCGACGGGGATCCTAGCCAAACCACGACTTCCGATTTTGTGTGCGATTCTCAGATGACAGTGCAAGAGATAGCATGAGCGACTTCAGCCTAGGACGCGACCCAGAGGTACTTTACTTTAAAGTACGTTCGCAGTGAATCAGTGTACTGAACATTACTTCGAAAAGTTTGCGCTTATGCAGCGCTGCGTGAGGTAGCACCAATCTCAAAATAAATCAAGCTATCCAATCAAAAGTACTCAGAATTATTCATCAAACGTCCACAACGACCTTGCTCTTTGATAAATAATAGATCCTATCCTGTTTGCTAAGGTTTCACAATAATCTTTCAACTCTTTCTAATCTTACTGATTGAATCGACCTATGACCTACCATTCCAACTACCTTCCACGTCGTCTCATACAGTTATGGCTTTAACCTCCTCGCCCTTATGTTGAATACAAATTGTGTAGTGCTATCCTCATACCACTTCGCCTACGGGTGGTGTAGGCGGTAGTATAATACGTCAAGAACAATTTGTAATGTGTTCGTGCATCTAAATGAAATAAATAAGAAACAAAATAGAAAAGTCATAGACACTAGATTTTGTAACATTTGGTCCAAAATAAAATTACCCTATAAGCCAATGATCTTCAAATTACTTTCCAAATAAAGTTGTTTTTTCAAACTTAAACGATTCTTTCGAACGCTGCACTTGTGAACTCTTCCGTGAAAGAAGACTTCTTTCATTTTGTACACAGCGTCCAATTCGTGACATCGTTTCGTGTTTTTTTATTTTTTATTTTGATCTGAGTAGAGTGAAGTTGTGGCAACCAGTTAAAACAACAGTATTTTCATATTTAATGCTTTTAACACATGAAAAGTGTTATTTTGCATTTTGTTTATTGCGTTTACATTCATTCAGTCATTTATAAACAAGGCTTAATTATTTCACTTTAATTAGCAGTTCTAAATGAACCATCTTTGAATTTACACAGGGTTTTCTCATTTTAAAACTTATCGAGTTAGAAGTTCTATAAGCGCAAGTGGTTTTCGTTTAAAACTTCAACTAAACAATGTTCTGGTCAGCTTCAATGGAAATTAATATTTTATCAAGTAACACATATTTAGGGAAAACTTTATCAATATACAGTTTCAATATATTTTTAGATTACAATTAATTAAGGTTTTTAGTTGAGATAAAATAATTGTAATGTATTAATTGGTCTAACGGACCACAATTAGTGAATTTAATATTTATTTAGATCAAAAGGTTTCTTTCTCATAGATGGAATTTTTGAAATTAAACTGCACCTACAACTACTTATAATTTGTTTTTAGTTTCATAGTTTGTATTTATATTTTTTATTATATAATGAATATATGATTAAAATCCTAGACTCATAAATTTCAACAAATAATATGTTTTTAAACATTTTTGATCGAATTATATAATAAAAGTTACAAAAAAAAAAAAAAAATAAATAAATGTATTGATGGTTAAATATTGAAAACATAAACGTGAAGTCTCAAAAGTTTTGTTTCAAAGGATTGCATTGTTTTAAAGTTATGTTTAAATGACTGGTTTTCGTGGTCCGTTTGACCAATTAATATATGTCAATTAATTAAGGTTTTTAGTTGAGACCAAAAAGTCAGTGTCACGAGGGGGATTCGAACCCACGATCTTCGGCTAAATACGCCGCACCTTTTGAATTTTCTCCCCTTTTTGCCATTTTTCAAATATCGTGTAATCTAGTAATTGCCAAATAATATAAATCTCTGTGATCATAAACTACATAAAACTTGAAAACATTCTTGTCTACATTAACCAACAGATTTTTATCCACCATTTAATCAGAAGCAACTCTTAAATTAAAATCACTTTAAAATGTAATTATTAGAGTTGTGTTCTACAAGTGTATCACGTAATTCTTCAAAAACGGTTTACCAATTATTACAATTAAGATACAATTGAACGGATATGACGTGTAATTAGATTCCCTTTATTTCGACGTCAATTATATTGAGATTTCCTACCTTAGACGTTTTCATGATCTTGTTATGACATTTTTTGAAACCTAAAAGGGCTCCATTCTTTGATCTTCTAAAGACGGAAGATCTCTACGCCGGCACTCAACACAGATTAAAACGTAGAAAAAACTACTAAAGAAATCAAATATTTCTTCCGTAACATGAGTTTCTATTAAAAAAAAGAATAGTGACAAAATAAAAAAAGACTCGCTCATATCCTTCTTACTATTAAGATTGTTTATATTTTATGGTAAAAACAAAACTCTTTTACTAGAATAATTGTACAATTGGTATGAACATTTACGGCAGGTCTGTCTTTGTCAATCTTTCTTAGCTTGATTTGGAGATTTCTGAAGATCTTGAAGCCCCAAACATCCATGCGTGCGGTGATCACCTCGTCATTCATGGCGTTTTGGGTTCGATGAAGTTTGCTCCAAAAGACTCGTGACATCCACCCCAAAACTTCACCTAGCTTGTCCGATCCTGGTGTTTTTTGGTATATAAGACCGACAATGTTGTCCCAGTGAAAACGGCAACCATTTATGTGTAATGAGTCTTATCTCAGAATGCATGCAGTGTCTGGTTTCATTTGCTTAACGTTCCTTCGTGGCTGTATAAATTTCTTTATTATAATGTATGACAACAATTTATGCCCTGGCTCTCCCCTCCATGATAGAGGCAAGGATAGACGAGTTCAGTCTAGCCTAGGCATTGCGAATAGAACGATAGTAGAAAAAAATCCAGCTGATAGCCCATCAAAACAGATCAGTATCGTTTTTCTTTCCTTATTATAAAATTTATTTCTATTGTGAGGCACACACTTTGATTTATATTTCTTTTATTATCATTATTTTTTTATTTAAAGATCAATATTTTCGTTTTTGCCCTTCAGGTCTGAATTGTTTCCTTTATATATAATTATTGGTTTGTAACCAAGAATCATCTTCTGTTCACTTATGTTTTATCTTTTTTTTTATATAACGCTTTCATTTTCAAAAGAATATACATTTTCTTCTAAGGTACAAACAGAGGTGTCCCTCTATATTGTGTTATTAATTTATTTAAGCTGAAATTTCTTTGATTTTGAGACTGATCTCCAGCCTTCAGGGTATAATCACGCCCTAAAAGAAGGAGCATATCGTTCCTTTAAACTACCTGGCCATAAATGCGAATGCTAAAGTAAAAATGTTTCGATATTCTCCATTTCGTGCCTTTTAGTTTGGGCGGCAATTTAAATATTTTCCATTTATCCGATGTGGGCGCGAGATTGACCAGCAAAGAACACGGAAAAGTATTCTTGCGGCTTAAAGGTTTCACTTCTGAAAACTCAAAGGATTTGGACAGCTGTAAAGCATCCGCCATAAATGAGAGAAAATTTTTTTCAAGGTTATCATCGCTTATATAAGATATACCGTTAAAAATTAAACTATTTCTCCGGCTAAAATTATACAAAGCTTCCACCTGTCTTACACGCCTTCTATCCCCTTCATAGGCGGGCCACTTCATTCTTCAATTCCATATTTTCTTTTTTCAACGTTTCAATTTCTTCAAACTTTATATCAATGTTCTTCTTTAATGTATTTAAGTCCTGTTTTGTAAGTAAACAAGAGAACTTTTCATGTAGGCTAAGCTTACGAACCAAATCATTACCCGGATCACTAACTGATGAGGCAGACGATAGAGACATCTTTGGAGCTTTTACAAAGGAATGAAAATCCAGGCTTGAAGATTCAGGCGAACTTTGGTATTTTGAGAAATTAGGCGTTGTTTCCATTCCGGGGTTCGTAGATGTGGTGGAGTAGAAATTGTGTCATGCTTTAAGGTAATCTTGGAGATTTGAATGCTGACATACTGCAGTCAGCTGACACTTCCTATCTCAGGTCTTATCCAAGATCAAGACAGGCTGCTTGTTGTTTGTTTTGTGGCCAGTGTCACTGTCCTGAACCCAGGATGATATCACACCGACCCTTGTACAGTTGGCACGGCAGAGATACAAGCCCAAGAAATTGAATTATTTCACAATTAAAAGACTTACTGGGGGAAATAAAGCTTCGTAATCCACTCCAGTTAGAGTCCTTAGGGGAGACCTCTGCTAATTTATTAATTAATGCTAATTAATAACAGAAATTAATTTTTTCCGCCAAAGCCAACAGAGAGCACATTAGCATGTCCGCACACGAAGAAACCGTTCCAACCCTTCTCTTGTTCTGTAATCGTTTTGATCCTTGGCGACAAATGAAATGGCCACGGAGAAGTTTAGTGTAGGTATACTTCATTTTAACTAATTAAATTCACTCGTTTTCATGTTCCGTTTGACCAATTAATATATGTCAATTATTTAATGTTTTTAGTGTAGGAGGTAGTTTAGTAAAAAGGGTGAAATGTTCAAAAGGTGGGGTTGAGATGAGAAGTTGGTATCCGAGTGGATCGAGGTCACAATAGCTCAAGTGGTAGAGCAGTTGAATTCTAGCCGATCGTGGTTCGAATCCCGCTCATGACACTTTTTTATCTCAACTAAAAACCTTAGTTACTTGTAATAAATTAAATGGTCAAGTGGACGACTAAATTAATGAATTTAATGAGAAATTTAATTTAGATAATGGGTGAAAAAACCAAACTCATCGGTGGGCCGGATTGGCAGAGATGTTCTCACGTATCAAGAACACTGTCGATAGGTGGCCATCGGAGCATCTGACCAACAGAAGCGACATCCTCACCCGATTGTGAATTGGCCATGGGAGGTTGCCACAAGGACACTTACATTTGGGCAAAAGCCAGCGTATATGTGAAATGTTGCTCGATGTATCGAAGCTAATTGAAGGATCCTACTTCTTGGCAACATACATAGACCACGTAGGAATGTTACCCGATAAGAGAATTGTCCTTGAAAATGGCGGCTCCTGCCTGGGTACTCCGTTTCGATTTTTGGAGGTAACATTAATTTTATTGAATACAGAAGTGATAATGTTATGTACCCTCTTGTGTGTCGAGAGTTAATGTTTCTCATCTTGAGTATACATGTTATGGTATTCTCCTACTATTACCAGCAATAATCAATAATCAGGAAGGTATTAAATTCATGTTCATTATTTATTTATTTGCTTAAAGCTGTTGCTTAAAGCTGTAACAACATAAAATGGCATAAAATAGACGAAATTTTTCTTTTGAACTTCCACGTATGTATTATCAACACGGGCATATTTATCGTATTACGGTCTCTGCGTAAATTGGAAAAAGTCCTCCGGGAAGGAGGACGAAGAAGTTTTTAAATCAAAAAACGATTTACCAGTTTCCTAGAGTTTCGGTGTAACTTTCACGCCTAATCTCTTCCTGTCAGAATATATTACACCGGAAACATGTAGGGCAAAATTGGCCTAAATTTACACTGGAAATCGTTGTTTGAAAAGACAAATTATTTGGTAAATTTCATTAAAAAATATACTAATACAAGGCAGCCGACTTCTTACTATCAATTTTGTTCTTAAATTGGTGGGAAAAAGATCCATGAGATAATCTGCCCGCCCTATCAAAAATGAATGTTTAGGTATTCGTTGTTTCCCATACATTGGCAAATTATGAGAAACTGTAGGTAAAATTATTAAATGAGAATGTTTTAGACTAGCTTTTAGATGTACTTGTTTACTTAGAAACATCCTCTCAATTTCTAAAGATAATTTTGGCAACTTGTCATAAAGCAGGGTTTAACTAACTAACGTGTAATGATTGCGATATTAAATATTAGATAGGACAAAGGAGAAGAGAAATTAAAACGAGAGTTAGAGAACATATGCGTAAATCGAACAAATTTTTTGAATCTAAGTTTCTGAGAGTCTTTGTTTTGCCAAAGCTTGGAATGGCGTTGTAGGATTGAAATTAGGCGGGTAAAAATATGTACTTCAAGGATATTGGATCTTACATTTTGGAAGAGGATATCTGGTTTGTGGGGCTTAGGTATGACAGTGATTACGGAATATTTTCATAGTTGATAATACCGAAAGGTTCCAAGGTTTGAATATATTTTTTCTAATTATTTAGAAATCGTGAGATGCGATCTGCTGTGATATAGGTTTCAGAAACACATTTTCTTTCTTTTCGACGTTTCGAACTTTATTGAGATCATCTTCAGGGCCTGGGATTTACAAACCTTCTTTACATTTAACAAATACTTTTCCAATGTGGAAAAGTGAATTTGTACAGTGAAAAATATATTTTTTATTGCAAGTATTTCTACTCTCTGAAAGCGTTTGTCTTCTGTGTAATAGCTTGTCGTGTTGAGAGTGCCAGTGAAATTTTGTTGTTTTATTTTTATACACGTTGGATTTTGAATGGGTGGGAAAGAAAGTCACTATAGAAAAGACATTGTTGTATAAGACGTGTATAGAACCGTCCTTTGAGGTGAAAGAGCCCACGAAGGGAAAAAGTGTGTTGGTAAGGTTGGGACAGATTATCCTTTCAGGATTATATAAAAAGGGATAAATAGGAAAAGAAAAGCTAAATTGTTGGGTAATTAGACTATGTCTAATGATGATTGTAAATGTAATGATTTTCATTCAGTTTAATTTATAAATTGCTTTCTACATAGTGGATTTAAATTGTGACACACATTCTTTTTAAGCAATTAATTTACTTGTTCAAAAATAAGCTGAAATGCGTCCATGTTTTGGTCGTATTTTCTCTAAATCGATTAACTTTATTCCAACTTCTTCTTTCTGTTTTTTTTTATCTGTTTTTTAGGGGTAAGCAACAAATTTGCATCAAAAGTAAAAAAAAAATCACAATCTTGATTTGTGACAACTATATTAAAATAATTAATATATTCAGACAATTTTATTTGATATTAACTCTCATTTAAAATATTTCTCCTAGATCCAGTATGCCAGACGAATATGCCGGTTCAAGTGAATACGTATTCAAAGCGCCCCATCAATAGAAAAAGGTAGACCTTTACCCAACCACTTCTCAAGTACTTTTACATTTTTCTTAAGAGTCGTCAATTTGTAAAACGGTCGGTCGAAAACGCGTTACGATATCCCGATGGGCTCTTCGAGACCCACGGGTTAAGTCGAGTTGTCCGAGTGTCCTGCAAGGGGCAATATTTCTCCCGCGAAGGAGGACATGCGCCTTAATCCGGGGACGGCTAGTCCTGGAGGCGGTGGTGCAACAGTTTGAGAGGGAGAGCTCTCAGTTGTATTATTCACCCCGTTCTGTGTGGACCCCTGTCCTCTCGTCCTGTGGGAGTTTTATTACGACACGTATGTTAATTCCATTAAATAATTTTTACATCTTTTCACAAACCTTCTCTTACTGATTTTGTTTTTTATCGACTTTTTTATTACTCCAACTACAACTAAAATTATTCTATTTGATAAAATATTTGTCAAAAATAAAACCAAAATAAAGATCAAATTTTACTGAGTGGTGTAAATTCTATAATGTAATATTATAGATTACATTATAAATAATTTATCACAATACACTTCTATGTTGGTAATTGTCTTTCAAACATTTAACGGATAAAAAAAAACCACGGCTGAAAATAATCTTTAAAATGGAAAAAAAGATGCGTAATTAAAAATATACATTTTAATAAGTGAAAAGTAACAAATAAATCTGTAAAAAAATGCTGTTATCCATTATAATCTATGTTATAAAAAATACTAACTAAAATCCATCAGTGATGAGGTCAATTAAAAGAAAAACAATCAATTCCGTCGTCAGGAAGTTTAAAAAATGGCAATACATTTCATCTTGGTTTATATTATAACTGTATTTTAAAATGTGTACAGATTAGTGACCGTTAATCGATAATTATTCAGATATCGTGAGATGCTGTCTGGTATGATGTAGGTATCAAAAAAACGTTTTCTTTATCGCGCCAACGCTTCGATCATTTATTGAAATCATCTTCAGGGCTCAAAGTGTTTGTCTTCTGTGTAATTGTGGCATTCTTGTCGCATTGAGAGTGCCAGCGAGATTTTGTAACTTTGGGAATCTCAGGCCCTGAAGATGATCTCAATGAAAGATCGAAACGTTGGCGCGATAAAGAAAATGTTTTTCTGATACCTACATCACACCAAACCGCATTTCACGATATCAGAATAAGTATTTTCATATACTATGCAATTCGAAGTTATTGAAAATTCACATACAATAACTGCGAAACACAATTTAATGTTCGTTTCCTGGAAATATATCAATAAACATTCTCAACCGTGTAAATCGATAATCAGAGAGCACCGCCCAAATCTAATGTGGATATGATTAATGACCGTTGTCATGAATAAATATTACATGTTAAACAATAATTAAGTTTTTTCGTCCAACTTCAGCAATTGGATACATAACATAAATAATTGTACGTTATTATAATACATACATAATTTGGGCAGCATTTAAGCTAATATTTCTCTACAATAGCAAATACAAACAAGCCAAAATAAAAAGTTATAAATAATTGATTTATATTGAAATAGAACTTTAACTAGGGCCAACTGTTTTAAATAATTTTCTCAATTTAAGAAATGTTTTATTGTTATTATCTTGAACTAAAACATTCTACAAACATAAAACAACACAAACGTGTCTAATAAAATTTTTATCGTAATAAAGTAATATTATTTTCGGGGAGAGCTTTTGGTGACAAGTCTTCTACTTAAATCGAAAAGATTATGAAAATGATTGTTTTTATTCCGTACCTCGAAAATGGTCTACTTTTAAGGATGTTCAGTACTTTCCGGAATTACTTTTTGCTAATTTGCTTAAGCATTAGTATGTTGCAGCGTTTCTTGTCATGATGTAGTTGGATGGTTTGAGCCTCAGTATTTCCCAATTTTTGAATCGGTACTTTAACGACCAACATAGTGCAAAGGTCCATATTTTCCTTTGTTCATGACTGTTGAAAGAGAGGTCATTTTTTGTTTTCCAAGTTGAAACGTTCAGGGCTTTCTTTGAATGTTTTGCATTATTTTCTACTTTATAACTGGTTGAGCTTTCACAGTATTTTTCCCATTTGGAGTTGTAAGTAATTTTCCCTTTAGCGCGTAAAATTTCCTTCCATTGTGCTAATCTTTAGAAAAAATTGTCGTTTATTTTATGAAGTACAATTTTTTTCAACGTATATTACGAAAAGCGGTTTTCCCATGTACTATTTATCTAATCTGTTAGCCAATCGATTTCAGGGTAATCTGATGTTGTTTTACTAGAAATTTTAAATACATTACTCTTTCCAGGGCCAGCTTTGGGTTAAACTTTCAAAGGAAGAATTGATTTAAATCGCTGCTTGGCAGTCTGAATATACCTATCAATTGTTTTTTTTTTATGTTTTAGCTTCTATTTTACAATTCATTATTTATAATTATTCTCTTTATGGAAGGTCTTGGCTGAAATGAAACAATTCGAAAACATGATCTTCGGCTAAATACGCCGCCGCTCAATCGTGGCTTCGATCCACTCGGACACCATCTCCCCATCTCAACCTACATCCTTTGAATTTTCCCTCTATTGGCCATTTTTAAATGTCTTGTAATAAGAATTGGAGTCTCAGTTACTTACGAAGTGGTCACAGGGAGCTGTAAGCGAAGTCCTTCTTGGGTTCCTGCTCGTAACTTTTTCATCTCTACCAAGATCCTCCTTAAAAAGAATAACTAATCGAAAGAAGTAATTTGCTCAATTTAACCACTAAACAGAATGCATTTATGTAGAATGTTATATTGCATAGATCGCCGATTATAAAATTGACGTAGTTTGGGAGATTTTTCTTGTCGAACATCAGCGCCTTTGACTTGTCCTTGCTTCGCATGTTCAATTGTGGAACCTTCTGTATATCAAAGAAATATCCCTATGTTTCTATCACAGTTTTTATTCTTCCAAATATCTTTGGTTCTAAATTTTATATGGGCGGCTTTGTGATTTTTTAAAATTAAACTTGGTTATACTTTTTTACTCCTTTTTTTGAGTGTGATGTTTTATGGCTTAGGTTACGCTTATTTCGGCTTTGAATGCCTGCCTGTGGATGTGTGCTAGACCTTTTGCTACGTGCCATGCTGAAATTGGCAATGTATGCATTGTTTATGCAACGTTATTACATGGCAATCTTATTATTATTTTTTAATTAATGCTGTGTTTACTTTCCCTTTCCTTTTTTGCCTCCATACCGTGCTCATTAATTTATGGTTAAAAAACTCTCTTGCTGACATTTTTGTTTGGAAAAGTCGGTAATGTTCTTTATGTTGTAAAACATTTTTGTAGTTTGTTGATTTATTTTAATCTTTTTAGTATTTTCTGATGGTTTTTCACTTAGCATATAAGTGACTTCTTTATGTCCAAAGCGCTTGTCCTTTCACATGACATCCCCTTCTCTGTTTATTTCCTTAATCTCAGTTTTACTTCCATTGCTGAAATCGGCAATACATACATTTCCTCTGAATGTGAAGTTATGGGAAAATTTTCATTTTTGAAGTTTACTTTGTTTACAACTCATACGTTTTTGCAACGTTATGACAAGGCAATCGTATTACTTTTTTTAATTAATGCTGTGTTTACTTTCCCATTCCTTTTTTTGCCTCCATACCGTGTGCATTAATTTATGGTTAAAAAACTCTCTTGCTGTCATTTTTGAAGTTTACTTTGTGTACGTCCCATACGTTTTTGTCATATCTCATACAAGATTTCATAGTATACAGCCAGATAACTATTTTTGAATTTATGCCGTACGTTTAAGTGTAAATGTTTTAATTAATACATGAACTTCGCCTCTTTGTAAAGCTGTAACTGTCCGTTTTGTCCGTGAGCTTTTAATCTAATGTTATTCGTAAATCTTTCGTATCTTTTGAGAAAGTTGTTCGTTTTTTAAAGATTTAAATGTATATATAAAAACAAATAAATATAGAAAAAGTGTTTTTAGCGACGTTTTGCATCTCAATATTTTCCAACAATTGTTCAACCGAACTGTTCGCATCTACTCTAGTAGTGGGAAATTTTCAAGCAACAAAAAAATTCTCACCTTCGCGCGAATTTTATATACATTTTATATATAATTATACATTTTCCCTAGTTGTTCCCGTATGGGCGCTCTCAATGGCCCAAGAATGGTACAATTACACAGAAGACAAACACTTTTAGCCCTGAAGATGATCACAATAAAGGCCGAAACGTTGGTATTTGTGTACTTGTGTTTGTAATATTTGTGACTCGATAATTGGTAAAACAAAAGTTGATCGTTAAAAATATAAGGCTTTGAAATTATTTTTCGGGAAAAATTGAAGTTGTCATAGTTAAAAAAAATTTTTCAATCACCTTTACCGTTGGTTAAGGGAAATAGAGATTTTTTAAGTACAGTCTAAATTTTTTAGAAGTTGTCGTCCTCATACAGACTGAAAATTTGTTAGAACAAACCTAAAACATTTTAATATTATCATAAATGAAGAATTTAAGAAATTTACAACGGAATGACAAAACCTAGTGGGAAGAGTGAATATCACAAAAACTGCTTAATGTAAAAAGGTTTCAAATGCTTGGCAGGACCGATACTTTTTGTCAGCTTTTAAGATAATTAAGGAAAATTAAACATCTCCCCCTTGCCAAAAAATGGATAATGTAAAAACATGGTTTCAAGCGATGAGGAAGATTTAATACAAAATTTTGTTTTATTACACGAAGAAATTAATACCACGGTTTCAAAATAAAATTAACTTAATATTTGTTATGTAGTTATGGTCTGTTATCTAGTTCTTAAGGAATTTCCCTTCTTGATTTTTTCACTGTAAAATCGAAAGTTAATAATTACTCAATTTAAAGGGCTGTATCACATCACACATTACGTTTCTATTAATAGGGCTTACAGTCTAAGGACACTTTTTGTTTCTAGAAAAACTACCATCCGGACAATTATCGTTTTTCAAAACTTTTAAGCTGTTTTAATTCTTTAAATATGTTTTTTATATATAATTAAAATAGTTATTTTTACGAATTTTGCAATGGCTCGTGTGAATTGTGACAAAACTTTGGGACAGCATCAACGGTTGATGGACGCTCAGAACGATCTGTCATTTAATTAAAAAATTCCATCTTTGCACTAAGCAAACCACTTATTAACTGTGCTTTCTTTTCCAAGGTTTTATCTATAGGCATTACAATTTTCCTATCAGTCTGAACTTCCATTTTTCCCTTTTACGGTGAGAAAACATAAAAATAATTTTTTTAAAAATTAATTCACACAATAAATTAGCAAAGTACATTAAAAGATAAGATATCTCTAGCAAAACTACATAATAAAATTTGACTTTATTTCTTTTACATCAAATACTTAAGATGCTATATATAAAAAAATTAGAATAGCAGAACACTAATTTATTATAGTTTTACAATGCAGATTAGTATCATTTGGCCACTAGATCAGCGAACATTATAAGATTTTAGGTAATACAGAAGAACTCAATTTGAAAGATGTATATTAAAACATCAGCAAATTGTCACTAACGCACTACCATTATAATATTTAATAATAGATAAAAAGTGCATTGCATTTGACTGAAAAATGAAGTACAAAATATAGCGATAGGGCGTTAATGTTGAAATTTTAACGTGTACATGCCTTTTTCCTAATATTTCATGAGAAAAAATCTAGGCCAAAACAATTAAGCAATTATTATTCAAAGAAAACAACAATATTTTGACAAATTTGTATAATGTAAAAAAATTCAATTCTCGACCGAACAAAAGCCCAAAAAATAAAATTCAATTGAAGTAAAAGTAGTAAATTAATAATGATAAAAATTTGAACGCATCTATCAATAAACAACTAAAATCGATAATATTCAGTTGAAACTTATCCAAAACATTTATGTAAAAATATTTGATATTATTCCTGAAAAGTAAATAAATATAAATTAAAGAAACTCTTGACACTTTACATTACATGTGATTTAGGTGGCAATGACCTTAAAATTATTTATGAGCTTTCCCTTCAGCAATTATTTACGTTGGGTTTAGGAAAACGTGGTAATTCGTTTTCAACGTGCCGTTCCCTCGTCAATAACGTTTAAACCTCATTTTTCACTATTGTGCTGTAATTGTGCGAAATTCTAAACCATTTTCTTTAATTTCTCACTATCTTATATAGATCTATCTAGTATCACATTTGAATGGCAAAGAAGTTTACTTATGTAAAAATAATAAATTAAATCAATATACCCATAAAATACATGATTTTTTAATTTTTTTTTATTTTTACTTAACCCTGGTACAAATTGAGTCGATTTTGATATATGAAAACGGGGAGAAATTCTTGTGGAACGCGAAGAATAGTAATGGTGTTGTTAGTGAGCTGGCGTGCCCGAGGTGGTTTGCCAAGTTTGAAAAGGAGATTTATCGCTGGAAAACAAAGAACACTCCTGAAGGGATAAAATGGCCAACTAAACAAACCACACACACACCAGAGAGAAATCTTAATCACATATATCTAAAATTTACTATTTAATGTGCATGGAGCTAACCTGCTTTTATAAATTGAGACAGATTCGTTTTTCATATTCGAGACCCAATAGCGGACTGAAGGTTTCTTTTGGAAAGTAAAAGTAATATTTAGGCTTTGACCTGTTTCTCGAGAATGTATACAATCCTGTGAAATACATTTTCACACTCAATTAAACAAACTGTCAACAAGGAAATGGAGTTGTGCTCTATGATGCAAGATAACATTTTTCATCTGTGACATGGCAAGAATCCTTGAACATGGAACCTTCCTCCTTCAATATATTATCAACTTATTCGACATCTCCATAATTTATACAAAATTGTACTATTTTTGTCAATTATAACAAATGAATTGCAAATATATATGAACAATATGTTGATTTATAAAACTATATTATTTGAAGTAAGTAACATTATTTGTACATGTAATTATTGTGATTTAACATATTAAAATATCGGTATTAATTCAAATTTGATGTGATTCCAACAAATAAAAAACTTAGTTATCTTATTCCTTAGGTTATTAATTATATAGTTATTAATTCAAAATATATGAAATTTGCTTATATTTCATGAACAAGACCTATTTTCTTTTGTTGCACGTTATAAAATCAAGTGAAAATGAATAACCTATATTTATACATATATTTTCGAGAAATATATTATTTAAATCAACAGTTTATCAACAATTACAAAACCTAAAACAATTTTAAGATATGTAACAATTTCACGAACCTGTGTGGTGATTAGTGACTGTTAGTGCATGGTTATTTAGAAATCGTGAGATGCGGTTTTGTGTGATGCAAGTTTAAGAAAAATATTTTTTTTATCTTGCCAACGTTTTGATTTTTATTGAGCTCATCTTCAGGGCCTGGGATTGACAAATATTGTTTAAATTTAACAAATACATGTAGGATGTGGAAAAAAGTGAATTTATAGAATAGATTTTTTATATTCAATCAAAAAATGTATACTTGATTGATTGATAAACAGATAACATACACATATCATCCCATCCCATTCCACATATGAAATATTTTTCAAATTGTCTAATTTTCTAATAATTTAGCCTTCATTTTCCTATTTATCCCTTTTTGTATAATCCTGAAAGGATACTCTTGCCGAACCATTACCAACATTTTTCTCTTCATCGGCTCTTTTCTGTTCAAAGAAGCCGACACCTTATACAAAAATGTCTTTTCTATACCAGTCGGTCCTTCCCCACCTCTCTAAAATACAACGCGTATAAACATAAAACAGCAATATCTCACTGGCACTGTCAATACGACACGCATGAATGACCCAACTGCATAGAAAACAAACACAGTAGAAATAATTATTCAGATATCGTGAAATGCGGTCTGGTTAACGGTCACTAATCTCTACACAGTAGAAATACTTATTGTAAGTACATTAATGTTTTTGATTAAATTAAAATTCTAAAATGTAATGCAATGAGTTGTATCATGAAAGATATACAAATTTAATGTAATATCACTAAAATGACCATTACTATCTTTATTGTTTTTAGTCAATATATAGCTACAGTTCACTAGTTTTTGTGGTCCGCTTGATCAATGAACAACTTTCAATTTGTTATAGTATTTCATTGTAATTGAAATGTATAAAAATACTTAAAAAATGTTATTATGAACAATTATTCAAATATCGTGAGATGCGGTCTGGTGTGATGTAGGTATCAGAAAAACATTTTCTTTATCGTGCCAACGTTTCGATCTTTTATTGAGATCATCTTCAGGGCCTGGAATTTACAAACATAGCTTCCATTTACAAAAGACATATAGGATATGAAAAAGTGAATTTATAAAATGCAAAATATATTTTATATATACACTTAACATTTTAAAATTTGAACTTACATACATGAGGGTCTAGATGATAAAATTATAAAGATAAGTAATGATAACTAAAATAACATTTATATACATATATATAATCAATAATTATTCAGATATCGTGAGATGCGGTCTGGTGTGATGTAGGTATCAGAAAAACCTTTTCTTTATCGCGTCAACGTTTCGATCTTTTATTGAGATCATCTTCAGGGCTCAAAGTGTTTGTCTGTCTCCATTCTGTGTGGGCACTCTCAACACGATATGGCACAATTACACAGAAGACTACATCACACCAGACCGCATCTCACGATATCTGAATAATTATCCGTTAACGGTCACTAATCTCTATACATAATCAATAATGTAAGAAAGTGTATAATTGCGAAATTTTCTAACAATGTATACGTACATAAATAATTAAATGTGCATAACCTCATCAAAATGTAAAATCAATTAATATACAAATACTGAAAAACTAAGAAATTAGTTCAAATTAACATACAATACACCATAAAAGATTGCATACTTCATAGATATAATAGTTTCAATTATTAATAATTTTTATTAGTAGGTTAATATAAAGTTCTTTGTAGATGATCAGCATTTTCAAAATTTTTATTAGCCATTCCTCGCAGAAATACAACTATGGATATAGTCAACAGAATTTTAAAGAAATATATTTGTACTCAAAACGGTTTACCAACTTATACATCGTATCGGACCGGCGTGCTTCAGATCACGAAATTATAAACACATTTAATTCAATCTGTGAATAACACATACTATATCTATTTCATACTACGCACAAGGAAATTTAGCAGAACGTTATATTTCGGAAATTAAATAATCAATAAATTTCACTTTCAACATTCACTCAAATGAACAGAAAAATAGGGAAGACAACTATTCTTATTCATACCTCTCGATTCTGTTGAAATGATTCTACCAAACAGAGGCTATATCCTTAGGAAGACTAAAATTGACTTAAAATTAAGCGTAAAAAATTACATATCTCTGTATTCGCCTGAGGAATTGGAAAATGTGTATTGGCTAAATTTCACGAACCTTGAAAAAACACGCAAGGAAAGACTTAAGAATTATAAGAATAAACGAGCGCGCGCACTACCTAAAATCCACCTTATAGGAAATGCTGATTGTAAAATATTCAGGCCTGATAATTTCATGCCATTACGCAAAACGGCCATTCAAAAAATAATAAAGCAGTGAGGACTCGTTAAAAAATCTAATCCTTCTGTGATCGCGCGTTGGAGACCATTATTACCATTTTCCTTAAGGGTCCCCGTTTGCTTAAATTCTTCAAAAACTCTGTTAACAGTCTAAAGAGCTTTGGCCAAAAATAACGCCGGCGATAAAGTTCGAAACTACTTGAGTCCGCTCTTTACTTAAGACGTTCAAGGTAAGTGCTGACTTGGGATAATTTGGAGTGCAAACAAACTACATCCCATCCCCAAAACTTCTCTTTTCTACTTGAATTTTTATTAATTTCGCACTGACTTACCCTTAGGCGCTAATGTTGTGAAGTTTTTAAATCGCTTACTACTACAGTTAAGCGGTGATTATTTTTCACTCTGGCTTCAATCCAACCGGGAGGGCAAGTATTATTTTATCGGATTGTATTCAATAGATAAAACAATTTGGATAATTATCGAGAGGAAATTTCCAAATATTATTTAACAGGGTGGTAGGCTAATTCAAGCCTCGGTTCGTACCATACAATTTTCATTAGTTCAGGGAGACCCACCAATCCAGGCAACACTATATCAGCAACCTAACAACTTTTTCTAAATTAAGCTTTTGATCATCGTTGTTTCATATGAAATAGCCATAAAATTACAAGTACAATGCAAAATGTATTTTTTATTTATTGCACATATATAAAAATGTGCGTAAAAATATAAACAAATTTATTAGCAATAATATACAATAAAAATTACTCGATTGGTGGGTTTGTAGCGGATAGTAGAGTACCACTAAATTACGTTAGGTATTTTAACTGCCTGAATGAATGCATTTATTAGCGTGATCTCGAGTGCGTACCTGGGCGGGGATGTAATTTGTAGCGGAATATAGAATACTCCATAAACCTACCAAATTAAGCTTGTTTCTTAAGGTAATTATGTTTTGAGTGACAGCATAATAGGGAAAACTCGAGAGTAAAAGACAAGGAAGCCGAAAAATATATATACAATAATAAAATAATGGTAATCTTATGACCGGAAAGCTATCGCGTAGAAGCCTGTTATGTAAGGATATAATGGTCGAATGCCTCTTCAAGTGCAGAAGGCTTGATGGATATAGACAATATTTTGGCATATCATCAAACCTGTGCGTAGTCTTGAGGCATGTCAACGGGCATAGATCGCCTTTCCGATACCTCAGGGTTATAGAGATTTTTAAAGGCATATAGTTTTACGTGCTTGAGTTGTGTCTGTGTTTGACGTTTTGTTAATTTATTGGAATGATTGTAATTTATGTAATTTATTAGGGGAGATTTAACCCGACCCCGAGGAATATCGAGTACTCTGGGGGAATGAGTGTGACCAAACATCTATGTTTGTGGTGATAATAAAGAACACACACACACACACACACACACATATATATATATATATATATATATATATATATGTCGGGAATTCATCCGTTGGGCTAGGAGCCCACTCATCTTCGGAGATCTGGCCCTCTTCAAGGTCGGACATAGTAATAAACACAACAATTTAACAATTGTGATTTTATTTAGTGAAATATTAAGGCACGGATGCACTCCCCACTAGCACGGTTAAGAAGGTTGTATGTTACTGTAACAAAAGCAACTGCTCCACTACTACTGGCTAGAGATGGGCAAAAGAATCGAGAGTCGATCCCAAGAATCGACTCATCTAAAAGAATCGATCTCCCAATCGATTCCTTTAAGTGAGTTGCGGTTCAATTCAGGTAACTGGAGGGGACGGATACGTCACACGATTCCGGACGATTCTTTTTCCAGCTAACGACTCTTTTGATTCTTCTAAGAAAATCCCGGAGTCGGATTTCAACTCTGCAATTCCTTTGATTCTTTCGTTTCCTCAACTCCCGTATTCCCAGCTTGATTCTTTCCATTCCTTAACCCCCGTTTTCACCGCGGGCAATCAATAAATTAATCATTAACGTTTTTTTTAATTACCTACTTTTTCCAACTTTTACAATTTTATTTACAACATACAAAATACGGTATAAGTAATAAATATGTATACATAAATTACAATTAATTAAGGTTTTTATGTGAGATAAATTAACTAATTGTAATATATTAATTGGTCAAGCGGACCACGAAATTAGTAAATTTAATGAATAAATAAATCCATTCAATAAATTTTCTGTATGGGATGTAAATTAATAAAATTCATTTAATTTTTTTGCTTTTATTTGAAATGTGTAACCATTTTAAAAAAATTAATTTTTATAGCAAAATCATTTACGTAACCACCTTCGTTTCCTCAAATCCCGTACTCCCAGTTTGATTCTTTCGATTCCACAACTACCATCTATCTAACGCCATCCAGTTTTCTCCAAGGGCGGAAACATTTTATTCAATTTGTCAATAACGAACTCAATGTTCCCATCTGTAATCTCTTGACCAATCAATAAATTAACAATTAATATTTTTTAAATTAGTAAATTATCTGCTTTTTTCAAATTTTACAATTTTATTTCAAATGTCGTGGAAGTAATAAATATGTATAAATGTGTTGAGATTAGTGACTGTTAATGGATAATTTGATAATTAATTTGATAATTTTCTCTAAAGGGGGTCAGATATGTACCCAAAAAAGGTCCCGTCTGACTTCATCAAAAATTTCACAAATGCTATTTATTTATTATATTAATAAAGATATGGTTTAGAGGAAATAATACTTAAAACTCTGAAGGTATATAAATTGGTTTGCTATTTAGATTGGAGCTAGATTTCATAAGTTGAGAATTAAGTTTTAAAAAATTAAGCTTACGTGAATTATTCTTCTGCCCTAACTGAGTGAATGGTATGTAAGTTATGTAAATAGGAATTGGAGGAGATTGGAACATATGCATTGCATGACTTTAGAAGTAAGATAAGGTTATTTACAAGAATGCATTTAGACTTTATATGTGTATGTAGATGTATATTAAGGGTGTATGAAGAATATTGAGTAATCTACCGTCCTAACTGAATGAATGGTGCAAGTATGTAAGTTACGTAAATAGGAATGATTATATTTACAAGTGAATGAGAGTGTGATTGTATTACTGATTGCATCGTGCACTGCCAACAACTATTTCATTTCGGTGCACTGAAAAGATCTAGATGTTGGCAGCGCACAGAGCCTAACCCCCCAATGCCTGGGGGTAGGTGATTCTCAGGAGCCATTGACATTCTGTTGTGAAACTGGAACTGTCAGAGTGTCGGTGGACTCTGAGAAGTGATAGGCCCAATTCTGCACCTGTGGGTAATGTGCATGCTCATCTGTGGATTTGAGCATATATAAATCAGCAATCAGTTAATAACACATTTTTTGTCTTACTTTTTATTAATTCTTATAATAATGTAAATGCTGGTTGATTCATATGTAAGATACCTAAGTAATAATTCATTAATAATATGTATCAATAAAGATATGTGATTTTTGTTGTTTTATTTTTAAAATAATTACTTTTATTTACTTCCAAGAAATGTGCAAAGAATAATCATCACTAATAATCACTAATCACTGCACAAAATAATCAATAAATTATAAATTATAATAATTACAATTACACTAAGTACAAAGAAATAAGGCTTTCATTAGTACTACTATTATCATTATTTTTCCTTCTCAAAATACGATTTGACACAATTTATATAGTTAACATTAACACCATATTACCTTTTGTGGTAAAATGTAACTAGAATTGAAAATTAATTTGAATTATGGTGGGAAATTTGGATGAAGGGAGAAACCAATAAACGAAAGCTCTGATACCAGGAGTGGGGGGGATCAAAGAATCGATAAAAAGAATCGACTCACTTTAGGGATTGAATCGAACGGAATCGATTCACTGAAAAGAATCAAACTTCCCACCACTACTACTGGCTGCTCTACTACTGCTCGTCTACTGGAGGTTCTTTTCTTCCTACCCTGTAAGAGCGCACTCTATGGTATTTTGTATAAACTGTACTTCCGCAGTTAATTTAGATTCTCTAACCAGTGGGGAGCGTCCAAGACGACACAATGTGTTTGCCTTTCATAGTTTGATAAGTGATACAACATAAACATTATAAACATTAATCATTTAGTTTCTTCTTTATCACCACCGACATATATATTGTATGTTTTGTTTTGTTTTTATTCTTCAATTGACATGCTGAAATGCAAACGAGAAATTAGCATTCAGGAATATCAACGTAGTATATATCCTAAATCAGAGAATCAGTAACCAGATGGAGACACTCAAATGACTGCAGTTTAAAACAAACTATAAAGAACAGAAAAAGAAGGAAAACACGCAGAGGGCCGGCGATGACCTTTGTTTGTCTGCCCATAAACGTCCCACTTATGTATACACTGTTAATACATAAATAAATGAAATGTTATCAAATTATTCAGTTATAAAATTGGTTCATGCATTACAATTGATTTTATTTATTAAATTGGCCATATAGCCTGAATATAAACGGGGATTCTAAAATTTAGCTGTTTTACATAACTTGTATGTATTTCAATCAGAAACATAATTAGTTAGTAATTAAGAATTATCTAGTCTGTGTCTTCTCGTTGGGTTTCTATTTTACTGCGTTTGATCTTTCTAAAATCTTTATTGTTGCGACTATATGATTTTTACTTAGTTATGTCTCTTTTATAAGGGGGTACTTTTTTTTAATGTTTACGCTACGCAGTTTAGTGATGATCAGTTTCTCTACGATAGTTAAAACGGGTATTTGTTACTATTTTTGATATCTATAATATTAAAAACATTCACAAAAAAAATGGTTACCGTATTGAATATATGTACGTTGTTTTTCCACTCTTACTTGACTTTACCTTGTAATTTACTGGACAAAGGGTAAATATATTCATATTATCCTTTGCTATTACAGTGTTTTGATTTAAAAAAAAAATTAAATTGTTTAAAGCATTGTTCCATATTTTTGGTTTTATGAATTTGTAATCGTCGTACTATGTGTGTGTTGGGGGAGGGGGGGATAAAAAATAGATCTGCCGTCAAGTTCAAGGTTTACTTTACATGCACGATTTCATTTATGGACCAGCTGGACCGCCTTTAAATCCTCCGTATTTTCGGGATGTTTATCAACTCTTCATAGTCCCTTTCTCATTTTCTCTCGGTTATTTGCGGCATTTCTTTCGTATTTCGCCCCCTCTTGTTGCCGTAATATGAGGAAATGCGGTGTGAGGGACTTTTCCCGCCGGGTCTGACACCTCGAAATCTTTGCGGTACAATAAATTACCCTTCGGTGTACATTGAATTCTGTTTCAACCGCAGGAATTTCAATGAAAATGTGGACGGAACGTGAACTTTAATTAAGGATGTAGGTACATCGACCTGATGTTAATATTGATGTTAATAGACAGACATTAGCAATGATTGTTTGATAATTGATTTGATAATTTCATTCTTTCATTACAGTACCTTAGTTCTGTTTTGTATATATAATTTAGTTGTAGCCTATACAAATTTGTACATACTACAAATGTGATCACAGTACTTTTTTCTTATCTCACGGTCACAGCACTAATACTATGGAACGTTGCACCTGATGGACGCACGGAACAAAAACCAGCCAACACTGGCACTCAGCGTAAGGGATTAAGAGGCAAGGAGGTCTCGGGGCGATTGTTGATTAAACCAACTTGCGGATTCTTGGGATGGGAATGTATGCTCGGGAATCCTATGTCGTGAACTGTACAATATGCAGAGAAAGGTTGCCCGATGTGTCCCACATACTGAAAACATGCTATGTCTTGGTTCCCTACAGGGAGCGTGTAGGCTTGCCATATTATCCGAAGATGCTACTCGAGCATTGCAGCGAGTTTCAGGGTCTCCTGTTCCACTTTTCAGGGGAAATTAGGTTTTTTATGGTATATAATATGTTGTCTGACTGCATGTATTTATTAACTTGAATGGCGAGGGGTGAGAGGGAAATATACATCATCATCGCCCCTCGAACATTGAGAATGTATGAGTGTATGTTCGGGGTCCAATATTTATAAAAGAATGAGTGTATTGTATGGATGTATTTATTTGTTTGAACGTAGTCTTTTAAAGGGTAAATAGAATATTGACTTAGTTTGAGGCTGAAATGACCTTAGATGTCAAAGCTCCAGAAAAAAATTAAAAAATTTATATAAAATTGCAAAATAGTCCTTCATTGCACTTTTTTTTAACTTAAATTATAAGTCGGCCAATTATGAAAAAAACTTTCTTTTTACGATTTTCAAGGATTTCCTAATGATCTGAAAATAATTAAAAGTGTACGATTGGAGCTTGTTTTGTCTTGTGTCGGTAATTTTACAAAATCATAGTCCAAAAACATAAATATGTCCATAATCTAATCTAAAGAATATGTTCTAGTTTCATTTCATTCGCTGACACTTCAGAATAAGGATATCCCATAGTCGAAATTTCTTTTTTTGCATGGATCCTGATTAGAATGAAACCAATATTACTAGGTAATTCGAGCAGGCTATTTTTTTTAATCGCCCCTACTAAAATATTTAATACAGTCAGTCTAAATTAATATATTTAGTAATTTATACATTTTATATTTTTATCATCATATTTACAATAAACTATATCTTGTGAGGGTGTTAGTGCTTGGCGAGGAAGTTGTGGGAAACTTTCCTCATTAGTCGTTTGAGTGGATTATGTTGGTCATGGATTAAGCTTATGGTTTGAGGTAAGTGGAGAGTTTATCGTGAAACTTAGAAAAATAGGTTGGGAATAATTTATTTAAAACGGCTATTTGAGGTATAGAGGAGCGTTGATTGTGATTCTGAGAAGAGACATTGGAAGAACAGAACCTGCTGAATATGGCAGGCTTATAGCGGTGGACCATAGTTCTTGTTCATATGATCAAATGAGTTTTTTTTTTTAATTTAATATGTTAGATTGGTAGTTATTTGTGTGTTTCAGTTCCCCAGGTTAAGAGTAAGAAAAGATCGATCCCATGGGTGTACGCAGTCGGATTTAGGGATAGGAATCTTGTTAAGGAATTTTTTGTGAGGTTATGCCATGGATGGTAACTATAAAGTTGTACTGTTCAATGTCTATTTGTTAATTTTTGTCCTCTACAGCGTCTTCCATTCGTCCATTCTTTGAACGTGTGCCTGGAGCTCCTCCTAATTACATGATCAGGACAGCACGGCTCTGTCGCAAAGGATGCAAAGAACAAAAAATGTGTAGTTGGGATGTCTGAGATGAGATGAGGTATAGGACTGGCCTGAGTACACGGCCAATTTTTTTTAAACTTCCAGAATATATTACAGACTTTACCTTGTTGTAATATTTTTTCATGTATTTAGGACGAAGGACAGAAATCTTAAATGACTAATGAAGTTTCATGCTTCAATGCAAATATTGTAATATTGCTTCCAACAACTGTCGACAAATATACATTGTTGTATAAATTGAAATAACATTTCAAAATCAGTTGTTAAAAAGAAAATCATCATATGCCGTGCAAATATACGTTTTTACCAAGCCCTTTTTTAAATATTCCATAAATAATCAAAATTATTGTAATTTTTCATTTTGTAACGAAATAATTTTATGTTAAAAACTAAAAATTATTACGCTGTTTATCGGAAATAAAGATGTTTATGTGTAATTTGTTTTAAACTGAAATGAGTGGATAATATCTCAAAAAATAGCTGTTTTTTCTCGTTTTTTAAAAATGATTTCTAATAAATTGGAAAAAAAATATACAATGTTGATATTTACTTGGTAAAATTGACGTTACTTTTTGTTTACTTGTACGGCGTCAATCAATTTTATTATACATCTTCACTAAAAGTTAACTAACTCCTCAAATATTGTCATACAACTCATAAGATATCATGTTTTTAAATTGAAATCTTATTGTATTCCAAATTCCTATCTAGGCTTTTTTAAAAGTTTGTGATACACATTTACCCTTTTTGTTTGATGTTAATAAATTTTCGTAAGGGATTTTATCACCCGATTGTTCTGCACGCTTGTCTCAAAATAATTGGTCTAGAAAATACAATAGATAAACAACCGTTTCAATATAACGTAGAGTTTTCGCAAAATATGTAACATATTTGAAAAAGTATTAGTTGCCAGGAGAAGGATCTCTCATGATCTAGCAGGAACATTCTTGCTGCCACCTAATTTATGTGATAAAAACAAAATTATGTGTAGATTAGTGACCGTTAATGGATACTTATTCATATATCATGAGATGCGGTCTGGTGCGATGTAGGTATCAGAAAAACATTTTCTTTTTCGTGCCAACGTTTCGATCTTTTATTGAGATCATCTTCAGGGCTCAAAGTGTTTGTCTTCTGTGTAATTGTGCCATGTCGTGTTGAGAGTGTTGGGCATTATTGGTAAATTATTTCCCAATTCATCAATATTCTTTTTTCCGAAAATGGTTGAATAAACCTTTTAAAAAATGTGAAGATATATTTAAACTAATTTTTCAAATTGTTGGCCTAAGTATTGAAAGAGGGATGGTTATGTTTTGTTCTCATTCAACAGCAGGTGATGAAATTTTGTTAAAGAGCGTAATGAAAAACGAACTTTTATGAGGTTATTTTGATTATGACTGTTATGTTATGTTATGGTTAGTATTAATGCATAACAAATTTAGGATAAACCTAATATATTAATACTTAAACGAACGAACTTAAACGTTTTATAGTTAAAATTTATTTTCAAAATTTCTGTAATATGAAGCTTTTTTTGCTTTCTGCCCGTTCGAGTTTGATGTATTGATAACGCATATTTTTTTAAAGAAGTCCGATATTTCTAGTAATTAAATTTATAGTTTAATAGCGCCCAAAGTAGTTTGGAATATCAATCGGATCAAGTCAATAGAGATACAAAACCTACCACTTTGAAGAAAATAAGTGGTGAAAAATCTACACCTCGGAGGCGAATGTTAGCACTAGGGATGCTCTGATATCGTACTGGATCTCGTTTGAGTCTTATCTATTTTTACAACCTTTTAAAAATTGCCTTGTGTTGCAAGCGGGCGTTGTGAATATAACAAATCCGCTAAATATGCAGTGCCAGTATCAGGCCTGGCTTCATTATTATTATTATTGTGTAGAGATTAGTGACCGTTAACGGATAATTATTCAAATATCGTGAGATGCGGTCTGGTGTGATGTAGGTATCAGAAAAACACTTTCTTTATCGTGCCAACGTTTCGATCTTTTATTGAGCCCTGAAAATGATCT
>CM077114.1:18492123-18551283 GCA_039619505.1 Cimex hemipterus | reverse complement strand
AAGAAAATGTTTTTCTGATACCTACATCACACCAGACCGCATCTCACGATATCTGAATAATTTACAGTATTTATTGATTTGGCCAAGAGACAATTAGAACAGTGGTGAAAAATTATACTAAAAACCACTTGGAGAAAGAATTTATAATTAGAAAAGTTACAAATATATATATAATAATATAAGATTACATATATTATAAATTATACAACATTAGTCATTGACTACATATGTACAATAGATAAGTTTGATAAAAACACATTTCTTTAATAGCTAATTTCATAAATAAGCAAGGTAATAAATAATTACTAGTAAGTTAAAATCATTGAATAGACTTGTACAATACATAGTCAGACATTTACTAATTTGGTAAATAAATATATACATATATAGACAGTAAAATTAACAATTTAGTAAATAATTAACGTTTCGATCTTTTATTGAGATCATCTTCAGGGCTCAAAGTGTTTGTCTGTCTCCATTCTGTGTGGGCACTCTCAACACGATATGGCACAATTACACAGAACACAAACACTTTGAGCCCTGAAGATGATCTCAATAAAAGATCAAAACGTTGGCACGATAAAGAAAATGTTTTTCTGATACCTACATCACACCAGACCGCATCTCACGATATTTGAATAATTATTATTATTATTATTATAAAATTGTTGTTTATTTCGTACTATATATAATTTTATTGTTATATTAATGACAACATATTTATTTTAATGGAAATTAATTAAACAAGTTCAGAAATTAATAACTTATAATAAAACTGGTTTATATATGATGGTTTGAAATAATTTCACCAAAACAACGGAAAATCTTTTAGTGATCAATTGAAATTTAATTAAAAATTTATTGGCTAGTTATGCTCTTATGAACTGGCCAAAAGCCTAAAGGCTTCTAGGCAAGGACTGAATTCGGATTTCATCTTGTGAAACACAAACCCTTTCTTCACAAAGAGCGATTTGAAGCTGTTCAATACTTTTAGGAAGCAGCGAACGATGACTAACCAGTTTTTTTTTATCATGTCCATAAGTGATATAAGGAATTCAGGTGAAGCGAATATGCTGCCAATTCATTGTATCCGTACATCCTGGAAGCGATGGGTGACCTCTCGATCTACATGAAGTCGAACATTAACACAACATTGCTCCAAATAAATGGAGCGAATGAGACCACAACTTTCTAATCACTTCAAAGTACCATAGATTAGAGATCCATTTTGTATGATAATTTGTTCGGTACGTTGATTCCCCGCCTGTGAATAGACTGGCTCACGCAGGGCACTTGAAGCAAAGCTTCTCCACGTCTTCTCCTCACCTGGCACCTGTTATATTATAGCAATAGACCAAACCAGTTCTCAAAAAGAACTCTTGGTCGAGAGTCAAGCGTGTGTTCAATAGACGTCATTCTCCTCCATGCCTCTCCAGTAAGAGAGAACCTGATGCGGGACATCTAGAAACCACGCTTGTCTCACGAAGCTTTCTGATGGAGTGTTTACAGCTTACGGGTTTATTACGGTCGTTTGAAATTGATTATTTTTCAAGGAAGCCGTTAAACGGTAAGAGCGAAAGACTTATCATCTCCAGCCGTCGTACATCGCAGTCGACCACTATCATTCATTGTGGATAGTAGAGCGCGACACACCAAAGGTTTGGGCTAAGTAAGCTACGGACGCTACCTACTTACGTCGTTGGCCAGAGCATCTTACAGGACGAAATGTTTTCTACTAAAGGCATACATTAAAACAAAAAAAGTTACTCTAAGTTTGATCAAAGAAAACCATTTAGAAATCCAATTATTCCTTTAATAAGTTGGCAGTGGAAAAAGTCAAACTAAACTGATAAATACAATTGTCCGTAATTTTTTTCTTGTTAAAGGTGTAAGCGCAAGTGATGTTTTTATCTTTTTAAAATTAATTCCAGTTGTCGAATTTTGTAATTGTCACTCCCCTGATTGATCTTTCGGAGGAAAAGTTAATTTTATCTGGTATGTCGTCCCGAATATTGAAAGGGTGTTGAAAGAGGTGGCAATTTAACATAATTGCCGAAAATTAGACAGTTCCGCGAAGGAACACTCAACAGAATTGAGAGTTTAATTTCTTTTGTTATTTTCTCCGGATATTTCAGTTTGTATTGGTCTCAGCCAAATGTGTGTGTATAGTAAATGTACATCGAATAAATAAATTCATGCTCTATAATTTAACTGTTTACATTACATATGTAATATTAAGGGATAATTTTTTAAAATCTTCTTTTACCTTTTTTCTTTGCTCTACTTTTAAAAATATTATCTGAAAAAGTACTTATTGAATTTGTCCCACTATGGCCCTAAATATCATTTCTGAAAATCACCCTTCATTACTGTCTTACGGTAGAAAGTGCACTGGCTTTTAGATAGTCGAACACTCCCTAAAAGTGTGTGCCATTCTGTAGTTGTTCCATTTCCATTTTAACACTTCGTAATCAAATAAGGTATTTTTATATATTTTTGTTTTTATACGGCAGAATGGACAAGTTTTTCTCCCAAATTTTTCTTTGTTTTGAGGTGGTAGTTAAATGAGAAATATTCATAATAAATGTCCATTGTATACTTTAATTATTGATTGCTGAGAGAGGTTGATTTTTGTCTTTCTGATTCAATGATTATAAAGTTTTGCATTTTTTGTACATGGTAAATTCATCCACTTCATTCTCAATCCATTTGTTTAGGCTGTAATTTAGCATAATTATGATGTGCCAATTATGAGTTAGGCTCGGAGTATAAGAAAGTATTGTATTTTTGTTATGTTATATCTATTCCGACTTTTCTTGCCTGTCGACTATACCACAGCTACCTGATTTCCTTTTTCCTTGGAGTTGAACATAATTTAGTATTTCCCGGACTTTAGATTTAATTTGAAGAAGCCTAAAGCTTTCAGTGCTTCATAGTTTGAAAATATAAACACCTGCCAACTTAATCCCTATTTTTTTTTTTTTTGCAAAGAGTTATTACTTGCATCTCAGCTTGGAAAATGGTTTCCGGCCTGGAAGTTTCTATAATTCAAATTTGGGCCGTTTAGCTTGTTCTCCCACTAAATATTCAATAACACAATAAACCATAGTTATTTCAAACATTTAATACATAATAGTAGTTCCTGATGGTTTCTGATTTCTTCAATTACTGTAACTTTTTTGGAAAAAGCAGCATGAATTATGAATTACCTCAAATTCCAAATCCGTTTGAAGAGCAGTTGTTCGTATTTTCTACTGTCTAGGTTTAGTGGGCGAAACTATTCACTTTTGTATTTACTTGATAAATGCAATATAAATAATATAGTGTCGAGGTTAAGATTTTACGGATTTTAATGTGAAACTGAGTAGGTTTTTAAACGGACCGCGGTAGCCGAGTGGTTAAGGCGTCAGACTCTCGTCTAGTAGACCCCGCGATTATGGGTTCGATCCCCACCGTCGCCTTTGGAATTTTTCTGACGCCTAAGGGGACCGGTCAATTAAAATAAATTGACACGACACTCATCAATGGAAGGGGCGGGACCGGGGATCTCAGCGACCCTGAGCCTGGTCCCAACCCCCTTCAAAAATGGGTGAAGAACACTGGTACAACGAGGGCTCAAGTTCACTTTGTGTTGTGAGCTCTCCCTCAAAAATGGAGCCAGGGTATAGTACAAGCTGTACAGCTGCAGTGCTCAGAGGGAACTCCTCCAGTTCCTGGTTCCATCCATCCAGATCCAGGTTTTTAAACG
This sequence comes from Cimex hemipterus, assembly GCA_039619505.1. NCBI lineage: Eukaryota > Metazoa > Arthropoda > Insecta > Hemiptera > Cimicidae > Cimex > Cimex hemipterus. The sequence goes on along the minus strand of CM077114.1, from coordinate 18,547,535 downwards.
CTTCATTACACGTATAAAATTATCTGTCTGCTGATCTTTATGCGTGCATTCTACGTGCAGGATTTTTATTCAAAATTTCACAGAAATACAAATCCAACGGTTACTTATAATTCCAATATTTATGACGGATAGTGGGTAAAGAATTGCCGTTCTAGATTTATTTGGCTGTTTTCTGGAAAATTCTTCAAAACATACAACAGCTCATTAGGATGTTCTCTATTTTCTTTCTGTTATGAAAGATAGTATTAGTATTATAAACCACCTTCCATTGTTAATAAACTGCAAAGAATTCTTTTTAATCCATATTCCATAAAACTGTTTCTTCCCGTTAATTTATGGAAAAGGGTGTTTGTTATCTGGAAACGAATGGAAATTTATTTCAACTGGGCCGGTTCGGCAAAGTTCAATTGGTCCCGGCTTTGTAAACCTCATCCCTTTTGTTAACTAGATTCAACCTTTTAATACCGTTCTCTTATCCACACTTGGTTTTACCGACAGAGCTTTTTTATACCAGAAGAGTTTCGTTTGTTCTAAATGTTCTGCATTTTTCCTCCCTTTTTAAACAAACATAAATCATGTTTTACATGGTATAATTACAGAAGAAACTACTCATACATGTCGCTAAGGGTCGCAATGTCTTATTTAGACCATATTTGTGTTTAAATTCTTTACGAATCTGTGCTCTTTATTTCCTTACTTTTTGCATAACAACTTCGTCCCCTATATATATATTACAACTCTAAATTTTTACTTTTACAGAACTCCAAGTTCAGGGTTGTCAGTCACAAAATCAGGGTTTTGTGCATATTTCTGTACCAATTTCTGTCGAGCACTAATAGTATCTGAAGGTTTGTTAGCACGTTCGTTAATCCCCTCGTTCTGGGACGACTCAGTTAACCCGTCTCCATATACGGACGTCGTGGCAGAACGACTTGCCTTGAACATTTTTATTCATTATTTAAAAAACGTGAAGCTGTTTTCCTGTCAATGTGGCCGGGCGTTTGTTACTTGAATGGTTTTCAATAGTGACCAGTGTTGAGAACATATGGAATGCCTGACCGCCGGACATAACGTAGTAAAGAAAACTCAAAGAAACTTAAGGACGTAAGAATGTAAACATGAACATTTGGAGCAATAATAGTAATAATAAAAATGTTTGATTTATAAAGAGGGGAAGTGTCCATTTTGATTTATAGCATATTTTTCCTTACTTACGAAAATTTATTTCGTATTTCAGCGTGGACCGAAATAAACACACTTTTTTATTTACCAAAGAAAGTTGCTGAGGAGTTCATATCATCAAGTTTCAAATTAAGAAGAATTGACTGTACTAACATTGGGTAGGAGGAGTGTAGAGACTTGATTCTTTATAAGTTACAATGCTTGGGTGAATTCCACAGTTCAATTCCGCAAGTCCAGTGTGATCACAAGCAGTATTGTAAGTTCTATTCAATCCAAGTGTGGGGTACTCCAAGTATGTTTTTAAGTCTTAACCACTTTATTATAGTTTTGACGTAATAATGTTTTGATATTGTCTATCCTGATGAAGGGTGGGAAATAGTGGCTGGGCGGTTCTGTACATTATAATAAATTCAAAAGCGGATGTCTGGATGACTATGGGCTTGGAGATTAGTCTGTTAAGAATAGGTTATTGGAAAACTGGAACTCGAAAGTACCAATGAGAAAGATAAGATTTTAAGATTTCGTCGTATCGACCCGACTTGATCGTCGAACTCCGGCTACGGTCCCCATCCTGGTTGTTATGCTGTCAATGTCAAAAACAATTGTCTTTAAAAGTTTTTCCTTTGTTGTAGATTTCCCTTTTTTGAATATATAAATTGAGCCACTGTAAGATCGTTGTGTTTAGCCGTACATTACTACAGCCCAGCCATGTTGGGTGCCTTTGCAGCAGCCAATGATACTACTGATTAGATGCCCCATCTTCTCCAAAAATGAGTACAGCAGTAAAAGTGTAATACCTCGAAAGCTGGATTTCGGCCTGTCTTCATTGCACCAGCGCCACTTAATAGCTAACCCATGCTTGTTTGGTCTTGGTTTCACTAATGAACAGTCAAGGTTTGTCTTTTATTCCACAGTTTTTCACACAGAGCCCACTGTACTTGCCCCAGGCCATGAGGGCCGCCCAAATCAAGCAAACGTAATTGTTAATGTATTTTTTACTACATTGAACTTAATGACCTAAAATTCATAACTTACGAATTTTTTAATTTTTCAGCATTTTAATTTCTGTTTTTTTTTTTATTGTTGTCCTGTTATTTCTAAAACATTTTTTTTGTGTGCAATTTTTCTTGAGAATTCCTTTAAAACGTGAATTTATTTTTTTTTAAACAACACGGTTTAGCCAAACAAGTCTTGAATCAATAATTTGAAAGAATGTTTTATAAAGATTTATAAATAAACGGTTTTCTTGTAACAATCCATGTTTTCCTACGTCATTTCCATCTAAGGCAGGGTATATTCACCGCAGAAACAATAAATACACGAATTTTACGTAATATAAAAGAGCTTCATACCGAAGCGATAAGGAATGAGCAAGCCAGCTAAACACAAAGCAAATGCCCTCATTGAATTTGCCTCTCTTCACTCCTTGCAATATCGTACGACAATGTAGAAAAAGACAAGCAAGCAGTGTCTCTTGGTACACATATCGTACAATGTACACAGGCGTAAATGTGTGAAACAATTTAGTCGTTCCTTCACGTTTTTTATTATCGTATGTCACTTACGACCTAAAGATGTATAGGCATAGTCTATACGATATGTAAGAAAAGTAATCTTTACAAATTGTACGAGAGAGGAAAAATCGTAAGGAGCTTTCGCCGCAGGTATGTATTATGGTTTCTTTTCGGGTCTCTTGCAATTCAATTTATCATAAAAAAATCACTCGACTTATTGGTTAAAACTACACGCCAAATTGTCCGCAGTCGCTTTTAACGGAATACCACAATAAAAGGAGTGATTCGACGACCTGAATCAGCTCGATATGAAATTGTTTCGGTCGATGGCATCGTCGCTTCATGGCCCTCTTCAATACACGTTTTCTCGCATTATTTTTATTAACCTTATTTTCTCTTTCAACTACTCCAACTGGTTCTGACTGTTTTTACAGAAACTTACATCTATAAAGAAAACTGCCGTTTTTCCATGGTATACAGAGGGAATATAATAAGGGCACCTATGCGATTAGATTTCATACTCTCTTATTCGTTTATGTTCCCTAAATGTCTCCGAGGGATTTAATGCAACACAAACATCAACGTATCTCTTCCATCAACTGAATTAAAATAGAAATTTTAATATTCATCACTCAGGCTAATTTGCTTATTCATAATTACACTGCTCTGCAAATGAAGGCACATTTTATGAGAACATCTGGTTTTAATATCTGGTATAATAAACATATACGATAATCAATATTTTTTCCGATACACAAACAATGATCAAAACACATACCTCGAAATAGTGCCATTATACAAAAATTTCAAAATCAGACTAGAATACTGGTGCCAGCCTGGGGATGGGACCTCGTTCTATCTCAAATTTGTTTGCTAATTAACCCCCGCTAAAACATTTTTTTTTTTTTTTAGCTGCTTATAAAATCAAGTTTACAGGAAGAATACGACAATAACAAATCCAGTAATATCGTGTGACTGCTTGTTCATAAATAAATTTTCAAACTATTCTTGGATCAACAAAATTGTGTTCAGATTATTTGAAGGTTAACAAAAGAAGAGCGATAATTGAAATCAAAATTATAAACGTAAACTTTATATATTTCTATGCAGGTTATCTTGGGATTATAATTTATAGGACTTGGAGAGCTGTGTTAAAATTTCTATAGTGAATAAAATGATAGACGTGTCGCGGTTGGCCTCTTTTGCTCGAATTGTCTGCAGAATGAGCTTGGTACAAAAAATTCAATTTTCCGTACAACAATTTTTCCTTTCTGTTCAACTAGACTTTGGATTTTACAGAGGAGGTGGTCAAAACAACTTGAATTCTTTTCTAATATCATTATTAGTCAAGAAAAGCCGACGGCTCGGCAGATATTCGAACCCAGAACCGCTGGCGTGCCGAAAGCAAAACGGACGCCCTAACCAATCGGTCAACGCGAACACCTTCTCACCATTTCTTCCCAGTATTTTTTTTCATTTAACGCTTTTAGAGCCTGGAGAGACGAAAAGAGTGTGAGACAAAGTGAGAGTTAGGGAGAGAGAGGGGGGGAGCCCGACATATGGCCGAGAGAAAAAAAGGAATTATAAAATCTGAAAAATGGGAGGAAGAATAATAGAATAGAAGATACTTAGAAAAAGATGAACTTTGTAAAGGGATTTTTAGTTGAGATAAAAAAGTCAATAGCACGAGCGGGAATCGAACCCACGATTTTCGGTTAGTTACCCGGCTGCTCTACCACTTGAATTGTTGTAACTTCGATCCTCTGGAATACAAACTTTACATCTCAACCCCAACTTCTGAATTTTTCCTCCTATTTGCCATTTTCAAATGTCGGTTACGGATTGGATTCTCTGCGACAAATGAAATGTCCACGGAGAGCTTTACTGAAGGTTTACTTCATTGAAAAATGGCAAAAATCCCGCTCGTGACACTGACTTTTTTTATCTCAACTAAAAACCTTAATTAATTGTAAGATATTAATTGGCCGAGCAGACCACAAAACTATTAAATTGGAGAAAGAGTGAAAGGCAAAAAGAGAGGGTAGTCCCACCGATACGAATGGGAAGTGTGCACAACAATATACTCTCCACTAAAGAACGCAAAAGTTAAATATTTATTTGCTACCAGCCTTCAATATTATATTTCAATCATGATAAGAAGAGAAAATCCCTCAATAATTGCAACGCTGGGTATTTGGATATCAAAGTAGAGAAAATAAGTTTTTTTGATCGGAGTTGCAAAATGAAGCACAAATATTGAAAATATAGTTAAAAAGGCTTCCAATAAAGAAATAGAATTAGAGAATATCGATTAACAGAACAACTTCACTTAATTTATATGTGGCCTGGGAAACGGAAAGAAAATGAAATTTATCCCAAGCCGCTGTTCGAGTGATGAGGATACCTGACCTCTACAAAGTAGCCTCACCCTCGAAACCACCCTTAGCAGCTACGCGCGGTCCAATCAGGACGTTTGTCTCTTGTACGTGACCGGGCTTGGACTTAACTCAACATGAATCAGTCCATAGCAATTGCCGGTCTCACCTACTTCAATTAGTTTAAACTGCTGAACAAAGAAGTCAATTTGTTTCTTTAAATTAATTTGCGTTTGAATATACACATAATGAGTTGCATAAGGATGACATTATACAAATATATCATATTTATCCTGTTGTAGTAAACATAATCGATTTTTAACCCTGGTCACTTCTCTTCATTTTCCCTATTTTTATTTTTGTACATGTGTAAAGCAGGCAGAGTTTTCGGTAGCTGAGGTTCGTTAAACGATTTTAATGTATAGTTGTTACAAACACAAATTATACTAATGTACAAACTCTGGAAACTGAAAATTTATAAACGAACTTTATTATCTTAAAAGGAAAATTATTTTAACTCTTACCTTATTTCAAAATAAGTATTGAATACTTTAAATAATGTGGTCCTGAAAATACCCTCTACATTTTACGACGACTAATCATACAACAAACCGGAACATTTTTTTTGTTTTACTTGTATATACTGGTATCTCATATTTTTACCATTATTTTCTAACTATCCTTACAACTAGGATTAACTGTAGGAATTTAATCTGCACAAAAGGCTTAATAAACAAGAAAAAACGACATCATAAAAATTTTCTTTCTTTTAAAAGTTGCGAGTAGTATAACAAATAAGTGGTTATCGATCTTTGGTTGTCGAATAAAAAAAAAAAATATGATCAAACAAATAAATTTATTTGTTCTTTATTAAAGCTATAATATACAAGAAGTTGACGCCTTTTGGTCATATGGTTTTTTAATGAGTCTACTATTTTAAAAATTAAAAAAAAAACCGCCAGTCTATTGAAAATGTTACCAAATCAAAGAATAAACTGAACAACTTTCTTTTTTCGACCTCTGATAAAGCCGAAATTGTTTGACACAACGGGTCGAACTTCTTCCGGTGAAAACTTTATTTAAACTATATAAGTTTCTGTTTTATTTATTTTTTTCGTACAAGGATTCCTCCTTACGTACTTTTTAAGCGGCCCTTCCGAAATGACCAAATAAATATAAGTAAACCCTAATATTCTCTGTGTAGTCTATTTGGAAGATACACAGATAAATGAAAGTATCAAAATTTTCTATATGTAAGTCCGAAACTTAACATGCCGAAAACTAAAAATGAAAAACACTTTGGGGACGATAGAGTGGGTGGAGAATATTTTAGATAAACTGGAAAATCGTATCATACTTGATCGTAAGAAGAGGATTAATAAACATTTTAGAAATTGTATGAAGATGATAAAAATCCAATTCTGATAAAAATGATGCGTTAAGTGGTGAATATACCATAATGTTTTTCAAAACAATGAAGATAAAACTACTGTTAGATGAGATAAAAGCAATATAAACTGTGTTTACAAATACTAGATATTATGCAAAGAAATAGCCAAACGTTTTAACACAAAAACATATAACAAATTTGCAAACGACATTACCTCATACATACCGACGAATAATAATAATAAACGTGTTTCAAATTAGTCAAAAAAACCAAATATAAAAATAAACCAAATAAAAATAGCACTGAAACTAAATATCACTTTGAAGCCGATAATAATCCCACTTTTATTATATGATCTACCGAATAAAGAGAAAATGACCCCGAGGGACCGATAGCCAGATTTTTCGGGTTTCCCAAATTGCGTAATGTATTTCTTTCACTGAGACTATCACATTTAATTCTTTTCTGAATTTATCTTTGAAGAGTGACTTTCAAATATTATTTTTTAATGTCGAACCTAAGTTGGTCCAAGTGCCATAGCAACGTCTTAAGCCCTGTTGACGGAAAGTAGACGTTCAAATCAAGTGGGATTATGTCTTCCTAACGTTGTAAATTTTTACAGTGAAATAATTAAAAGAGTCAGCACGACCCCTGGGGTCTATAATGAAAAAAGGGTGTCGAAGAATATTTCAATTTCCCTGCGGCGCCACCGCTGTTTGGAAAAATGGAGGACGAATGGAAATAGTCCTTTCTCTTTCTTCAGGGCTCGGTAAACATTTTCCGGACAGAACCGTCTATGCTGGTCGAAGTGTTTGCCCGTTTTATCGTTTGGACCCTGCTTTGTGAACTGGATTCCCGGTATTCGGCTTTAACAGTTCCTTCTCTATCTCGTCGAGTCAGATTTAAATCAAATACTTCATGCTGCTCATGTTTCTTTGTTTGAAATTTAATACAATTTTAAACAAAAAATTATTACTACATTATTCAGTTTATTACAATATAAATTAATAAAAGAACACAAGAAAAACATATGTTACAGTCACACTTGAAAAAGAGTTTTGTTATAAAAATTCGTTTTTAAGGGCTTCAAGGGATGCTTGAAAATTAATAATAGTATCTTTAAAAGTTTCAACCAACTTTATTGGAAGAGTCTTTGAGTTTTTGACCTTTCTTCATGAAACTAAATCGATTGTGATACAGCATTTTAATTTAATAGTGTCTTCTCTAGTTTCATGAAAAACTGTTCAATCTAAAATAGTAAATAATATTAAATCAATCCTTTCAGAAATTAAGCTTAATGTTATCATTTGTTTGAAAATTTTTGTAATTGGGTCCTATACTTTCATTTGCGGATTTTTTCATTTCAATTGCATTTTATAAACAGATGTAATGTGTGAAATAACGTCATAAAAACTTTGGATATGCAGGGTTTCATTCTTCCTGGTTCCTGTTTTGTATAAACAACTAAACCTAGATAAAAAGTTGAACTTTTATCGTAAACCATATATTCACAGATAATAAATGTTATAAAAATTACAATTTTTTTATTTTAAAAAAGTAAAAGGATTTTTTTTTTTTTGAAATGGTTTCAGTTTTAATATACGAGCTCATCAAATTGAGTAAATTGGTAAAAGTTACCAAAGGCATTTAAAGATCCGTTTAAAAACGTGAACTACTCCAAATATCAATGATCTAAACGAACCCGTTCGTTGATTTAATTTTAAAAATTGTACGAACTGAATGAATCCGAATCAATAATGTTACCATTTCACAAAACTGTTAATATTAATTAGAAAAATTCTTTTTTTTTATATATTTTTAATATAACATTAATATATTTTTAAAATACAAATAATTTTTTTTATCACATGTTCAACCAAATAATATAAGTGGACAAAAAATTTTTTTAGTTAAAAAAATGGTGAAGTTTGTCTATCAATTTCTGATTTAACGTGATATTATTCGTGATTAATTTAAATAACTATTTTTTTTCTGAACCAGTGCGCAAATGTGTTTTCCACTTTCATAAAATCAAATTGTCTTGCTCAATTCACAACGCTAGTTGTTTTACAACTATATGTAGTCCGAAGATTATGTTTTTAAAAACAAAAATCCAAAGCTTTTAAACTTTTGAAGTTAATACCTTTAAAGAAATTTAAAACCCTTCTTTATTTGTCCACGTTGAATGTAGAACTACAAAATAAACAATATTACACGAGTGTCACTTTTTTATCTTTGAGGACAGTTGACAATGCACGTATGTCTTTTTGGTCATGTTGTTATTCAAAGGAAATGACCAGTCATGGATGGTGTTGATTTTGCAGTTGGTTCATCCACAAATCGTAAATCACATAGTTGATTTTAGACAATTTGTAGTTACTTGCATGAGAATTATTTTATTTTGTCAAAATTATTTGATGACGGGCAAACCCGCATATGTTTGTTTTTATGCGATATTAAACAGTAAATTATCTTGATTGCCAGTTGAGACAGTAAACGATAATTAATTTAACAACCAATTCTGTTCGCACTTCTCTTCGGTTTGTAAACTCATGATTTAAGGTTGATTCGACTAAGTGGTATAATTAGTTACAGTTTCCAACAGTGGCAATATAACACGCATTTAAGGTCGAATTGGCGTCCGTTATGTTGCCAACAACAGCCGTGTTTATTGGACGAACTAATCCGCCTTTTAGATCAGAATGGAGGTTAACACATCAACCCGCGGATGTGATGCATGGCACAGGATGCAGAAGCGAGTCGTAAGTTATATACGTGGCAATTACCATAGCCCATCGGAGCTAATATAACCCAGGAGTGCCGTGAATGATGATTTAGTTGGAATCCTGGCCGGTATGTAACTTATCTTGTGTAATGCATACGTGATGTATGTCGGTCCGTGGAACTAGTCTCACAATCCCCGTGACAGCGAAACGATGGAATAGCACGTACGCGACCTGTATTAACAAGTTGCCACCTTGAAAACCGGTTCTTCTCCGGGAGAATGACTCAATATCTATGCAATGTTTGATTTACGATTCTCCTTATTTAACATTAAAAACTACATTTAGCTACATCGCCGGGCTTGAAAAGAACATGTCCGGCTTAAGTGCTATACAAACAGACGGAATGGAAACTGGGAGGAGAGGTGATTGGATTAACCTAGTTTTTCTGACAGGGCCTTTTTGTTTCATCACCCCTTCTTCACCTGGCCGCATCCACACGTTTAGCCCCTATCGTGTATTTGCTCCCCTTTAACATTTCAACGAGCCGGTTGAAGTTCCGGCCTCTGGAACAGGAAAAATCCTCTTAATATACAATACTGTGTTTCTTTTTCCTTTTGGTAGGGCGGCCTAGAAAAATTGTGGGGTGTATTATTTGCAATTCCAATGTCACTGTTTGCAACGGGTGAGCGGATTTTTTCCCGTTCTCTCTTTCCCACACTCTTGCCACGCGAAATAGGGCGTAGGAAGTGTAAATCGCTTAAATCTGATTCGCTTCAAGGAACATGTGCGATTTTTGTAAAAGAGTTTTATTAAAATAACTAACACTAGCATACAGACGACACAGTTTCAAAATTTCCATGTTGTAAATGATTAAATCTGTTATAAAATTATATAAATGATATTATTCAAAATGGTTGAAAAACATTTGAAGTAATTTATGGAACATTTTGCAATGAGGCACCAGTTTATTTGATCAGGTTCATTACGTGAATATTTTTAACCAAAATTTTGGGCAATCAACGTTACAATCTAAAAAAAAATTGCTGATCACGTTTAGTATTTGATATGATTCATAGAAAATCATTTGATGTTTACAAATTACTTTTAGTAACCCTACATCAAATTAATAACCTTTAAAATGTGTGTGTCTATTTTTAACAACCAGTTTGCATTATCACTATTCGATTTTTATAGTATCATTCATTTTCTTACAGTCCTTATTGATAAGTATACTTTTCAAATTTATTATGATTTCGGGAACTAAAAATAATTTATTAAATCTGAATTTCAATCAATATTTGATAATAGCGAAATGAGTTTTTGTTGTGCAAGTCCTTTATCGAAACAGTACGTTTCATCTTTACATACATAAATATAACATAGTCGCATATTCTTCCCACTCATTGCATAAACTAAAAATGAGTTCATAGTTAAATAAAACGTGTAGAGATTAGTGACCGTTAATATATAATTATTCAGATATCGTGAGATGCGGTCTGGTGTGATGTAGATATCAGAAAAACATTTTCTTTATCGTGCCGACGTTTCGAGCTTTTATTGAGATCATCTTCAGGGCCTGGAATTTACAAACATAGTTTACATTTAGAAAATACATATAGGATGTGGAACAGTGAATATATATACATATATCATTACATTCCACACATCAAATATTTTTCGCATAGTCTAATTGTCCAACAATCTAGCTTTTCTTTACCCATTTCTATATAATCCTGAAGGCATAAACTGGCCTAAACATAACCAACACATTGTTTCCCTTTGTCGGTTCTTTTCGCCTCAAAGAAGCCGACGACTTATACAAAATAGTCTCTTCTATACCCACTTCCTTCCCCACCACTTCAGAATCCAACAATTATAAACATGAAACAATAAAATCTCACTGGCACTCTCAAAACGACATGGCACAATTACACAGAAGACAAACTCTTTGAGTGTGTAGAAATACTTTGCTGGAATATAAAATATATTTTCTACTGGATAAATTCATTTTTCCAGATCCTATATGTATTTTGTAAATGGAAACTATGTAAATCCCAGGCCCTGAAGATGATCTCAATAAAACATCGAAACGTCGGCACGATAAAGAAAATGGTTTTCTGATACCTACATCACACCAGACCGCATCTCACGATATCTGAATAGTTAAATACAACAGCGTGTATGTGTTCTGGGATACCAGTGATTGAATTAGTTAATAAACCTGTCTGACAATCACAAGAAATTTTCATTTTGTAACTATTTATTAAACTTTGCCCCTTTGAAGATTCTCAATTCCTTCTGTAATTTGTGCGTATTTGGTCAGAGGTAGAAGTCACTACGGTGATCTTGTTATTCCATTATTGGTCGATATTTTGTATTGATTCTCTTCAATTATCAGATCGATCGTTATTAAAGAAAAAAGCTAACTAGATTGTGTGAATTGTTCACAAAAATGTAAGCATTTTATATATTTGATAAAATCATTGGCGAAATAGTTGATTCAATGATTTGAAATTAATTCCTACTTTAAACTATGAATGATGATAGTACAAATAAAAATTTTATTGCGGAAATCAACAAAGTAAATCAATTTTATCAGGACTTTAATAATCTCAACCCATATTTCCAATAAATGTTCAATATAAAATAACCGCCCTAAAAAATACATTATTAATTTCTAGGTAAACATTGAAAGTGGTATGTAGTAGAAAATTAATTTCTGTTTGCGTGTAATTATTGCTAACTCGACGTTAAATTATATTCTATTTTAATAGACATTACAAAGGAAAAAATCCCATTAGCCATATTTAATACCGGCAGAATGTAATTCATGCAAATGCAATGGGGTCACGACTATAGAAGCCTTCCTTTTTAGTGATCTCAAGTACTACCAGCTTATCACCTCTCTTCCAGACTTCCATATTCATTAGTAAACATCTTAGCCCTTTATCCTCGTTTATGATAAAAACGACTTTTATATATTATAACAAAATTATTTAAGTTTATCAGAACACGATAATAATAGTACGATTGTTTTACTTCAGAAGCATTATTTGAATTAGATCTTAATGCTTCTCTTCCACTGGCTAATTAGCAATTTGGAAATACATAACACGAGATTACTGGGAAAATAGTAAACACCAATTATACGTGTATTTAGGCCTAGGGTTTATCCTCGCTAATCAAATTCAATATATGCCCAAAAGGTCAATAATTTCAAAATAACAGTCGCTTTACAAAAGCCGTTAAAAAAACGTATGTTCCCTTTCTAGGCAGAATGCCAATCAAACTTGAAATACCAACTTTAAAATTTTAAAATTTTAAACATAGTGACAATTACATTCTCATATTTACATAGTGAAACACTGGATATATAAAACTTTTACTGTAGAAGAAAGACCGTATCACTTGTTTAATCAGCCAGAGCTCAGCAAGAGAAAATCAAAACAGGTAGACATCTCAACTTTCTATCAAGGACATGAAAGGACCCACATCGAAATTAAATCTTGACAAAAGTGCACAGAAGTGAAAAGCAAGCACAAAAGGATGGGGACCACAAAGATTCTAAGTCTTTTAACGAGCGCATTCTTTGTACTGTCGAGCTATTCAATTCATGAAGGGAAAAATCAACGACTAATTACATTATTGGTATAAAAAAAAAAAAAAAAAAAAAAAAAAAAAACGGAGGGATATCTCGCTGTATCGGATACCTGTCGAGTTTTTTCAACGCGAGAACAATTGTGGTTAAAAGCGGTTTTACTTTTCCTATAATTTGTAAATAGCACAAACCTCATTTTTTTTAATCTCGTATCATGATAAAGTTTGATGACTGAAAAACCAATCTTGGCTAAACTAAAAAAAAGCTAAATTAGACTTTTATGTTTAAAATATTTAAACTGTATATTCTATACAAAAGATGGCTAAACTTTTCACAAGAAAGTCTACAAAAGTACAGTCACAGTACATACTTTGTTCATGAGTTGTTTGAGAGTTAAGAAGGGAAAATATGAAGGAATTAATTTTCAACAATTCATCTTGAAGATAACTCATTATGACAATAAACTAAAGAAAAGAGCAAAAAAACTGTTAGCGTGAAGCTTAAACATGTCTGATACAACAAAATAACAAAGTTGAACTAACCTCTAACCAAAAAAACAGACTTATTCTTAAATAAGTTAATCTTTCATAATCATTAATGAACTTCAACATTAAAAAATAAATCTTTATTATTTTACCGAGAAATCGCAATTGTAATTTATTTCACAAAAGAAAATGATTTCGAATAGAAATTATAAAAATGCACCAATTTTAAAATGAAATAATAAGTACACGTCACAGTGCTCTTTACAAATAGCTATATTTAATTTAAATCAAAGGACTTCATAACGATATCACAATTAAGCACACGTTTACATAATTTTAGAGAACTAAAGGGTTATCCTGTGAACCTTGGAACATTCGCCAATAACGGGTATTATTTATTTTTAGACCGGCCATTGTTCGGTGTCGTCTAAAGAAATTCATATAGACCACTGGAAGCTGTCGTTTATAAATAATGTAGGAAAGTTGACCCCCAAAGTAATATTTATTTATAACGCGCCCGCTGCTGCTTAACCGCAACATGTGCAGAACATTTATTACAGTTTTCTAAAAAAGAGATCGTTTAACTGGTGTGTTACTTTTCAAAGAAAACTTTTATTATAAGGGTATTATCTGAACATGGTGTTTACTACGGTAATTGTACTAACACTATCGATCCGCTCATAGAATGAAATTTAATTATAATTTTCAGAGTTTAATTGTACAAAGTGCCTTTCGTCATTTCCACGATAATCGGCTCTCAAAGTAAATTTAAGATAAATTTACAAAAGTAATAAATTAACTACCCGTGAATAATGAAAACAAACCAAAACATTTTCAAACCGAAGGCCTGGGTTCGAATCCCTCTCGTGGCTCTATGTTTTTCATCTCAACCAAGACCTTAAATGAAATGAATAATTGATTAATAATAACAGTTTAATATAATAATTAAAGACGTAATTCCCTTACACCTCCACGTGGCCATTTCATAAATCGATGAAAATCGAATCTAGCTTTCATGAGATTTGGAAAAAGATCAAAACCTTGTAGGTTGAGGTCAGGAGTTGGTTTCGGAGAGGATCGATGTAACGATGGCTCAAGTGGTTATAGAACGGGCGTTTTGAGGTCGTTGGTTCGAATCACTCTCGTGACGCTAAGGTTTTCATTTCATCCAGAAACCAGAACTTTACATAAAAATATAAATAATTATACGGTCAAATATTACCGATATAGTGTTTTATGTAACTATTATTTATTTCATTATTTAATCTTAATTAAATTGCTTACCCCCAAGAAATAGTTATTGTTATATATAACAATTTGTAAAACGAAACAAACATCAAATTAAAGACATTCTTTCGGACAGGATGAAAAGCCAATCATTTTTCGGTTCATGATAAACTAAAAAAACAAGAACTAAAATGAAGTTTAAACCCAACTATTTTTGTAGCAAGTACAACAAAGATATCTAACCCTTTCTACAATGTTCGCTAATTAATTCCGATTTGACACATTCAGTGGAACTATCATTTGATAAGAGAAGGTTCGTCGGGATGAGAATATCCGGATTTATTAATTTATAATGGTAAACGGAACGGATTACAACATGGACACAAAGCATATTAATATCGGCACGAATGATTTGACAGACACATAATAGGGATAATCATGTATTTTTCTAATGAATATGGAGAAAACAGTTTAAGTATGGGAATGTTAGAATGATTGACTGCACTGAACTTCTCATCCGGAAATTCATATCGTGAGACGGAAATTGTGAATGATTTTGTTTTAACTTCTTGGCATGTTGATGACAAAGATTCCACGAAAAACGTTCGTCGACGTAAATCTTAAGTGCCGCAAATACCGCAGTTGGGAAGGATATATTACTGAATTAAATTGAAAATAAGATCTTCAGATTATGCGACTGCAGTTTTCTGGGTTAAATTTTATTGTCCTTAAGACAGTAATTGGTGGTTTTGTTGAAAATTTTGAGTAGGAAACAAAAGACCAGTTTTTATCTGACATTATCGTCATACGGCCTACAAAGTTTTTTTACGAGGGTTCGCAACAGCAGAGGTCATACATACGGTCCTCAGTGTGCCGGTCTTTTTGTAAAAAACAAAAAAAACATTTGTAAGTATGTCGGGTTCGAATGCAGGGCCGCTGGATTCGAACCCGAGACTTTTACCTTACAAGGGGTACCGCCGTGTCAAAGACGGAACCTTGCGGCCACCGACGCCCCCTACAAAGGGTTGAATGACGGTTTTAGAAACAGTTGTTTGAAATTTATATCTGACCAGAAGTCCAAGAGGTTATTCTGATTAACACGAGAATGGATTGGATAATAGTCAGAGATCTTTCAAAGATCTTAAAAAAATTGGTAAGAGAGGTAGCCGCGAATAGGAAGATGGAACATGGAGGAAAGGATAACCATGTTCATGAAAAATAAGCCCTGATGTCAAGCGTGATACAAAGCTTAGTTTACATTGAAAAAAAGTACAGCTTAACTCAAGAATGAAGAAATAATGACTACAACACTAATACATTTTTCGACAGTTAAGTAGTGGTCGGAAATTATATTTTTTGTATTTTGGATTAGAATGATTTTTTATAAAAGGAGGTTTTCTAATTTCATTAACGAAATGTGTAGTAAAAAGTATTGTAATATTTTATTTTATTTCCTTGCTTTAAGCTTACGGAATCAGATAGAGTACAGAATTGAATAGATATACAATGAACTGATATTCTTCTCGGGAGAGTGATAGAGAATTTTATGGGTAATAAGCTCGGAACCTGGAGCTTTTTATTTGTGTTGTTATATAGTATAATGAACATCTTAATAGGAAAAAGCTTTAGGAGGGTAGTATAATGGAATAGAGGAGTAAAAATTGTCTTTATAAATTTTAAGTATAGTCTACGATGACGGTATGGGGAGAGAACATTGAGGTCAAGAAGCAGTCAAAAAAACTTACTTTCTTCTCGCCTGACAGGTAAATAAAATAATAAGTTAAGATCAATTTTGAATTCAGTAATAAAGATAGTCTTTATTTTTTAGTACGCAATTAAAATAAATTCGTTGATTTTTATAAATTATTATTAACAAATAAATTAAATTAAATAATTATTAAATAATGTCTATAATTATGCTTAAGAAAAATGGCAAGATTTTAAATATTTTATTGTTTAATAAAATCTATAATTTCCGCCTAAGGTATCGATGTAAACAATATAATCTTACAAATAAGTAACGAACCATGAGAAGTTTAAGTTATTAGAACATAAATTGTATGAGCTGATTATTTTCTATTTAACCAGCCACCCTGATATTTTTATGCAGTATTTATTCGCGCATGAGAAATGACAAATAAAATATTAAGACCCAGAATATTCTGTCTTGTTGAAAAATCTAAATATTTTTTCGTGCCTAATAGGTCTCATTGGGACCTGTCAGTCCGACCCTAAATAAGGTCAGAATTCACCTAGTCTTTTTTAAATGTGAAAATTCTTTTTTAGCGACTAAGTTCTTCTGTTTCACTTGATACATTACTAATATAACTTCGAACTTTATCGAACTCCCTAAAAATGAAAATCCCGTTTCATTCACAAGCACTTTCGAGCTCTTCGATAACATGTGTCCCATTCCGACATAGAAATCAATATGTGATAAGCAAACTTCTGATTCTGCTCATGCTTAAAAGACTATTTTTTTCCAAAGTATTTGAATAATTTTCTTCAATCCGGTAAGACGGCTCAAACACATTCAAAATATTAGGAACGATCGACGGTAAATGAAAAATAATCAACTTACACGATTTGCTGCCTCCAATACCCAATTTTTAATTGCAATAGCAAAAATTTAAAATTAAAACTTAAAGTATGACAAAGGTTTGATAATTTACTTTCCAACATGTCCTTCGAACAGAGTGGCATATCTTATCTGCGATAGTTTGTGCAACAATTTGTAGATTTTTAGTACGTAATGTTAAACACATTAGTATGTACCGTATTAAAACTTTTCTTAATAATCTGAAACTGTGTTTTTTCTGGTGTTTGTTCTTCCTCTCAATATATCCAGGCTTTTAGTGGACCGTTATATTAAAGAACGTCTCTAATGAATTATATACTCGGGGGTACTTTATTATAAATATTACAATGAGGGTAATAAAATTAATACACTAATTTTTCTTTTAAAAACATTACCATTATAAAATTAATATTTTAACAACAAACTAGTATATAGTGCACTAATGTTCTTCGTGTCTATTTAAATTTGTGTTGCCACCTTATTAAACGTACAAAATAAATGTTAAATCATAATTTTCACTTTTATAATGAAAGAAAAATTTATCAAGATACTGTATTAAATCATTATAAGAGTTAATTACTTATTATAATACTGCAAAAGGCGAATATATCTTAAATATACGGAGCAAAATTTTACAGAAGTTGTCGATGGACAATTTTATATTCCATGGCGAAATATTGTTAAAAAGAATCAAACAATTTTTTTAACAATTTGCATTTAAAAAAAAATGAAGGAAACATTAGCAAAAGTCTCGAAAGAATTTGTAAAGTAATAATTTGTTTAGCATTCATAATAGTTTACCATAAAAAAGGAAAATCAAATAAAGAGAAAAATCTGGTGAGCTACCCAACCGGTTGATGGCCTGGCCTCCATTCAAAGGGGTTAAGTAGGCTAGACCCGCAAACTTTCCGTTCTGCGGGACTGTTGGTCTATAGCGCCGTTCATTCACTCAGTTTCAATGTAAAATGGACGACGTACCGCACAAAAATTTAAATGATTTTACCCAGAGTTTTGATAAATAAAAAACGTATTTTAATTTTCAGATGAATTTACTTTTTATTTCTGATATTTTCATTGCTGACCTTTCTGCAGTATAAATTTTTATTTTTATTTTTGGCAAATCAAACGCTATTTCGTTTTTCTATCTGCTATTTTTCTCAATCTTGTAAGTACCAATATACAATAATTACAAATTGTTAGTTAAAGATTTTTTTTATGTTACAAATAGCAGATATATATTTTAACATCCACATCTATATTCTTATTCATATCGATCAGCCAGTTCCAACAATACGATTAATTCAAGGATTTTTATCAAGCTTTTGTGGTTTTTTGTTCATACATGCATACAATTAATCTTATTTCACACTTTTGTAATTTTTAATGATGTGCTCAATTTCATTTCTTTTTGCTACTCCGTAATTTT
Organism: Cimex hemipterus; assembly: GCA_039619505.1. Taxonomy (NCBI): domain Eukaryota; kingdom Metazoa; phylum Arthropoda; class Insecta; order Hemiptera; family Cimicidae; genus Cimex; species Cimex hemipterus. The sequence goes on along the minus strand of CM077114.1, from coordinate 18,529,034 downwards.
ATTTTGTTGCGTTTTTCAATCGTAACTGTAGTGACGGTTCAGCTTTTACGTAGCTGATCTACCACCTTTCCATTGAAATGGGGAAATATTGGACACAGAGTATAAAAAAAACTATTAAAAATTTCCTCAATATATAAATTTGCTTCAATTTCCTGTAGTGACATTATTTTTGCTGATGTTTACTCAATTGTTTTTCATGTTTTCACCTTTCGACAATTTTTATACCACTGTAGCACATACAATTATTTAATTTACATTTTAATTATCTATGTTGCATTTAAAATTTACTTATAACTTCTTTTAAAAATTTTTCTTTTCCTCAACTAGTTACGATTTGATAAATTATCATCAGGTGTACAAAAATAGCTACAATAAATATTACATTCACGGTAATTTATATTATAATTGAAATTTAATATTTTACCTTTATTCACAGAAATTAAAAATTTAAAAATACAAAGTTTAAAACAAAAACCTTTAAAACGGTGGGTTTTAATCAATCACACATCCATTTTTTGTTTTGTAAAATAGCAATGAAGGGGAAGGTTATTTAAAATCTTGCGGCGGAACCTCGTTTGTGATGTCGTCCAATGGGACATAATTTCTTTTGTATAAGCAGTGTAGCATCTGCTGTAAAACCATTGTTGACTGTTGGGCACTACATACTTAATTACATTTCTCAATCTTTCCTTTTTACTGAGCATATAAGATTCCAGGTTATTTTGTAGGCCCAATTGTTGTTCTGTCACCACTAATTAGTTTTGTAGGTGTGGCCAAAGTTCCTTCTCATTTCTTGTCTCCGGCTTTGTTTATCACTCCTGATTGATGTTTTCTTTATCCAGATTTAAAAAAATTAAAATTGACCCATGTTCTTCACTTTGTTAAATTCAATTGTAATCGCCACTTTTGTCTTCTGTTTTATTTTGTCTATACCGATTCTCAGGGTATAACCTAGGGTTCTGTGGGCTACATTTATGCTTTGTGAAGATAAGCATTTATTTGATTTTCAAAATTTTCTGTATCCGGAATACGGAAATAACCTTTGCATTTGATTCCCAGATGGTCGATTTGCCATTTTATTTATTTTTAAAAAGCTGAGAAATTACGAATTTTAACAGGTAAAAATGTAATTGTCAAGAGTTTTTATAATAATCACGTTAATCCCTTCTTTATTGACCCTTATTTAGGGATGTAACTGATTCCTACAAATGTATAAATACTTAATTAATCATTTGTTGCTAATTATAAATATTTGTTTCAGGTTGATCATGTGGTCGAGTTTAAGTTTTAGTTTGTTATTCGTGGTGACCTGTGGAGGTGCTTTTCGAGATGAACCAGGTGAATAAAAACATACTATTTTTGACAGACCATCAAACCTTACAGTTTAGTCCTATAATTATATTAAATTTTAGTGGAAGACAATCGGTTCACGTAGACTAAATTGCAATTTGTAATTGTTAAAATTTAACTTTTTTTTAAATCTCAATGATATACAACGACTTCATTAGTTCTACAAATAATGATAAACTTTTGTTACAATCAAATAAAATTATTTTCAAGTAAAATTTAGTAGGATATCAAAGCTATTAAATTTAATCCACGATCGTACACCGTAAAAAGTGACTATATTAGTAATTAAATATCGACATTAACATATTATTACTAGTTGTATTTCAGGAAACATCCGTGCGTTAAGGAAATTCCCAGTTGTAATTCCAAAGGTGAAATATTTCCTGTTTTAGGTTACAGGTCTGACTTTAATTATCCCACGCGGTTGTGATTAAAGTTTTGTTGGACTTTAAATTGGTTCATGTGCTTCACATTCATTTACACAGAGGGCCACAAACCGCTTTTCTCAAGAGTCCTACTTGATGGGTCATTTGTATATCGAATTTTCTCAATCTGCCCGGCTTAAAATTACGTATTCAATTTAAAAAATAAGCAATATTTTTGGAAAATTAACCAGATAAATGGAATTAATTCGTATTAAATGTGGATATCTGAAAACAATGGTAGATGCAAAGATAGATAGGTGTTTTGCAAAACAATTTACTTTTGACAATTTAACAAACAGAAATAACTAATATTATACTAAATAGTAATCAATAATTCAGAGATGGGGGATGCGGTCTGGTGTGATGTAGGTATATAAAACATTTTCTAAACTTACATCACACCAAACCGCATCCAGAGATCTCTAAATAATTATCATTAATTAACGGTCGCAATTATTACACATTATATTAAAAAGAGAAAACGCTCTCGGCTACTACAACCTAGAGTTGAACCGCGGGATTATTTAAAACAAAAATATCAGAGATTGTATAAAAAATTATTTAAACAAAAACCGCACTTGCTACTAAAAATAATTCACAAACTGTCAATAAATAAAAAGTATACATAAAATGTTATAAATATATAAATAAGTGAGCCTGTAGATAACTATATATACATATTAAAATAGGGGCGTCAGTGGCCCCAACGGTGGCGTTAACACCGCTCATCACTGTAAGGTAAAGGCCAGGGGTTCGAATCCAGCGGCCCTGTATTCGAGCTCGATATACTTACAAATGGGCTTTTTCGCAAAACCACCGGCGCCCCAGGGTTGATATCACTTCTGCTGTTGCGAACCCTCGTAAAAATTAAGTATAATATGATACGATGATTAAATAAATAAAGAAGTTGATAAATTTTAAGTAAATATAATTGTAGCTCCGCACGAAACTATTCGATACAACCAATAAGGAATGCTCAACAAACGACATGTAGTATAGAATACGATAATAAAGAAGTGGTAATTATTATATAATTATTAATTTATATATAAATTTTTAAAGTATTATGTGTGAGATACAAAGTAGTTTCTATATAATAAATTACCAACTTAATACTTGATTTATTCAGTCATATTTAAGCATAAACTATTTATTAAAAAATAAATATAAATTTAAAGCAGCTCTGAATTTCTTTAGATTAAAATTAAATCTATTATCTTTCTGCATTAGTTTCTATTTTTCGGAACAAACAAAAATGATGCTTTGCTTACTGTGTGGTATTTTGTGACCGTCAGTTAATGATTATTTGGAGATCGTGAGATACGGTCGGTGTGACGTAGGTACATACCTCACTGGTGGTGTCAATACAAGAATGCAAATCTACACAGAAAACAAACACTTTAAGCCCTGAAAATGATACCAAAAAGATCGACACGTTGGCACCATAAAGAAAATATTCTTATAAAAGCTTTGTTTACTTTTGTACCTATTAATCCTATTACAACAGAAAGTAGCACTGTGCACTTCAACAAGGCGTAGCCTTAAAATTGCTTTTTAGTTAATCTTTTCCTTCGTTTATTTCGTTGGATATTATCGTAATTCTTAAACCTTTCTATTTGCTCCAATCATCCATTCGAGCGAATACGACTGTGTCAGGGGCATAACATTACTACAGAACAAATACACCTTGAGCGAAGTCGCCAGATGTCATAATTCTACAATAGGATGCGTTCTTCGGCGCATCAGAGAAGCATGGCTTCGCATTAGAATGGCGACTTAGGTGTAGAGCCAAGAGGGACGATAGATTCATCTAACTCAAAAAGGTAACCTACAAGACATAATCAAAGAACTTATAGCCATATTTCCCCCCGCGTCTGTAAGACACTAATGGGAGGTAATGCTACATCCCAAAGAGCACGTATTTGGTATGACTGCCGTTCGCATTGAGTGTGGCTTTGGTATGGTCTCAACCAAGACTAGGTTTGAACACATTTGGGATCAACTTAAGCAACAATTACGACAGGGAAACCCACGTTAAACACCCTAACGAGTTGGAAACTCCTGTTCCTGATTATTGGAAAATAATTACTCGGGATATTTCCAAAAATCTTTTCCAAGAAAAGCAAAGGCCATTAACGGATGTGAGTCTTGTCGAAGGTAGAAATACTTTATTCACTAATGACTATAAAGGGAGAAAAACAAGTTTTTTTATATTTTTGTTTGTTTTTAATCGGGAATTATTAAACTCATAAATTCAACTGGTGTACAGTATATATTTGGAAACCTTTCACAAACATTCCACCCGCATTTTTACAGGTGGGAGAAAAATAAGGCATTTAATTGAAAGTTTAAAGATGAGTGGAAACCCACCTGAACTTCTTAAATATAAATATGGATAAATTGACGTAAAACACAGCAACGAGGTAAAGTGAGCTTGCTATTTCCTTGGAAAAAAATTGAAGTAATTAAGGTCATGGCAAAAAAAATCAACAAAAAATAAAGAAATTTAATGGTAAAAAGTTTTATTGAATAAATCCTAAATCATGCAGCGGGTCGATTAGGAATTCCCATTTCGGAGAGTACCATTCCAAAAAAATGAATGCACATATCACAAATTAAATCATGTTCACCAGAAAAACAGAATAGAAAAAAGAAGTACGTACGTGACCATTATTTGATTGCGTAACGTTTCGAAAAAAATAATAGATTACGTTTATACATTCATCACTGAAATCGTTTTTTAATCATGTTACGGCATTAATACTTTAATTAAATAAATAATGAAAATGTTTGCATAAACCGAATTTAAAATATTCCAGCCATAAAATTGAGTTAGAAATGAACATTTTATGATTAATATGTAATATTTATGTAGTTCTGAAGATTCTTTCTAAACGAACAACCTTTGCCCTATCTTCCTTAGCTTATGCCTAACTATGTTTTAGGCATTGATGTACATATCGATTTATATATGCTTAAACTTAAGCAAAAATCTTTCCTTTATGATATATGATGGACAGAAGTAAAACTCACTTTGTATATTTAAGAAAACAACTGTTTCAATATTTACAAAAAGTAAGCCAAAAACTTTCAGCCTTGGACAATTCTCATTACAAGTGGAATTACTACTCGTTTCCTACATGGAGGCAAGGAATGACTTCAGTTATAAAGAACCTATTAATTTCTGTATTCTGTGTGTCAAATTCTATACTGTTTTAGCTAAAAACGTACTATTACAAAATTGATGTTGAACTTACAAAGAAAAAAAAAAGATTTCCAAAAATCGGCTAATTAAATTTTGATTTTTCGTTTTTAAATTAATTTTAAATATTACAATTTTTGTCTCTTATTGTCAACTTTAGGCTGTGTAAACACTTCCTTTTATTTAATGCATCCAATCCGTTTAGAAAATTGTCAAGAGCTAAAAAGCTCCCAGACATTTCAAGAGATTTGCATCAAGCATGATAATCGTAAATGGTTAAGAAGATTAAAATAAGAACTGTGCCAAGTTTTCGCCAAAGGCCTCTTTTAACACAATGTTTCTTTCCGGACCCTATTAAGAAGTATGAGTTCCTTCACGGCGCCCCTTGAGGCGAAAAACTCCATTTGAGCGGGTACAGGATTGTCGAGGTACCGTAACGTGCGATTCCCGCCTTCGGCCTGCTATTGTCTACTTCGCCCGGCACTTATTTAACTTAGAAACGGTCTTTTGCGCCTTTTATAACTCTTTATATTGAGTAAGGGGATTGTTCATTACTACATAGCTCTGGAGCTGCCTAAACTTGCGTATATATATTCTCATTGCTATATAAAAATGACCGAAAGGGTTCATTATGGGCTCAACATAAAAGTAAACTGAAACCGTTCAAAATTAAAGAAAATTTTTATATGTTTAAACAAATATTAAGTATATTATGTGGTATTCAGTTTTCATCAATCGGCGAACAAAAAAATTTGCATAGCAAGATTTATGTTTAAACTGTTAGATGGATAATAATCCGAATCTTGATGTGACCTGAATGAAGAAAACAATTCAATAGTTTCTGCCAAGCTCTCGACCTATTTTAAGGTCATCAACCATCGTAAATATTCACGTAGTTATGTTTTTAATAAATAGTATCAAATCTCTTTGAAGACCGACTAAGTCCCTATATTGATACCAATAGGGTTAAAGGACTGAGTCGGCCTTCAGAAAAAATTGAAACCATCCATTTAATATTTAATTATGTCATTGTGCAGATACGTTTAGTTTTGAACGAACAAAATATTTGTTTATACCATTTCTATTTCTATAAAAGTAATATTTTTGTATTAAAGAACCATCTTAATAAAATAATAAATCTAATTAGAAGAACTACTGAACCGAAAATTAAATATTATCACTGATGTAACAAACGAATAGATGTTTAACTTCATACAAAGTAATTTTAGTCTATAAATGCAGTACCATGAAATCAATGGTTTAAATATTGTAAAAATTATTTTTCCATTTATTAATTTTATAATTAATCTTTCAGTTTGCTTTCGAATGGACCTTATCCCAGACCTTGAATATAAAATTGAAAAATTAAACACTATATACAAAATAATGTTATGTTTGTATAAATAATTTCGCTCCACTGTAAATAATTAAACTTTACGGACATTACGCTGGTTTATTTTTATCGTCAGTTATACGATGATAGCCTCTGTGGCGTCGAGTTGGTTGATGAGTGGCAGTTATCCTGCCCTCATGTAATCATCATCAAGGTTAATTTGGTGTTGAAACATGAAGCTTTTCTATATTTAACACTTGTTACTAAAGCCATTCAACCTTTTTTCAGTGAATTTATATAAAGATTTTACTTACGTATATAAATTATATAAATAAAGTGATATAAATTTTTCTCTTTTCATTTTATGCTATATTTTTATTGTTTCTATTAGCGTATGTTTGAATTGTTCAGATGAACGGTCCGATTAGCTTCATTCCATGGATAATAATAGAAAGCGACTAGGATAAATTTTTCTAAAGCGTACAAGCAAATCTTAAGTTGTTCGATTCCAATTTTTGAAGGAAACAACGCTATTGTACTGTGTATATTTTGGGGTTAACACCTTTTGTGATTGTTTTTGTTATATTGAATATGAATTATAAAAATGAGTGTGTAGTGGAAGGCCGAGAGCACAATATTGAATAAATTATTTCACTTATTCAAGGTGAGTTTACATTCTTTTCTATGCATATGATTTTTTGAATTAAAAATCCCATAGAAACGCAATTTTTTCTGTTTACTCGTGAACCACAACTTTCTCTTCACATTCTCTAGAATCGTCGGATATGAATAGGGGCTTAACTATTTCAAATGGATAGATAATTTTCTATTTGCAGATATTTCGAAAAGTATTCTGACGGTGGAATCAACCCTGCAAACGGAGTTTAATATCGACCAACCCGTCTCAAATTATTAGCTAATATCTATTTTCAAAAATTGTTTTTCGAAAAAGACAAACAACATTTTCTTCAATTTCTTCAAACATTTTTTTTTAAATGGTAGTAAATTACTTGTTCATTTACAAATCAAATAATAGTAGCGTTAAATAGTGGTGAAATAACAATGTGAACTATCCTCAGTAGGAAAATTAAATTGAGTTAAATATCTAATAAATAGCATAATTACTAAGCTTAAGTTTATTCATATTGGCCTATGTATTCATATTTATTCTCCTTTTATTTGTCTATACTCTTCTAATTTATTAGTTTATTTGATTGGATGAAAAATGTTAAAAAACATACTTATATCTTTTATAACCGACATTAATACCAACAGTAAGCATATTAAAAATTTTTAGCGATGATTTCTTCATATTAGGTGTATCTTTTTAGGGATTTCAGGGTGTTTACTGCTGATTCTGTATATGACTTCAGTTTTATTCTACTCCGTCAGGATTTTTCATAAGTTTAATTGAATATAATAGCAAATTTTATTACCGGAATCGACGAGAACCCATAGTTGGCATTAATTTTTTGAGAAATGAAACACTTTATGAACTTTGTATTACTGTGTAAGTCAACTAAATACATTTTTACAGTCATGGATAAAATAACGAAATTCATTTCTAAGTTAGTTTTTGAATTTTCTTTTCTTGGTTTTCCGTGTTAACCCATCATCTTTGCACTCTCGCTTCAGCATCTAACAGTAGACTGCCATCATGCTTGAAATCCAGTTTCCCTGGTATCTCTTTTCCATTTCTTCACCGTTCACCATGCTCCTCGCTTAATTCATCCAGATTCTCGGGGAAATAGTCTACGTGTGAGTGTAGCTCTTGTAGTTGTAGTTGTGTAGTTAGTGTAGTTGTACTTTCACGCTCATATTGCATCCTGGTTCTTACAACATCGTCAGCATATTGCTCACTACATTTCTAAAATCAGGAAGTTAAAAATTGATTTTCAACGATTATTTTAAATCCATTCCATGCCAGTTTTTCTTTCATTGAGATAGATTTTATAAACCCTTCATCCCTTCATAAAAATTATAATTTGAAAATTATTATAACTAAAGACCCTAGAAAGCCTAAACCTGCCTTGTTCAAAATAGGTTCTACTTTTTGTTTAAAAACTATTTTTGTTAACAAAAAATAAACACGATTATTTTGAATTGATTTGAGACGATTGGAATTGGATTTCTTGGTTGATTCCGAACACCCAAAGAGGTTTTATCATTCCGGTAAAAAATAAAAAATAATTTTCAATGTCTGATTTTAATCGTGACTCAACCAGTCTTTCTATTAGTTTATAAATTCGGTATTGCTGTTCCTCCACTTTTGTTTGGGGATTCCAATTCAGTCGTTTGTCCATGAAAAGTTCCAAGATAATTCATATGGTCAGTGTTTGGCAATGGGGTTGTTCAATTTACACTCACTACACGATAGATATTTTTATGTAAAGTAGTATTTCTCTGTGCGTTTTTCATTCATTACTTTGTCAACCATACAGTTTATACATTCAGGTGTGTTGTTGTAAGTCCCTCCAACATCTGACAAAATTTGGAGATGCAAATGTCAACTTATTTTATAAAATTTGTTGAAAGAATTTAATTAGCTTAAAATAATTTATAAAACACATTTGAATGAAGTAAAGCAATTTACCAGCCGAGCAGTCAGTTATTATCAAAGAAGTTAGAATTTTAGTTACTGTAATAAATTGTTATAAAACATTTACCGTGTAGTGGTGATTTTGGAAAATAATTTAAAATGTAATTTAATATACAAAATAAAACACACAAACGACTGAAGGACAAACTAGATTTTGTATTGTTACTGTTTAAATTGTTTGACATAGTTCTCTACAGGTAATACTTAATTTTCATCAAGGTGTAATTTATTGTAATTAACAGTCTTTGTAACAAGAGAGACAGTTATGAAAATATTATAAGTGGGCTATAATTAAAAAAATGAAATAAACCTAATTAAAAATGAGAAATGTACACTGTCTTAATTGAACGGCTTGAGAATATATCACGAGAGGAAGACAAGAAAGTTGTCCAAGCTTAATATAATCCGGTGATCCAAGGAGAGATTAAACGTGTCTCTGGCATAGGGCTGAAAGAGGAGAGCTAACAACTCAGTTACAGTGCCACCTGGGCCTCCAAGTTTGACCTAAATCTCCCACAGGGATGACGCCCTGGGGCGATAATTAAAATTTTCCCCAGCCTTCAAAATTAAAGCCATGAGCTGATGGAAGGCCGACAAGTACTCTTTCCTCGCTAGTCGGGTTGTATCGTCTCTTTTTTCATGTGAAATTGGTACTGTCAATTTTTTAAACAAATCGTCCAATCAGAAACAACTACTTAAAAATACTGTAAATAGTGGTAGGAGATTTTTTAAAATTACGGACATATTCCAAGGATATATTGACACTTTTGTGTATTTATTTAGTATAAGAGATAATTTAATGATTAACAGAAATATTGCGATTTTTTCGATGATTTTGGCCAGGCAATAGATCAATTGATTTGATGATTAGTTGATTGATTAAATCGTTTAGTCAGTCCGTTAAGGATTTACGAAATTCTGAAGATTAATTGGGTTGTAACTCACATAATGTGCAGATGATAATGATTGATCGAATCCTTAATCGAACGTTATTATTACCAGTCGACTTTAATCATTAAATGTGCAAAAGCACGATTTGATTTATGGATACTGCGTTAGAACAATTACAGGATAGATTTAATTGGCGTGTTCAACAGTGCGATAGAGGAAAGTTTAGAAATTTTGATATTGATGCTTAAAACTATGAAACTACTAATACCCATTTATCGATGGTTTGCAACTCTCAACCTCGACCCGAAAAAGGGGGTCTTTGAAATAAAACCAGAAGGGTTGATTTTATATATAACCTTTAGCCTCACCTTCTCTGTTACTCATTAGGTACCCCCTTGTGCACTTTCTTTCACGAGAATCAATCAAGCCGTCTCTTTACTTCTCCATCTTCCCTGTTATTCTCAAACGCACTATCTTGATTGGTTTTTACATCGTTACCGAGGGTAAAGCCCTTTCTGATGCCATTTCAACAAAAGGCCGAACAGAATCCGGTTTCCAATTTTTACAAATTGAAATCATGACAAGCAAACGGTAAACATTTAAAGTTTTCTTTAAGACCAAGCTTGACAAGCTAGACATTTGTGATTTACCTAGTTCTGTTCATTTACATTGTTGGGAAAAGAGCAAATTTTTAATGTTTATTCTGTGGTCTGCCCATTCAGGCTTGTATAAAATTACACGGTTCTGATATCTCAATAAAAATATAATATAATCACAAGCCTTGGCCATTCTAAAGTCTTATTATGGAAAACTGCAGCTACCAGATTTTCGTTTTTCCTCATTCGGTCGATATTGTTAACCGAAAAGAGGAGAAATGAAGCCTGGTCGGAATCTGGTATTGCGACTTGGATCGGCTATAAATCGGGATGGAAGAGTTAATTGTGTCAGAGAGCAGAGACTTTGTCCAATATCCTCTCAGCCCCGTTCCTCTTTTATTGCCCACTTCTATTTAATTGTCTGATTACATCTGTCATTGTGTGTGTCCTGTACGTTGAGGGGGCGCAATATCAGAGCCCTTAAGCGACTTGGGCCGGCAATCTGTCTTTATTTAAAGACTTTTATTATGCCGGGAAACAGGAAACTGGGTGTTAGCAATAAATGTTGGCATTTATAAACCCGGCACATTTCAGCGATTAACCCATGAGCTGTAATAAATAATTTAACGTTTATAAAGCTAAGATCTGGGAAACTCGCCTAAGTTGTGTACACTGCTATACCTCTTGAAGGGTAAGTGCCTTGTACTTCGAAAAAGATACGCCAGTTTTTGTCTAGTTTTTTACAGACACCAGACACTTTGGTGTGCCCTGTGCCGTGCATAAGCTTGGAATGGCCACCATGGTAGTTGCTGCCCATCATGGTAGCGTATAACCGATTTAGCTTTCACAACTTGTAGATGGCCCCTAAGGACCTGAGCCTGAAACGAGGATCGTCTTTACGATTAGGCATATGCGGTTGACATCTGTTTCTAGGCAAAGCCTTGTATGCTCAGAAAGGTTGATCGATGTGTCTCACATCGTAAAAACTTTTCAAGTCTTGGCTCAATACAAAGGACGTTTAGGCATACCGCCGGATTTAAGAATGATTCTCGGGCACATTAACGAGTTTCTTGTTTCCCGCTTCCACTTTTTTCAGAACACAGTTGTTGTTTTATAAGTTTATATAGATTTTTTTTTGGAGGGCGTGTTTCATCGTGTGAATTGTGAGGGGCTGATCAAAAAGATTTTCATCATCGCCTCTTCAGCAGTGTGTGTTTTCTACGTAAGCACGTGTACTTAAGTACTCGCTGACACCAGGGAGTTTTTTATAAGCATGTCGATTCAAAAATAACAAAAAATATAATAAAAAATAAGTTTAACAACAAAAAAGGAAAAATAATAATATGATAATGAGTATCCATACTCAATTTCAAAACACCAAAGAAAACAATTGAAAGAAAAAGTTTTAATTGTTCAGAAAATAAAAATGGCATTCAATATGTCTAGAAAACATCAGCACAATCTTCGGACTCAAAAACCCAATGCCATCTTACTCTTGAATCATCATACACTGCAAGTAAGTCTGGACAGTTGGATGCTCTCGTTCTCCAGGAGCATGCGGTTGAAATTCTGAGGAGGTGCTTTACTGAATGAGCAAGCAGGTCACAATGGGGAAATCGATGTAGGTACGCCCTCTCGGCAATGCACCACAGAATTTGCATCAGCCTTTAATCAATTTTCGGGTGATGCATCCGAAGAAGAGGAGATAGTTGAAAAAAACTCCTTGTTTGTTCGCCCTGGTTGGAATTAGTCCATAAGTCTTCCCATGTCTCCAGGCTGTACTCATTTATGTTTTACTTCACAGTAGCTAAAGGAACCCTTGTGTAGGAAATAGACAGATTACTACTTCGAGAAGCAACCTTAACCAACCGATCCGCGAGTTCATTCTTGCAAGGTGTATCATATTTTCTCTGTAAGCAGCACCGGTGTACTTGTATATATAACACGAAGCGCAGGGTGATCCTACTATCCATCGAGATTTGAACCTTGGTCGTCAGAAGACAAGAGCATTCCACCCATTAGGCCTACGCCACTACCATTTATTCAAACAAAGGCCACTAAGTCTTATTTTCTGCTCGAACATCTTTAAATCCCTGCTGATGATCACGAACGCACCTCCCAATATTTCTCATCCATACTGTTGTCAGTATACTTCCAGGTCAAACAGCTCCTCTATTTCCACGCGGATCTCACACTAACAGGCCGGATGAATCCATTTTTTAAAACTTGTGCGGGTAAAGCAATTGATTTTGTTTAAATTGTCCGGCAACTAGCATCCCAATATCTGGACAAGAGAGTAAAGCCACGAATCTATGATTGAAAATAACCCAAATAAAATCCTACAACACAGGCTACCCACCATTTTGAACACCAATAAAATTTCGACTTTATCAATCCAAAAATATTACACACAGAACAAAACAAACATAAACGTAACTTTTTAGAAATGGATTACATCAACAGAGATAAACACACACAACAGAACAGATACATGTAATGTCAGCCTCAGCTACGCCAATATCATTAATCAAATTCATTATAGATAACGAAAATATATCATCCTATCACATTCCAGAGATCAACCCTTTCTGACTTAGTCTAATTTTTCAATAATTTAGCTGTCCTTTTCCTATTTTATCCCCGTCGATATAATTCTGAAAGGATAATCTGACTGAACTATTACCAACGTATTTCCCTTCGTCGGCTCTTTTCACCTCAAAGAAGCCTCCTTGTACAAAAATGTCTTTCCATACCGAATTCTTTCCCCACCCCTCCAAAATCTAACCTATATAAACATAAAATAGCACTATCTCACTGGCATCTCAACACAACGCTCAAGAATGGCACCACTATTACGCATAATACAAACACTTTGAGTGTGTATATATATTTTGATTGATTATATCATTTTAAAAAAAGGTTGCATTGTATAAATTCACTTTTTTCCATGTCCTACCTATTTAAACGTCCTATTTGTTAAATTTAAAAAATGTTTGTAAATACCAGGCCCTGAAGATGATCTCAATAAAGATCGAAACGTAGGCACGATAAAGAAATGTTTTTTAAACCTACATCACACCAGACCGCATCTCACGATTTCTGAATAGTTTTCGACTAACAGTCACTATTCACCACATGTTTTTCTTTTCGTTCAATGCGAAGTGCCACACTAGCATTGCGAAAAGCAGCAGGCACTTTTGTAAATTATGTTACCAGTTTCACTGCCAAACCCCCCAGTAAACTTTAGGCCCCTTAGGGAGTTCATAAACTAGTTGCCTGCGTTTTTATCTCATAAATATGGTCTGTATGAAGTTCCCAGCTCAATTTCTGATCAATGATGACACCAAGGTACCTCAGAATATCGACTCTTTCCAACCTCTCTGTGTTCCCGTCTGTCTATATATTTTACCGTCCAAGTGTTCTGGATAAATGCAACAGCTTGGATTTTTTTAAATTTATTTCTTCTCTCTTTGGACCAATCCTCAAACAGATTACTATTTAGTATAGAGCCAGAGATAAAGCCAAATTTTAATCACATACCCTTTCCATTAATCGATCATTATTTCTACTTTGAAACGAAAAAATAACTAATAACTCTAACGCAATATTACAACATGCATATACCAATGTAATATGTTAAATCTCATTCAATAATTCATTTCGTGTTTCTAACAAAATGCAGTAGAATATCCAACTACTCATTGACTCAAACTTTAACTTCAACTATATTTTACAGTTTAATTTGAAAACACCATTTTTCCTGAAAACAAGTACAAAGTAGAAGAAAAGATTTGTTAAAATTCAACTCCAGCAATAAAATATTGTCTTCTTGACTTCCAATAGTCTAATCTTGAAATGTAAAAAGTTATTAAAACCTATGACACTTCTGGCAAGTACAATATTTTTTATTAGATAATTCAGTTCCTTGTGGTCAGGAACTTTAACTCAATTACATTCTAATGTGTAATTGAAAAGAAAACCTCATTACTGCCTGCAAATAACTACGAAGCTTCTTGCAAAGCAACATTTTTTTTTAAATTCCAATTCAATCTATAATGTTTGACAGTCAAATATTTATACGAACAAAAAAAAACTTTGTTTATTGTTAATTCTAAAGTTCAACACTTTCTTCTTCAATCACGCATACTAACTCCGGTCGTGTTCTCAAAATTTTGAGTTCTCAAAATTGTTTGTGTGTTACCTCTTTTTTAATTGTGTATTAGAAAATGTACGCTTAAAACCCATATATTAGAACTAATATAAAAAAGTTATTTAAGTCTGTTAAGCTAAATGGGATCATAAACTTTAACGTCAATTATTTTTTAAAGTCGTAGTAAAAATTAAACTTCATTGATTCTTTAAAACAAATAGTTTTGTATAAAAAAATTTGTTTTACAAGTAGTAGTAACAGGTAGTAATTTTTATTCTTAAAAAAGCTTCTTAGTCAGAAAAAGGCTGTTAAAATTCAACTTAAGCGAGCGTTTAATCGTAATTCGTAAAAAGTTAGCAAATTTAATTAAATGTAAATTTTAAGAGTCTGGGAAAAGGCTGAAAGTCCGAAAAACGATGAAATACTTTTCTTGTATGCTCATTTTTTCCTTCCGCCAGAAAATTAATAAAGAAAACGTGTTTCTCTGACTGCCCACCCCAGCCTATAACTTTTCACTCGCCGACTCAAAATAAACTTCATTTCACCTTCCGCATAGCTTAATAAACCCTGCTAGAACAGATTTGCGCTAGCCCAGTTTAACGGCTTACTTTAACAAAGTGTACAAGTTTCCGTTTGATTTACGAGCAGGGCCGTTATGAAAAGAAATATTTTCAAATTAATCGTCAACCCTCAGCCTGGCAACAAACACGATATTGATTTCGCATGAGTGTGCTGGAAAAAGATAGTGATGATAACTTACAAAACGTGCTTTTAGGAGGACGCATACATTCCAATCAGAGCGAACCCTGGCTTACAAATCAGACTGCATATTTCAAAATTTTACTATGCTTATCATATTTTTAGGTGAGTCATATTGTATACAAATATTTTAACCGACGTACATACGTGATTAATTTTTAAACTCAGTGATATCAAGTGATACGCATTTTTTTGTCTAATTAACAAATTCCCTTATACAAATAAATAAATTTATTTAATTACAGTTTTTAATTCATTTTCACTCTTTCTATATCTCCATCTCACAATCTCTCTCTCTCTCTCTCTCTCTCTCTCTCTCTCTCTCTCTCTCTCTCTCTCTCTCCTTCCCTCCCGTATTTTATTTCAATTTGTAAAACAACCAATTTATTAAATAACATTTTTAACTTATACCCATAATGTCAAATTCAACAGTACATTCTTTCATAATAGTGGGCTTTTATTTATTTGTTATTTTACACGATGCATCTGTAATTTAATTTTATACACAAGAGCGATTTAAATACGTTAATTACATTTCCCTCGTTGCTCCCGATCGAAAATTATTCAGAAATTTCATTTAATTTAGGAACTTTTACTCTGGACCGCAGTATGGTCGATGTGGTGGTGCCTTTTCACTTTTTCATCAAAAATGAGGCCGAGGTATCTTATACAGTTCACATACTCGAGGGCAGTTCATTTTAGCCTAAGAGGAGGGGCAGTAAGTTCGCTGAAGTGTACTGCTTTTATTTTCGCCCTCGAAAAGGTGAATCCGATTCCCTCAGCCTTTCTGACTACCATATCGATCCCTTTTTGTGCCTTTAGAGTTATTTCATTGATATGACTCCGATGTAATGCACTCAAATTTTCGTACAAAACCTTTAGCAGCAGCGCTTCCAATTTATCTGTTATATTGTTTACTGCGATACCGAATAACGTTACAGAAAGTATCGATCTTTGGGAGATTCCATTTACCTGCCGACGGTCATCAGATGTCATTGCTCCAATTTTAACCTTAAATCGTCCGCTTTTTAATAAAGTATTTTTTAATTTAAGGATTCTCCCCCGTAGCCCACAATCATGACATTTTTTCAAAATCCCATATCGCCAGGTTGTATCCCATATCCGCTGAAAATCGAATGACACCGCGACTCAATGTTGTCTTCTAAGGAAAGCATCCTGTATCGCGGTCTTGAGAAGGCCGGCCTGGACGACGGCTTAGCGGCCTCTCCTGAAGCCCGCCTGGTATGAACTAAATAATCCTTTTGTTTCCAGGTACGTCAAAACCCGTCTGTTCATATTTTTCAATATCTTTCCCAGGCATGTCGTCAGCGATATGAGTCTATAGCTCCTGGGGGCGCTTGGATCTTTGCCTTCTAGGATCGGCACCACAATGGCCTCTTTCCTGCTTTTTGGGTATTCAGCCGCTCCCCATATCTCGTTGTAAAGTTATAATAGTTTCATTTTAGCGGGAGCGAGTAGACTCGTAATAAGTGCATTTGGAATGTTGTTACAACCCGGACTTGTATCTTTACTATTTTTAACGTTGTTTCTAATTCGGCCATTGCCAGGCCTAAGTTGACCTGTTCCGTAACGCTTCCTTCAAGGTCCAATTCATTTCCCAACTCCAGCCGTTTTTTAATTTGTTTAAATCTCTCTGAATATGGCCGATCGCTCTAGACATTTGCATAATGGTCTGCGGGCGCATCGGCCACCTTTTTGACATCAGTTACCATTGAGTCATTGATTTTAATGATCGGAGACACATGTGGCTTGTATTTTCCGGCGATGGAGTTAATCCTTCTCCAGACTTCCATTTTAGTGTTTCATTTCATTCTATTTTAATAAAACAGTGGTATAAATGAATAATGTCGTTTTTGGTAATTGCATGTGATTATAGGTTTTAAATTTATATTATTTTTAATAACG
This sequence comes from Cimex hemipterus, assembly GCA_039619505.1. Classification (NCBI taxonomy): domain Eukaryota; kingdom Metazoa; phylum Arthropoda; class Insecta; order Hemiptera; family Cimicidae; genus Cimex; species Cimex hemipterus. The sequence continues at coordinate 18,511,803 of CM077114.1, read as the reverse complement.
TTCAATTAATTGATCATTATGTAAGGTGTTTGTTCAAATGAAAATTTAACGGAGCAGATATCGAAGCCATGACATTCGGCTTGATACGCAACTACAGTAACCACTTGAGCTATCTAGAAGTGGTTAGAGCAATGACGTGTTGAGCCTAAGGTCGTGGGTTCGAAACCCGTTCGTGACAGTAATTTTTAATTTCAATCTACATCTTACATAAAAGTTTAATTAATTGATTGAAGTTATTTGGTCATTTGGACCACGAAATATAATAGATTTTTAATTACAGTATATCTGTTTGCTCCAATAAAAAAAAGTTAATTCTGAGTCTGTGTAGAGACCAACCCTCACAAATCATTTCATCCTGGGAAACGAAAAAAAGAAAAAAATGGATCCCTGTGCCGGTCATGATCGGTGTCTGAGTCAGATGGCATGATTTATGCGGCAATATGTCGGCCTACGACCCGGTCGAACTAGCCGCCCAATGGCCTGTGCATAGACTCCGGCGATATTGCACTATACCCTTTACTTTTTCATACAAGAGAAAAAAAAGACCTATTCAGAGTTGACGCCCTGTCCAATCTCCAACTTTTGTCCTGTGCGTTTGTGTTACGTTTATTTATCTCTGCCAATAAAAGAAAGCTAGTCCTCTTGATGTATACATTTTTTTTTATTTTTCAAGAATATAAATATTATACATTACATATACACGTAAATTGACAAAAAATTTTAAGAAAGACACAAAAATCAATAGAAACCTGTTTTTTTAAACTATTTTAATCTCAAAAATTAGTCGCAATAAGATCGACTACGAATAACAGTTGCACAGTTTGTTCTTCTATTTCTTGCCTTGGTAATCAGACCAAAACTTTTATAATCCACACTCATCAAGAAGTGAAAAAATCAATTTTTTCTCAATATTGTTCATCCATGAAAAGAAGGGGTTAAAGGAGAAACTGAGAGGAGAAAATTTGTTGAGTGGCAGTTTTAAGTTTCAGTTGAGTGGTGTCTACTGAATGTACATATTCAATCAATCAGGTTTTTCTACCTTTTACCCCCAGCTAGCTGAAATATTTCTTTATTCCCCCCTCTCGGTAATACACACCAATTATGTTAATAGAATGCTCAAATTTCCATTGAAACATTAATTTTATAAGTTTACATCATTTCTCAGAGGGCTAAACTAAACCTTAAGTAGTGCCTGTGCTACAAAATAAACATTTTTTCATTCCAAACGAAAATAATGTTTTCAATTTGAATATTAAATTAATAAAACACAGAAAAGAATAGCGTCAATAACATTTGAAAAGTCTGATATGTTTACGAATTATTTTTGGTACGAGATCAACGTCCAATAGATCCACAATCAGTGTGCGGCTTTTCTCTCATCTTTTTTCGATTGACTTTTATAAAAGTCGTATCTTGTTAAGTTTACTTTTGACGTTGAATGCCACGGATTCCGACCCGTCTGGACAATATGGAATCAAGGCCAAAACATGTAAACGAAATATTCTCTTTCCCCATTAATATGTTTACCCTGCGAATCCTCAAACAACAAAACCGTTGTGAAATTATTCCATGTCAAAGGGAATCGGTAAACATTTATAGGATTGTTTTTTTCTTTTGCAGCTTCTCGACAAAGCTTTTGTGTTTTTCATGTGATAGCGCGTAATAATATTCTCTTACGTATGGCTTTTTGAAATTATTCAATTCGAGACGTTGAAATATTCTGTTTAAACAGGTTTGACAATTGTTTCGGACTCAATTGATACTGATGTTTGAGACAGAAGCCACAACCAAAACACTCTCACGATACATTCACTTTTCTAATATAACAACTCAAAGACCTCTTCAAATGGATTCAGAAAATGAATTAACGAGAAGACAATGGGGTTTGAAACATTCAATTCTACTATGGTAAATAGAGCTGCTCCAACCTCAAAGATTCACGATAATTGTGTATAATTTATTGCAAAGTTGTCACCTTTTCACATTTCATCTCTGTTCGTTGGACCAAAAAAAAAATTAGGTTCATTATACTAACAAGAAGATATGGATCTCACTGAGGCAAAAAGAGGTTTCTTTTGGCCACATCGGACTCCCTGTTTTTTTTTACTAAAATTTTAATGGATCGATATTATTAATTATCATTATACTATATTTTTTATTTAACTGCACTACTTTTTGCGCATAAAAAACTTCTGAACTATAGGTTGATGTTCACTATAATTCTCAAGCTTAAATTGGATTAAAGGTAATCCAAGATGCTCTCTGCTAAAGGACGAAAACAAAAATCAAAACCTAAGAAATTGTTTTAAATTACCATTTTATTCTTTCAAAGTCAAACACTTTGAGACTTTAATATTCCCATTTTTTCTTTTCAAGCAAAAGCCAATAACAAAAATTCCATTCGTCCTTTTCAGTACATCCCAATCCGTCGAAACGTTACCAAGTTTCTATACCATCCCACTCAATCTTCCCGGTCGACTGAAACAGCTGACACGACGATGACCACCTGAAATATTGGTTACTAGTACAATTGAATGGAAAAAAGACGATTTTTTAAAATATGTTAATGATTATTTAATATGTTCTTTACTAGGCTCATTGCTGGAAAAACTCTCATCACATATTTGACAAATGTGTTTGTTTTACATTTTTCTAGTTTTTTTCTTTTATTAATCACACCCTCCCACTCTCTCTCTCTCTCTCTCTCCTCGACTATTTATTTATTAAATATAAGAGAAATATATTAAAACATTAAACTTAAGACAAAACAATATATTTCAAATTCCTATTCATAGAACTAAAATGTATTCCAAATCTTTTTTAATTACTTGCATAAAGCGGTTTAATAAGTAGTTTTCGTAATTTCATAACAAAATATCTTACCATCTGAGGAAAAAAATTAAAGCGATCATAAAATCAAAGATTGATGAATTAATGAGTATTATTTGTTTCTACAGCCTCTAAATAATTGTAATAATAAAGTATAAGTGACCATTTGTTCATGGTTATTTGGAGATTGTAAGACGGTTTGGTGTGACGTAAACATTGTTTTAATTATACAAATATATATAGGATGGGAAAAGTGAATTTATGCACTGCTAGACGTTTATAAATCCCAGGCCCCGAAGATGATCTCAATAAAGCTCGAAACGTTGGCAAGATAAAGGAAATGTTTTTCTGAAACGTACGACACACCAGACCGTACCTCACGATCTCCTAATAATCATTATTCTTAATTATTCAATTAATTACTGGAATTTGTCTAGGCATTGACTATACCGACAATATCGAATTAGCTTTATCAGCGTACTTCATATTTTACGCAATGCAATGTCCCAAAGATATGGCTTATATCTTTATGGCAGCATGTCGTTATTACCGTTTTTGTTACGTGATATTTCTAAGGGGAGTATGATATATGTTTGATCATTACATTCGAAGAAGATACGACAGTTCATTTTGCTTAACGTCTCACCAGCCGCTCATTAGTTGTTGGGTAACGTAATAATGGCAAAATTATGAGAAAACTGCTCGACCGTTAATGAGAATCCTTCGGTCTCGAAGGTCACCGAACCTTCCCTAATCCTCTAACCATCGTAATTCAAAGACATGACGCGCCCCCTCCGGCGAAACATGACAAAGCTCTTTCGCGGCGGGCTCCGTGTCAGAGGAATTATGTATGCACCGCAGGGATATACGTGCCGACGGAAATGTAAATGAAATTCGATTTGCCGGATGGTGAGTTATGCTGAAACGACAAAACACGACCGTGTTACCCATTCTGCGGTTTGCGAGACAAAAAATACAGCCGCGTTCTGAAACGGCACAAAAGAATATCTATTGCATCATAAGTTGTATTTCACTGGTAGCCTTATGTATGAAGACATTTTATAACATTACAGCAGTTCTCAATAATATTTCCAACAATAAAAATAAGAAATTTAAAAAATGACCAATTTTAATATTTTATAAACTAAAATAACGCTGGAACGATTAACAAATTTTTTGTCACTACAGAACTGCTTTAAAAAAAAATCAATTACGTCAAATAAAACTGAACAGTTTCCACCTTGTTAAAAGGCAAACACTCATCGGTTATTACTTTATTTCAATTATTATCTACAAAACGTCGATTTGTAAATTGTAACAGAATACTTAATTACTACTTATTAATCGGTCTATTAGATTTGGCAATATCCGACAAATACCCGAAAGATGAACTTTAGAAGACAAGTTAACTTTATGTATGTATCGACGTTTCTTACTGGGGGGCCCCGGTTATATCGATTCCGTTCTCCTGAAATCCCTCGAACATATTCTCGTCAACCGATCCTTTTCCCACTAACCTTTCTGTTGGTTTTACGACTGAAAATAGGGCGCATGAAAAATTGCCATCGCAATATTTGACATGAAATAATATAAATTATTATTTTACTATTGCCGGCTAACATAACTGAATTATCAGAAGGAGGCAAATAAATTGAACGAATTCCGACAATAGTATTACTTACTTTTTAAGATTATTATTTACATGGGGATAACCGCATTCTTTCTTTTATTTCGTTAAATTTGGAAATTTCAATCAAACCTATTAAACTTATGAGAGTTTTTCTCTTATCGAGATAACAAATTTACAAATTTTACTACAATTGACAATATTTACTTAGGTACTTTACTGGGTATTCATTAATGTCTGGTAAATATTTGTCTACGATGCAACTGTTCAAAGTCAATTATTTCGCCGCGAAGTATATTTTGGATCTACCAAATGCTCTTTTTAAATATATTTTGGACTTAAATCTTAGGTGTCATTGTTCAACAAACGCGCTATTAAAATAAAGATTGATTCGTACGTATGCGACCTTATCAGGTATGATCGAAGTATCTTTATATTGGTGCTTTAAAGGCGTATAAAGTATTTTGAAAATTGAAAAACATCGCAAAATGAGTTCCAGATGAGACAATTTATTACCTCTCAGATTCGGCGTAATGCTCTAGTTTCAGAACGTGGTTTCAAAACGTTTGGCTTACTCGCTATCAATTACTGTACAGTGAGGATTTGAACATTATATATTATAGAGATGTACGCTGGAGCTAAAGGGAGGAGCAGAAGGGATTTGAAAATGTCAATTGGGGATTGTTACAAACAAGGTTGTGGAAATCTGATTTACCCATTTACTTATATAAATAATGGAAAAACCTAATAAATAACACTTTTCATTATTGTTTCATCATTTATTGTTGGGAGCCAAAGAATGTTTTTACTTGCTTTTTTCTTTCCCAGTTTGGTTTTTATTCCGACATTCCAAATTATATTTAAGAGCCACGATATTCCTTTCTAATTCTTCCACTCGCCCAATTTAAAGCATCAGAAACCATCAAATTAATTTTAAATATTCTTTGTAAATGTGTGCCAAACATCTCTCATTAAAAATTTAAGTGTCTGATTTTAAACTGATAAGAATATAAACATAAATTCGATTTTATCTAACCTGAAACATTTATTGCTCATAACCGTATATTATTTTCACAAACCGTTAGAAAATGTATTCTAAACCATCTACGTAAATAAAAAACGGCATTGTCTTATTTGGATAAAATTATCGTTTTTATTTGCATTCAATAGGTTGTGATTAAAATTTATGTTTATTTTCACCCTCTCTATTATACGTACGTATATGATTAACTGCGTTTGTGGAATAGAGTGGATTTAGGTAAAATCTCTGCATAAATATTATTAATTATTGGTAACAAAATGGGTTGATTACATTCGTACAAAAATTGATTTTGGTAAAATTCTATATTTTACCTACTTCAATACCTTTTATTTTTACTCAATATCATGGCATTATTTTTACAATTTCTTTGCCATCACGAGTCCAAAATGTTCTAATAATTATTATGAAGATGTTGTTAAAATTAACGGTAGGTATCATTCAGAAAAAGAGAAAATTTACGGGAGAAAACCTCAGATCAAATTCACTAGTTCCGTGGTCGGTTTGACCAATTAGTGTATTACAATAATTAAGGTTTTGTTAGTTGAGATAAAAAAAGTCAATGACACGAGCGGAATTCGAACCCGCGATCTTCGGTAAGATACGCCACTGATCTACCACTTGAGTAATCGTGACTTCGATCCTCTCGAATACAAACTTCACGTCTCAACCCCAACTTCTGAACTTTCTCTCCTATTTGCCATCAAATATCGTGTAATCGGATTGGACTTTCGGCGAGAAATGAAATGGCCACGGAGAGCTTTAGTGAAGTGTACTACATTTTAAATCATCAAATTCACTAATTTCGTGGTCTGCTTGACCAATTAATATATTACAATTATATAAGGTTTTTTAGTTGAGATAAAAAAAATGGCAAAACGGAGGGAAAATTCAAAAGGTGGGGTTGAGTTGGGAAGTTGGTGTCCGAGTGGATCGAGGTCACGATAGTTCAAGTAGTAGAGCAGCGGCGTATCTATCCGAAGATCAAGGGTTCGAATCCCGTTCGTGACATCGACATTTTTATCTCAACTAAAAAACCTTAATTAATTGTAATATTTATCAAATTTATCTTCCTTAGAACATTCATTTCTCATAACTGTACATGATTTTCACAATCCTTTAAACAAAACTATTCTCAACTAGTCGCATAAATACTATTAACTATTAGTATCAGAATCGATTGATAATATTGACCCCAAAGACCAATTGTACGCGTGATAACGTAATATTGCAAACACATTTCAAGACGTCAATTTTTCCTCACTTAAAATCTTTCTCATAAATTGTACATTATTTTAAAAACCGTTTAGTCAAAACTATACTCAACCTATATTTTAAATATTATTAATTATTTATATCAGATTCCATTGATAGCATTCAGTCAAAGGTTAGAATTTGTAAAAATAATATTAATTTATCTTACGTATTCTAACCCAAAAACATATCAATTTTATTTACTTTCAAACATTTTTTCTCATAAAGTGTAGATGTTCTTACAATGCTTTAGTTATGAATATTTTATGAAAAATTGTTATCTAATTGAAACGTGATTTAAAAAATTATCTTATTTTATCAAACTTGAAACCTTTTTTTTTTCATTAACTGTACATTATTTTTAAAATTCCTTGGCCGTTTCTATTCTAATACATCTTCATGAAGATCATTAAAACTTTTCATCAAAATCAGCTCTAACATTCCGTCAAAACCGCGATTTTATGTTGGAAAATGTGAATTTTTCAATAAATACAGACAAATGAAAAAGCCGTATTTCTCGCTGTAAAGATATTTCATCTTTTCAATAAAATTTCGGATTTTTTTTCGAATGCTGAGATAATTTCTAGATATTGATTATCACTAGATGCGCTTTAAACGCATTATTTGTGGTATTAGCATGGAATATACATGTTTCAATTACGATTTTAATCTATACTGGTAAATTATCTTCTGAAACTTTCACAATATGGACTTACAACAAATCATCAGGTAGAAACAGTAAGAAATCTTCATGAGCTTGAAAACTTGAAAAAAAAAATTAATACTGAAACCTATATATACAACGATGAAAATAAGGCGCTTTGCGTTTTTCGCTGTAGTGTTGTAATATTCTAATAATATATAATTCTGTAATTGTATGTTTTATGTGTCAAATTTAAGTAATTTTGATTGAATAAACTTCTTTTGTTAATGCGACAAACTTTGTTTTACTCCTGGTTTTGATTGGGCAAGTTAGCTCGTTAAACACTCATCCCTATCTGTGTAAATTGTTTGCGCTGTACACAATCTGTATACAGTTCTCGAGTCAACAATAGTCATAGCAGACAATGGGAATCGATAATGAATTAAGTAATAATTGACAATGTCTGAGATGCGCCATTGGATTAATAACAGGCAACTGTTGTGTTGATATAGGAAATAATTTCTCACTAAACTACTGCCTCTGTGTCTCTGAGTTCAATTCCATCAAACTTTATTTGGTAATACACCAAATAATTACTATTGAAATTTTTTAATATTCTTTATACTAGACAATTAATTTATTTTTTCATAAACATGTTTTTAAAAATTAAAATTTTAAATAATACTTTTCCAAGTAAAACAAATTCATCTGTGCACATAGACTAGATGAATAAACAAAATACGTTTGTTTGTCATTCTTCTCCAGGATTGCAGTTCTTTCTGTCACTATTTGTTAAAGGTGCTTCGCTAAATTTAAACAACGATGGACAACATGGACTAAACTAGAAATGATTATCATTCGTATCGGTTGCTAGACGAAACTAAATACTAGTCCTTAAGAAACAATTTCTACAACAAAAAAAAGGACACGAGAGTTATTGATAAATAATGTGGAATGGGATAACATTTCCATCTCACAGGATAAAAAAGTTCTTAGGCATTATTAAAAAGACAAAAAAGCGTTTTTATCCTTCCAAGAGAAATTTTAATATATATTTCAGTTTATTTGATGTGATGTTGGAAACATATAAAAAACATTTGCTATTATGATATTTACGTGATCAATCAGCGCAATAAACCATTTTCAACCATTGTAATAACCATTACAAATTCACAATTAATAGCCCGCCTGTTAATGATTTTACCGCTGATGTCTCGATGGCGGGGGGGGTCTAGATGATATGACACTAGAAGAATATGTCTGAAACCGTTTTTCTTTTTTCATTTGCAGTATTTTTAATAAAAAATTAGCATTGTTGGATGGATGGATGGATGGTCACCAGGGACTGGAGGAGTTCCCTCCTGAGCACTGCAGCTGTACAGCTTATTGTACTATACTCTGGCTCCATTTTTGGGGGAGGGCTCACAACACAAAATGAACTTGAGCCCCCGTTGTACCAGTGTTCTTCCATCGAAGAAACTCATTTTTGAATGGGGTTCGAAAGATTCAGGGTCGCTGAGATCCAGTCCCGCCCCTTACATTGATGAGTGATCAATGGCGGCCACCGGTCCCCTTAGTCGTCAGAAAAATTCCCGAGGCGAAGGTGGGGATCGGACCCACGACCGCGGGGTCTACTAGCCGAGAGTCTGACGCCTTAACCACTCGGCTACTGCTTAACGTCTGATTTCAAGAGAAGTTTAAACTTGATTAAAATATACTTAAATTTAATGTTGAAAATCCCAGACTGTTGCGTTTGGAGTTTCCTTGACTCTTACCATCTATTATCCAACCATTTAAATGTAACAATAGGCTATTTTCTTTTGTCCAATTTTCAAGAAAAATTAAGGAAAAATAACACTTATCAACTTATAATCATGAATTAGAAATGAGCAAGTTTTTTACGGTTCTCTCGAGAGAAGAGTAAAAAATAATTATCCGTGTTTTTTGTGTTTTTTTAAGTTAAGCACAAACGTCGAGATATATCTTTCTTAATCATATCTATATTGCTATCTCATTCATGTGGAAGAAACATGAAATCGCCTAATCTATCAATACAAACGATGCAATTTTGTAAAAACAAATTTTCCTTTAGTAACCATTCACCGACGTAACGAAGTGCGGTGTTCAGTTGAGTGAAATTTGTTCAAAACCTAGTTAAACCCTAGTTAAGTTTCGTTGATCATGCCAGCTCCATAACAAACTATTTCACAAAAATATTTTTTCAAATTAAGAAGAAGATTTTACTAAAGGCCAAAACGTCCGATATAGTTAGATTCTCTAAAGTCACATTATTCCTTCTCCTGTCTCAAAAGACCAACCACCATCCATCCTCAAGACAGTAGTTGAGAAACTCGTTCCACTTCTAACAGCATTCACAGTTTTCTCACTTCCCGTTACAACGAATTAAACTTTCTGCCAAATTTCAAACGATCAACATATATTTTCCAAATCAGAAACTACTGTTCATCCAGTGGATATCCATTGTAGTGGTAAAGCTTTGATTGTACACAAAAATTTGTCACATAATTTTATTGTTACTAATTCCTCAAATGAAATGTGTATAAGCAGAAATGCATTTAAAACGTTTTTAATACACTTAAAGACAAAATCAATCGATCGCGCCTCTGTTCGGGCTGGTCTTAATTAAATAAATTCAAATAAAATAAAACAAAATAAACGGAGACTTGACCAATAAAATAAAATAAAATAACGGAAATTTACCTTGGAGGGGACTGTATGAAGTTACCTTCTGGTGCGTCGTTGGAATCACCTTCGACGTCACCGAGCTCGCATTCAGCGTCGGAGAACCCTGTTGAAGCTACCAGGAAGGACAGAGGCGTAGCGAAGACAAAGTAAAACATAGAACGAGAATGCTCCTGCTGCATGCGAGGGTAACGAAAAATGAAACGAGGGTGTACTTTGAGGGGAAATCAAAACTGAGGTTAAAACAAGTGAAGAGGTCTGACCAAGCGTGTTCGGCGGTTTGCAACGTACTACTTTTCGTGTCGTCGACAGGGGCGACTCGATGTGCCTTTAATCCCCTTCGGGTCCAATGACGAGGTGCGCACCCCGTCCATAACAGGCGGAGAAAATTAAATTTAAATATCCCTTTTATTTAAGAAATAAAAAATGTATCCGGCGCGAACATACCGCCCACTTAAAATGAACATTTTACAAAAAAAATATATAGAAAAATAAGTAAAGTAAAGGGAGCCACCTTGGCGAGAAGAGGTATTTACAAGGGAAGGAGGATTTTAAACAGAGGAGGATTGAGGGAGAGGAAGAAGGACCAACTTGTTAGAGGGTCGGACGTACAAGCCGCTGGAAGTGCGGACGGAAACGATGCACCTTCTCGATGCGACATATAGGCCAACTGAGAGGGCTAGAGTTGGTGCCATAGAGGTAAACGATATCACCTTTCTTTAGATTTTCCGGATTTCGAGTCCATTTATGTCTCTGTATTTGCGTGTGGAGGTTCTCTTTTGACCATCTTTTCCAAAAGAATTGGGAAAGTTGGTTGATTCTACTCCCATCGTGCTTTGAGATTTTGGTCTAAATCTAAAGGCGGTTCAGGAGGAGCAACGATCAATCTTATTTTGTTGTTTCTTTCAAATAAATATATTTTTATCGTATATCGTATATAAATCGTCATATTTATTATTATTGCCAAATGAAAAGCGATAAGAAATCCAAGCGTTTAAATCAATTCTACTTAGGTGTCTGGCTTAAAAGAAAATTCGCCAATACAACAGAAAATAAATTAGTGATAGTTTAACCAACAATTTATTACTTGGATTTCTTCTAATTTGATACTCGGATGCTCCATATGTACATATAGGATTAACTTCAAAATAACTTGTTTGCCAATTGTCGTAATCCCTACAAACTGCAAATGACGGTTGAAAATTGAAGTTACACTAGTATCATGATCACAAGTATCATTGAATATTATGGAACACAAAGTTGTTCACAACAAGATAGCTTCTGAGACTTTTTTTAATGTACCTTAATGTAAAACACATTCTGTATGATAATCAGATTGGTACGGGCATACAGGTTGATTCCACCTCATACTGACTGTCTATGATAAGTCTGTCCCACACGCATTACACATATAGGAAAGATCTAAATCTTCACGTCTTCATGTCCTCGTCACCCCACCCCATTACGCAAGTATCCAGGCAACATGCTAATTCGCAAAAGGGCTGCCTGTCCAGTAGTAGCGAAAATCATGTTGGACGTCTAGAAATTAGGCTATTCTCACGAAGCCTTGTGATAACCGTTTGAAAGTTCGTTCTTACGGTAGGGTCGACTGTTTTGGAGTTGGCTACATTTCAAGGACACCGGTAAATGACGGTTCGATACAGCCGTAAGTGCAATAAAACAATTTTTTCGTGTACATTGTATCGAAGTTTATAAGTAAAAGTATAGAATGCATTTACGGCCAGGAACTGTTTTTGGTTCAAAACTTAGCATTTGATTAATCGATTTAAATGATTTGTTATCGCCAGATGAGTTATTTTGTGGGGTGTGGGATCGTCGACCACTGCAGAGAACACACGTTTTCTTGACACGTCTCCATCCCATTCTTTAGCCCAGCTGTAATATTTATGAAGCAGCAGTCCGAAGAAGCGCGGGTAAACTTCACTTAGGGGGTGGCTATGAATGAAATATAATTTACCTGTCTCGTCTCCCTTGAGATTTATGCTTTTCCAAGCTCCCCGTGGGCGGGGTCGTAATTGCATCCGTGCTGCCCTTTTTCAACGCAGAAATATCCCAATCACGCCTCCCTACTGCGACGATTTAAACATTCGTAGCAGTTTTGGAAATTGGGTTGTTTATCTAAAATGCGTGACCGGAGGGCGGAAACGCCGGTGTCCCCTACCCGGAATGAACGGTCAGAATATCAGTCACCGGGGTAAATAAATCTCTTGGTCCGCTTGGTAAAAAGCGGCCCCATCAAAGAGGGCTTGTGATGGATGACTCTGCAAAGTGTGTCCCACACAATTAGATACCTCTCTCCTCTCCCGACGGACCATTTCCACATCGACGGTACCACGCAACAACCGAAACGCTACCATCGGCTCGACATTGCCAGCAGTTCAGAATCATAAAATATTGATACTCCCTACTCATCAATCATAAACGGCCAAAAATTCCCTTTTTCCAAAATAGTAATTAGAACAGTTTTTTCTTCTTTTTTTTAATAACCATGGAAATGGTTGTTCTTTAATAAAAATGAATTATGGCCCCATTTCTGAGCGAGCTTTTATGGAGAAAAGATTAACAGTATCATCTAATAAAAAAATATTACCTTAACTAAATTATTCGATTTTCAAAACCAAAAGCGAGAAATGAACAACAATGCTAACACATTACAATACCAATTGGGTAATATATTTTTCTGACATTTATTTTAATTAATTAACAAGGGCGATATTAACACATTTACAATCATTGAAATACAACAAATAACAACGTAAAGAAACATTAATACACAGGTACAGCTTATATTTGAATAAGAGTAATTAGTAAAATTATTCTCTTGTCTTTTGTCAATTGTTTAAAATAAACATTTGCTGCTTCAGATAACTTTTTAAAACGGAAGCAAAAAGGTACATCCAAAGTTGATTAATTAATTGTTTTTATCTATGTCTAGAACCAATTATAGTTTCGATTTGTTTACACGACCTCAAAGGTTTCATTTAATGAACCAGGAATTTTATTAGACTTAAATATATTTCATTGTGAGATCTACTTTAAACATCTTATTAGAAACGCATTTAAACAAAAAAAAGCTGTAGTAAAAATTTTCCGTTTTACCTTTTTTTCAAATGTCGTGGAATCGGATTGGATTCTCGACGACAAATGAAATGGCCACGGAAAGCTCTTTAGTGAAGTACGCTTCATTTAAATTCATTAAATCCCCTAATTTCATGGTCCGCTTGATCAATTAATATATTATAATTAATTAAGGTTTTTAGTTGAGATAAAGTCAACGACAGGATTGGAACCCACCATCTTCGGCTAGATACGTCGCTTAGCTATCGTGACCTCGATCCACTCGGACACTAACTACCCATCATCTCAAGTGGTCCGACTGGATCGAAGTCACAATCAATTGGTAGAGCAGTGGCGTATCTAACCGAAGATCGTGGGTTCAAATCCCGCACGTGCCATTGACTTTTTTTATCTCAACCAAACACTTTAATTAATTGTAATAAATTGCTAAAATCTGGAAATACTTCCCAATGTTTTTCAGTGCTTCTATAAACTCGTATCGTAGATTCAATTACAATGGGAGAAGAAACAAAAATTTACGATTATTTACTTTGTTGTTTTTTTCTCTATTTGAAAATTGATCTTCTTTGAAAATTAATCTTCATATAAAGTCAAAAATTGTAACATTGGGCAAATGTATGGATATCTTTTATTCTCATTCAAATTTCAACTGTTATCATAGAAACGCTTACAGTAAAATAAGATCTAAAAAACTGCATTTCTGTTTATATTCGAACTGTTCTGTTTTGTCTTCCAAAAATAAACAGCTGTTTTTCATTTCAAGTTCATCTATATTGTCGTCGTGTTGGAAACGGTTTCAATAACAAAAGAGACCAATTTTTTTTAATGCAGGGCCGCTGGATTCGAACCCGGTACATTTACCTTACAGTGATGAGCACCGTGTCAAAGACTGAACCTTGCGGCAACCTCCCCCCCCCAAATTTCTATTCATTGCCATTTAGTTTATTTGTATCTTTGTTAAACTATTCATTCACAAAAAAATTAAACACAAGTAAACTTCCTGCAATTAGATAGATATATTGTGAAGTATTCTTTAAACAACTCTAAACCTGTTCGAAAAGCTTGCAACAAAATTATCTAAACACCGCCTTGATTTTGAATTCTGTTTTTCATTTCCGTCAACTTGTTGTTGTAACAAAGCTTAACTTAATTCAAAATATGCAAAGCTTGACAACTGCCAAAATCAAGGCAATTTTCTTTATGTTTTCTTTTCCAAGAGCTAAGTCGACTAGGCTTATCATCAAGCACTTAATATAAGATAAGATGTTAATCCTAACGATTCGTTTCTATTTTATTAATTTTTCCTCTGTTTGGAACTATTCCTTCATAAAAAAATATACAACCGCAAATTCGTTTTTATACTTTTTATCCATACACTTATAATACAATGAAAACTCAAACAGTACTGCGTTTGTCATTTCCCTGTATTCTTTCAAAAGCTTTTCATGTCATAAGAAAAGTCGACCACCGCAAAATATGACTAATTTCTTGAATAGATTTCATCCCGGGATGACCTATATTTCTTAACAATTTATATTAACATAAAAGGCACGCCTGAACTTATGCTGCGTATTACGTTTTCCCGGAAAGTGGAAGTTATTATGTTAAATTCCGAGCCACCATCTAAAAAATCAACTCTTTCCTTTTTTCTAATCAGGAAACGAGTTTTGGAGGTCAAATGTTACCCTGGTTTAGAACTGAAGTTATGTTTCACGTACGCGTTGAGCAAGGACGTACTTTGATCATTAATGGAGCATTGGTAAGGTAGGCGGGCCGTTGTTAACGTCGAAAATAAGAAACGGGTTTTTTCTCCTTCTTTTTTTGCATTTTAAATTTCGAGTTAAATTGTATAAAAATTTTTAACTTCTTTCCATTGTTCACAAATTAAATTAACCTGCTCGCACTTTAGTTTTAGTTTAGCCTTAGCTTAACATCAATCGAAGGCCAATGAGACTGAAGAAATAAGAATTATTTACCACCATTTTTGACCTATGATTTGGATGGATAAATGGTTCAATTCTGTGGATTACAAAACGGTCTCTAAATTATGCTGCTTTGTGTAAACAGGCTTCTCCGTGAGTCACTTAAGCTATATTTAACATCAATGTAAACCATTACGTCGAGCAAAATTTCCAGTACAGACTCAACCAAATATCTATCAACTAAATATCTTGCGATTCTATAATAAATTTGTAAATCTGTGATGAATATAGTTTTAACAAGTTCATATTATTTCAATACTACAACAACACAATCTACCAATGAGTACTGGACAGTTTTATAAGTTTCTCTTTTATAAAAGTCAAAATGTATAACAATTTCAGTCATATAAAAAAGCTGAACGTATAATAACCCAACCCGTCCCACGGACGAGAGGCCAAAATATTTTCAATACATTTTTCATACTATTATCAATTAAAAAGCTACGGGTTCTGCCGCGATTCGAACCAAGTACCCCTAGCGTGGTAAATACGAGACGGACGCCCTAATAACTCCGCCACCGTGGTCCTATTTAACTTTTATATACTATAAAAATTATGTTATACACATATTTCTGTTAAAAACGAAAATAATGAGAGATTTGGATATAACGTTTGATGTAAAAACGTTTTTACCTGACAAAAATATTTTAATTTAATCAAGATGTGTTGAAAAAAGAACGTAAAGTTTTAATATTTTGTAAACGTAAGAATAAAAATAGCGACAGTATATTTTTTCTCCAGACACAAACGTAGTCCACTAGGGTCAAAGTTGCGCGTCGTTGTTGGGGACAGCCTCCATTCAATATTGCGCGTCTTTTTGAGGGCTGCCCGCTACAGTAAGACATCTAGATTACAGTGGCAGTTTTCTAGTTTCCTAGAAAATGTCTCAGGAGTTAGGCCGCATGGGTCTGTCATTGTTATTATTAAATAAAAATAAAAAGAAAAAAAAAATCGTGGGTCCAAAAATGTAGCAACAATGATGCATCTTTATGACACATTAAGGAAAGAAGTTGGTATGGGAATTGTCAACTTTTTAAGAATAACAACTAAAGATTTTGATAATCTTTTGCAAATAGTTACACCAAAGGTGTTTAAAGAAAAATTAAAATTTAGAAATTCAATTTCCCCTAGCATAAAACTCACAACCATACTCAGACTGCCCTCAGAACTTGGGCCTACGCTTGTAATGTTGTGTAACATTGTACCACTGAGTCCTGTTTCGATGAGACTCAAAATTTTGAATCACGTAGTCCTACAAATACACTCCAGATAAAGGTGTCATGTTGCGGGCTGAATCTTAACACTCCTGATTCAAAGGAAATTCAGTCCGTATCAATGACGCGCAACTTTGACCATAGTGTGGACTAGGCTTAAGGGTATATTTTTAAACAGACTGATTTCATTGTGTTTTAAATTTAACTGTTCTAGAAACATTTATTTATTTATGCTTGCATAAACTGAAAAACCTTGTTTATTCACAATAAAAGAAAACACCATGTCAAGTATTTATGTAAACAATATATGTAATTTATTTAAATTTAAGAAATATTGGCTGTCAATAATGTCTTTGAATGTAGCAGAAAAAACCTAATAAATGGCCTCAGATTACACTAGCAATAGTGGCTGTGACCTAAAACCTCTCTTATTTACACACTTCCCGCCATGCTGACTGGAAAAATCACGTCCTAGCTGGTAGAAAGGCCGTAAAGTTTCGACTGAGATATCTCGTTCTATCCTTTTCCTTGGCATTTTTTGGCAAGGGAAAATGCTCTCTTAAACCTTGCTTTCTTCCTAATGCTTTCTTGACATAATTGGCTTTTTTCGTACTATTTAGATTCGGTTTAACTACAGGTTAAATACAAGCAAATACTTTTCATTATCATTTATGGAGATGGTTCATTAGACAGTTAATTTTTTACATAATTTAATTTTCATTTTAGGATATTTTTATATAAGCAATTTTCACGAAGAATGGTCAAATCTCATATCGTCACCATTCTTCTCAAATTCATCCAAACAAAAGTAATTCCTTTGATACGATCTTAACGTCTAACAACCGGACGTGTGCCGCAATTAACGGATCTATCGAATACTTATAATATTTTTTCCATGTTGTTTCTAACTAAAATAACTACTAAAACCTAAAAAGGTTTCATGAGTTCTGCCCGGATTTGAACCCAGGCAAATGAATTAGGACGTTAAATACGGACTGAATTTAACGGCCATGTTGACCTTGTCGAACCTAAGTTCAACATTGTCACTTCCCCGTTGGAGTTCATGCAATATGCACTGTATAAAAGAAGTTTATAAAAAAAGGATGAAATATACGCAGATGAACTGATTTATAGATATTCAGCTCTGAAGGTTTGAATCATCAATGTTGGTTGGGGAATGTCCTACTGCTGAGATGAAATACGCTTACAGACTAGGAAAAATATGATAAACATACATTGGCATATCAAAATCCATACTATACAATTGTATGTAGAAATTTCTTCAGACTGAATTAATTCAACAGGTGCAAAATTGTGGATTCTCAACATCTCAATCAGTAATAACGCTTCTGTACTGGCCATTTATTTTATTATTATTATTATTATTGTTTTTAGTTCTCATCTTATAAATGTAAAAATTGAAACAAGTACCGCCCAATTCTGCCATGAAATAGCATATCTATATAGATATTATTAGACCGCATTTCAGAAACTGTTCACCTATTTTGGAAAGGTGACAAACAGCCCAGGGAAATAACCGAAGTTCATAATGAACTTAAGATTAGAGCAAATTCTCGGCTATAAGGGTTGTTCCTCAATAAAGTTTTAGGTTGAAAAGTAACACAAGTGATTCGAGGAAAAATTAATTCGTGTCATGCAGGAAAGCCTAACCTACACCTACTAGAGGTTGTACTTTTTCTATGACTTTAAAATTCTACAGTTTTTCTTTCAGAAACACATCCACCAAGCAATTGACATAAATAAAAAAAAATCAGCAATAAATCTGAATAGAAAAAAATTGTAATTTTTTCCAAAGAGTTAACTTTAACAAAACATTGGAAAAATTTACGATTTTTTTATAATCTAAATACGAAATATCCTACAATAATTGAAGGGAAATCAATTTTAAATGTACGGCATCAGTTTTCTTTTTTAAATATTTCCGTCGTTCCGATTAAAATCTTATCGGGTTCAAACTTCTAAAAGAAATCACTCAAAGCGTTTCACATTTCAATAGAGCTGTTCAATTTTTTTTATCTAAAGTACAGATCAGGGATCAAGTTTCTTAAATTGTTTCCTATCGCATAAAGCCCATATGCAAGTTTTTAACAATCGTGTATTTGTAGAGGCAATAAGGTATTTTTATATGCATATGCGACATTCACATTTTTCTGCGTTTCGATATTTTGTAATCATATTATATATCTCTAGATTATGTCTACATCTGAAGTAAAAATCTCAACTAAGCTGTAACCCGGATTTGGACTAACCATTTCTGTATTTTCTTTTCCTTAATTTTAAATTCAGGGTTCGTAATATGAGTTGTAATTTCTTTATTCCATGATCCTCATAATCCATTACTCTTTTTTTGATATGAACTTTGTTCCATACGCAATATACAAGCGCTTTTAATACGTCATTAAGAGTCTGAGATCAAGAGAATTTTTTGGTTAAATGTATAATAAACGACCAACCAGTGATCCGTAGAAAACTTCATATTCCACAAATCCATCAAGAGTAATTATTTTAGTATTTTAGCACTTCGTTTTTTAGCAGAGGCTTTTTAGGAAAGAAACACAAAGGTTTATTTCCTCTCTTCCATTTAAATAGTTTATCAAAGAGGGTAGTGTGTAGCGAAGATCGGCTATGAATACCCTGGCCATCTCTTAGTTTTCAAATGCAATTTTAAAGATTATTTGTTTCACAATATTTATCTTATCCTTGCAGGCTAATTTATTTATGTTCAATTTATTGTTTAGTCTAAAATTCCTAAATGTTATTTTTTGACGGGTTATCACGTAAAAAAACGTTTCATTCAAATTCAACCACTCGTAAGTAGGGACCATTTGTAAGTAAAAATTCATGTCGGTATAAAGTCTCATATTTACACTTATATTTGATATTTTTATTGCTGTATTTGCCACATTTTACATTTAGAACGATTATTTACTATTTTTAACGGTAAAAGAAAATTCTTGCATTTCTTTGAAAATTGTTTTAAAGAATTGACACTGTTAAACTGAACTGTCAAACATCGAATGAAAATATAACGTTCGTTAATTTTGTTCAAAAAGTGAAAACAAAATAACCGGACCTAAAAGAGCTGTTTTATAAGAGCTAAAGTGTGTGGGAGGGAGAGGGTAAGGGATGGCAGAGGAAGGTAAAAAAAGTGCTCTCATAAGAAGAAATAGTTAAAAACCGTGATAATGAAATTTAGTACATGAAATAAGCAGATAGATAGATGAATACAGAGAGAGAGAGAGAGAGAGAGAGAGAGAGAGAGAGAGAGA
>CM077114.1:18466418-18491723 GCA_039619505.1 Cimex hemipterus | reverse complement strand
AGAGAGAGAGAGAAACATTATACACAACATACTTAATTGCATATAAAAAAACAGGAAAGAAATATCGCGAAAAGAGGAAGAGAGAGAGAGAGAGAGAGAGAGAGAGAAAGTGAGAGAGAGAGAGAAGAGAGAGTGAAAGAGAGAGAGGAAATATTGAATGTGTGTTATATTATTATGTGCATTGATTATAACTATGCTTTTAATGAAATATTAAAATATAAGAGCACTGTTTTATTGTTTTATAAAATTGTTAATCCCAAAACAGAATAAACATTTGCAAAAATATAAAATAACGTGATCGTATAAAACTGGAGAAAAAATTTAAAGTTATATTTACATCTCTATTGGTTACGTTCCAAAGACTAATATTTTGATACAATATCAAATCAGTAGGAGTTTAAATGATTGAAACAACCCACACTTCACAATTCTCTTACGGTTGAAAGCGTTTATCAAAGTGTTGAACTTGAAATTAAATTTAAATCAAACGAAGTTTATCTTCACTAACAGCTCTCCGTGGCCACTTCATGTGTAGCCCAGAATCGTATCTTGATTACGCGACATTCCAAAAATTGCAAAAAGGAGGGGAAATTCGAAAAGGTTGTAAGTTGATATGGGAAGTTGGACTTCCAGTGGATTAAAGTCACGATAGCTTAAATGGTAGAGCATCGGTGTTTTAGCCGAAGGTCGTGGGTTCGAATCCCGCTCGTAACACTATCTTTTTCGATTCAACGAAAACATTTACATACAAATATTAATTAATTTAACGAAATAATTTGATCAATAGACCGCTAAATATAATGGATTTAAAAAATACACTATTAATTATCACGCACGAATTGTCTGTACTGCTCATTTGTGAGGGACAGCCCTTGTTTCAGCCTGAATGTCTCATAAAATATCTATAATTATATTTCATAATTCTCTTTAAAATCTAAATATATACAGATAAGAGGAGGAACACTTCAAAAAACGGCGTATTTAGCCGAAAGTTGTGGGTTCGAATCCCGTTCGTGACACTGACGTTTTATCTCAACCAATACATAAAAGATTAATTAATTGAAAGTTACAGATATAGTTTGTAATGAAAGTAACTTTTTTCTAGTAATTAACAAGCATTTGCTTTTTGTTCGGACGTAAAAAACAATAAAATCTTCAGAAAGAATTTAAATAAAATAAGATGTACAGTTTCCACACGGCTAACAAACCCCATGATGTCAAATTCGGTTAAGCCTACTAACAACAAGAGATAAAAGAGCTTTTTCTTGGTAGCATTTTACGTTTACTAAACAGAATGAAGATTTAACTTGATCCTCTCTTGGCCTTCAGGCTCTTTTATATCTTAAGAGACGGTTTTACTTCCACGGGGATGCGTGATTATATTTAGCTAAACCTCTTTCCTTCCCCTCTACTTAAATTCAATGTAATCGGTTTAAAAATGTCAAGCATCAAATGGTGTATTTGTACCAGTTTTTGGCAAACGTTTTGTAAAAAACCTAGGTAAGAGCAAAATTTTTTGAGGCACATCTCATGAACTATATTCGCCATGATATTTAAGCGGGGAACTCTACGAGACGTACCAGATGCTAATCCCAAGTCCATTTTTCCATAAAATTGTATTGACCCTGTTCACACCTGCCCGATGCCACGCAGCGCTACCCTAATATGCAATCCCCACTGTCTAGATTTGCGTCGAGTAGCATCGAGTACAGTAGGAGACAAAAGCACCAGACAATCACATTTTTACTTCAAACTATATATATTATTTCGTTATATTAATTACAACATAATTATTTTAATATAAACTAAATTTAGAGAAATGAAAAGTTCAATAGTTTTTATTTAAAAAATAATAATTTTAATGGCTTGGTAGAAAATTGATCAAACTATACCATTTAAAAAAAAAGGCTCATTGCATGGTTTTGCTTATAAATTTCAATTAAAAGTTATTGCACGGTTTTACTCATAAATTTAACTACAAGTTTAATTAATGGTTTTGTTCAAAACATTCAACAAATTACATGTTTTGATAATCAAATTACATCATTTTCGACGAGTAGCGTCAGAACCTGACACATGTTTGTAGTTTATTTCAAACTACGAATATGCAATTTTGTCGTTATATTAATTACAACATGCTTATTTTAATGTAAACCAAATTAAACGAGATCAAAAATTCATGGATTTTTATCAAAATTATTTTTTTTATGATGGTTAAGCAGAAGATTTATCAAAACACCGGAATGCCATTTTTTGATAGAATGAATGTTGAATGAATGAAACAGCAAAAGTTCACTGGCACTCTCAACACGACGCGCAAGAATGGCACAATTGCACAGAAGACAAACACTGAGTGAATAGAAATACGTCGTTTTAATATATTAAAAAACATTATTTTGCATTGTATAAATTCACTATTCCACATCAAAAATGTATTTGCTAAATGTAAACAATTTTCTAAATCACAGGCCACGAAGATGATGTCAATGAAAATCGAAACATTCGCACGATAAAGAAAACGCCTTTTTGAAATCTACATCACATCCGACCGCATCTCACGATTTCTAAATAAATAATTTATTATGTTACGATACGATAACAATTCTTCTCGTATTTCTTGAATTTTATGTGTTTTAGGGAATTTTAAAAAAAAATTCTCTTTTAAATCGTAGTCTCAACTTGACATAAATGAGTCTGATATTTCCAATAAATCTGTTCTTGTC
Source organism: Cimex hemipterus (assembly GCA_039619505.1). Taxonomy (NCBI): domain Eukaryota; kingdom Metazoa; phylum Arthropoda; class Insecta; order Hemiptera; family Cimicidae; genus Cimex; species Cimex hemipterus. The sequence goes on along the minus strand of CM077114.1, from coordinate 18,489,000 downwards.
AAATTTCTCTTACTAATAACATCATTACCGATCAAATTATTCTTAAAAATTAGTTGGTAAAGGGTCTTTCTTTATCTTTACGATCATTTATATAATCGATAATCATTTGGCTTTCTAAATCTATGTCCAGGGGTGATTCTCGTCCTACATGATCGTAAATAATATCTATTGGTTTTAGTTTGGTGACGGAATGAATTGAGTTATGGCAAAATACAAAAATTAGCTTAACTTTTAGTTTTATTATTTAGAAGTCGGATGTGTTCGAAAAGGTTGTATTGGATACGTTCTATCACTCCATTTTAGTCGGTAATGTGAGGATATGAAGTGAGTTTCCTTGTGACATTTTAGTAAATTCTTGAGCAAGGGATTGTTAATCCTATTCCGTTGTCAGCGATGATTTGTTGTGAGACGTCATGTCTACAAAAGAATGTAACGAGTTTGTTTACTACTTCTATGGCTTGTCCAGAGTTTAGATTATATGCTTCCTCATATTTCAAAAGTGGGTGAATGATTGTCAAAAATTTTGTGTTTTCTAGGATGATGGTATCTATGTGAATTACTTTATACGGTTTTATGCGTTTTGGTACAATATTGTACTTTAATTTCAGGTGGTGACTTGCGCATTTAATAATTAAGCAATTTTTACATTGTTCAACGTAAATTTGGTTTGGCAATAGCACAGTTTTCTAATACTATTGTGTACTTCATCTACTCTGTGGTTTCAATTTCCCAAATGGTAGATCTCTATTATATTTCGAATTTTTTCTTAACGTCAACATCTTTTAATATTTTAGTGTATTTGCTGTAATCAATTTCTGAATTTTTGAAGTATTTGGAAAATATTTCGTTGTTTTCCTTCTCAAAGGACAGGCTGTATTTAGCTTTTGGAATATGTTTTCATGAACTTCATTATATCGTTATCGAATTCATTATATTAAAAAAATTATATTCATTGTATCGTACTAGAATTCGTGTATATTTGTTATTATGTAAATTGGTTATTTTTGGTTTGGCGAGGACCGTATTCTACTTCTGTTATTATTTTTCAATTGTAATTGGATTACTTGGTCCCTCTATATGTACTGATCGGACTATTGCTATTTAAATGGTTTTGTTATTACGTATTCATTTTCTCTAATTTCGTTAATTGTCGGTTAGCTCAAGATCGCCCAGATTTTCTTCTCGTAATTCGGGAAATAAATCGTAAAATTCTTGCAACAAGTTTTCAACACTATTATCATTCAAATCTAAAATTCGGAAGTTTCAATGGAATTTATATCCACTTTTGTCTGAGATCCTGCCGTTTTTAACTTTATTAGAAACATAATCAGAAATTCATGAGTTTTAATAAAAAAAACGTATTTAATTATGATGGTTTAATAGAAAATGCATCAAACCACCAAAAATCATTTAAGAATTGAATAAAATGTTAATTAAATATTAATCTGTCACTGAATGATTGTCCGGTGTCCTGGTGAATTTCTTTCACATTATCATAGAGAAATATTTTTTATTAAAGAATTTCTGATTTTGGTTATTGTTTTGTTTTACCTATTAACCCCCCCCTCCAAGGGCATATAAAAAAAAATCGGTACTTTAGAAAAGTAAATTTATTCCCAATAACCACCAATATTTCAAAAAATGTTTGTTAAAATGGTTTATTTTCAGTGTTTCAATAGGCTGATCCAGTCTTTTGTAGAAAACTTCAAATACAACATTCAGATTCTTGAATTGTAATAAATATTCCATACTGTTGTAGCCGCATGCCTTTCAAATTCTCAAAGTAAAGACTCTTGAATTATTTGGAAAAACAAAGCTTTACCTTTGTTTTAACTTAAAAAATGATGGCTAATAAAATTCCACAACAGGTATTCCACCGGAAATTACTTCCCTTTTTCGACAAAGGAATTTCTTTTTTAATTATCAAAGGTAAAGAGATTTTGGTTTTTAAGATCCGAAATATTAAGGATAGTTTTTAGTTGTGATAAAAAGTCAGTGTCACGAGCGGGATTCGAACCCACGATCTTCGGTTAGATACGCCGCTCCTCTATCACTTGAGCTATCTTGACCTCGATCCACTCGGACACTAACTTCCCACCTTAGCCACACCTTTTGAATTTTCCCTCCTTTGTGCCATTTTTCAAATGCTTTATAATCGATTCTGATGAAATATACCTTCATTAAAGCTTTAGCGTGTCTAGCCGAAGATCGTGGGTTCGAATCCCGCTCGTGACACTTTTTTTTATCACAACTTAAAACTATACTTAATATTTCGGATCTTGAAATCCAAAACCTCTTCACCTTTGGTAATTAAAAATTTCTTACGTTAAAACTGACTTTTCTATCTCAACTGAAAACCTTAATTAATTGAATGATATTAATTGCTCAAGCGGACCACGAAATTTAGTGAATTTATTAAGGATAGTATTAAGCAATAAAGTAGGCAATCATAGAAAAGAGTAATATCCTACTTGCTTATACAATATTTCGTGTGTCATTAAGTGTATTCAAAATGTTAAAAAATTTAATCCTGTAGTTTTATTGCTGTTCTTTCTTTTTATTACTCGATGATCTAATGACTGGTTTACTTCAATAAGCAGTAATCAAGTATAATATTATAATTTTTTGTGGGTGATGAATATTACAAGAACTCCTTTGGACATTGATGATGTCCTGAATTTCATCAAGTATAATTTCAAGTAAGTAACAAATAATTTAAACCATACTTCTACGATCATTTTTAAAAACCGTCAATAATAATGTAATAATTAAATATATTTCTCTTCCTGGAGGCGTAAAAGTTACTCGCCAACAATTCAGTAATGGTTTTCAAACGTGTGTTCCCTGTCCGTTGACACAAAAGACCAGTCGGAATGGTGTGGAGAAGGATTGGGACAAAGAAGGATATTTGCTCGGTAAACCGATGGAAGCCGCAGAGAAGCTTCAACGACCACATTTGTTCGACTGTTGTGGCGGCGGAAATGTAGACATTGGATAGTTGCCCATTGTCACCTAGAACTGAGATAACCGCAATTCGTTCCTCCTCGTTTCAGCCTCCAAGACCCAGCTGTCGATATTGACCGACGAACCTTAAAAGAGAAACTTCTAATGGAACCGTTAAACCGTGAAATGCATTTGAAATGTCCAATAGTTGGCACACTGGTTAGTATCTCTAGACTATAATCAATGAATTGTTTAATCTTAGTCAATGATTTTGAATTGCACTAATTTTTAAAGTAGAAAAGAATGAAACGAAAAACCTTGAGGACCTGCGAAATGGACCATAACGGATGTCTCAGAATATATTAAGGGGATCACTAAAATATTGTTTTATTACCTGTGACCATATTGATCATATTGGTAAAAAAGGAGGGCTGTTTCAAAACGTTGATGTTTCCCCTGGGGTCGATAGTATTAGATAGACTGACAGACCACAACAGAGAGATTTTATGATTTAGACTTTTCCAAGTTAGTAGAAAAGTCAAAGTAAGTTACTAGTAAATAGAATGGATGAATTTTTTATCCAAAGGGCGACTTATTTTTAAAAATGATTAGGGAAATATATAAATTGGGAATATAAATTCAAATGGTTTAAAAACCTGCTGGCTTATATATCTTTATAAAAAAACACCATTATGGAGTTCCACAGCAAGAATTGTTCAACAATATCTTAAATAAATTCTAAATAAATTTTGCATAAATAAATTTATAATGTTGTACTGTAACATGACTCCTATCTAACTAATTTTTACATATATAAATTTGTTGAATATCAAATTATTTCGTAAAGTTTATTTGCCACCTGTTTATGCCTTGCATTTTCCCTTATTTACCTTTCCATTAAGAGGTGGGGTGCAACAGAACCTAGCTAATTTTTGGCATTGAGAAGTAGAGCTTTGAAGCTTAGAATTTGCTTTCATAAATAACGTGTTACATTTTTTACGTGTTAATATATAAAACTTAAACCTTTAAAAGACAAAAATTTGCATATGAAAGTCAGGTAAAAAATATCCAACTTAGTTTCATTGTTCCTCATCAATGTCACTAGAAACCTTAAATTATAAATTTTATTTTTATTTTTAAATAACTACAATTAATGTTCATTTATAGTAAAACAAAATACAATATCGTAAAGTTTTTCAAAACACACATAAAAATAATAAGGTGTCATAGTGTTCACTCAATACATCTGTCACGATCTGTTCTCGACTCGACAAGACGGGCCCAACTCTGATTCCTGGTTATGGAAAACAGAGCCCCAGAGGTCTTGATCGAACCTGATTACAGCCGATCAGATGCCTTTTTATAATATAATTTAATTAAAGATTAAGAAGGATTTATTAAATGCACAAGAAAATAATAATTACAATAAATAAATTTCCTTTTAAATTTTAAACATTAATTAAGATTTTTTTATAAATTTAAATAAATAGTAATTTCTTGCAAAGCGTTTGTCAGACCATTTATAACAAGGGTGGATATGTACTCACTTTTTAAGGATCACACACTTCTCTTGTCTCTCCTGTCCCGGGATTCACTGTTTTACTCCTCACTGTCTCTTACCTCTACTCTTTTATTTATTTATTTATTTTTTTTTTTTACTGTAGGCCTAATCCCGAAGTCTAAATCATGACATTGTCACTTGAAAATCAATTCAAATGTGACACATCTGTCCTCCCACTGCCGCAATAATTGATTTAATATTTTTTTCGTATAAGAAATTAACTTTTTGCAAGTTAATTTTAATTGACTATCAAGCCTATAACAAAAATTAAATTTCTTTTTGTTTGAAGAAAATTCAAAACAAATTTGAGAAAAAAACATAAATTACCAGGAAAGTTTTATGACACCCCCCCATTCATACTTTGATTAAAAAATTATTATAGTCGAAGAATGATTACGTTACCATTTGTTCATTCATGTTAATTGATAAAGGTGTAGTGCCTGATTAGTAACCTAAAGCGTAAAATTGAGAAAGAGTCGAATTGGTAATTAAAAGAAAAAGACCTGTGCGACAAGCCACATTCTGATAAGACGATAGATAAATCAAATAATTATTCAGATATCGTGAGATGCGGTCTGGTGCGATGTAGGTATCAGAAAAACATTTTCTTTATCTTTGTAAATCCCAGGCCCTGAAGATGATCTCAATAAAAGATCGAAACGTTGGCACGATAAAGAAAATGTTTTTCTGATACCTACATCATACCAGACCGCATCTCACGATTAATTAACGGTAACTAATCTCTACACAGATAAATCGAATCATGTGTTCAACAGTATTCTATTCCTTACCATCCTTTACCATTATGGCTTTGTGTGAATATAATAGTTAACGTATGACGTAACAAAATCCCTGTCAAAGCACTTTAAATACATTATCAGTAACTATGTACTTACTTTCCAAGTTTCATAAATTACACTTTTTCCAGTGAAATATTTTATCAAACGGCCGGGAGTAAAAAACTTATGAGTAACTTATAAGTTGTCGAAATACTTGAAAAATTAAGATTGTACTTTTTCAAAACTTAATTTTTTTACATAATTCAATTTTAAGTATAAATCACACTTTTTTTAAAATCATATTGTAAAGAAAATTTATTATCGGTTCTATGTTTAATATTTAGCGTTATATGTTATACAGAAATACACTTAAAAGCAAATAAAATGGCCACCACTTTTTTTTCAAAGTACTTGCCCTCATTACCATTTTTATTTTTTGTTGTTTAATGGTTATTTAAAAAAATATACAATATAGCTAAATAAAAAAAATTAAATACTAATTTAAACTGAGTAAAACATTTTACCAAAAATGTTGCTATGGAAACAATAAAGGCAATCAATTCAGTACTGAGTATTTCGTCCACTTGCTTTGATGACCGCTTGCATTCGACGGGGATTCAATTTTAGGTTTTGTTTGTAGTTCTGCAAAATATTTTCACGTAGGCAAGTTCAGTCCTCAACGACCTGTGCGGGGCATTGGCATGCATAAAAATTATGCTTTCGCATAGCAGCATATAAAGAATAACTTACTGTGAAATCAAATTTTCAATTTTTGGCTGTTTGGGAAACCTCAATGATGATCAAGTTTATGCAGCTTCCATAAAAATGCCTGCCAAAACCATAACCATCACCTCCATAGCTTCTTCGAGTTGTTGCGGGGACATATCGCTCTCTTGTTCGTTTCCAAACTTTTCTCTGGTGACAAAAGACCTCAAACAAAACTTTGACTCGCCAGAAAACAAGATTTGAATCGACCTTGCTTAGGCCAATTAATGTGATTTATTGCAAAACCTGACTGAGCTGTTCTGTGCATTGTCAGCTGGGCCAGTAGCAGGCCTTCCCGTACGTAATCCAGTTTCTAAAAGTCATCGCCTTATTATGCGCAAACTGGCATTCTCTAAATCATTGATGTTTGATCTCAATATAGGTAGAAGTCAATAGTAAACAACAACAATAAAACGATAATTTCTTTCAGCATGGCTTTTTCAGTAATCTCCAATTTCTTCTGGTAGCGGAATGGAAGACCTTTCGGATAGTTATTGGAGAATGTTTAGCACCCCGGTCACATGCTCTTAACTTCTTCCGTATTTCTACAATGCTATAATTCTAGCCAAAACTGTATCAATTATAACAAATTCTAAAAGAAATTTTAAAGTTAAAAAGGTTGCATCGTAAAAAAATCACCGGAACGTACTACAAAGCTTTACTGAATTTTTGAATAAAATCTTGTTTTATAATTTTTTATTTAATTAATTTATCATATTCATTTAATAATACGTACGAACGTATTATTTTTACAACGAAAAATGCGAATGTTTATAACAATGAAAAAATATTTATTTTATTTTATTTTTTTTTTACTTCATTTATTTATATCTACAACTGTACATGCATGATATACAACCAGCAGATTGGATTTCAGACTGTGTGTTTGGCATTATGGGCGTTATAGAGAAAGCTACCCACTGGCAGCCGCTCTGGATTAACGAAATGATATTAATCATTTAAGAGGTCTCTTATCCATATTATTTTCAGACGTTTACGTGGTAATTGTGGGGAATGGAGTAATCGTATTTGTGTGTTGGTGTGATTTTGTAATTTACTATGAAAACGTCTGTAATATGTTTTGATGGATGAAAAAACTGTTGGGATTTGAAGATCTCTGTGAAGTGTATTATTGTTTACATAAAATGGGGCAGAAACAATTAGTCTTAAAATTTTGTATTGAAAACTTTGTAATCTTTGAATATTGGAATACTTGGCACCCATACATCCAAATTGGTTTGAGTAGGTATATGTATGTCGAAAGTTTTGATTTTAATGGTAATTTTGATTGTCTGTTGAGTAGGTAATAAAGAATTTTAAATCGTTTGTTCAGTGTCTGTTTTTTTAATCGTGTGTGTGGATTCCAAGTTATTAAGTATTAATTAATCGAAAGATTTTATTTGGTCAATCGGACCACGAAATCTAATGGATCTATATTTAATCCATATCAAATGTAAATAAAATTATTAAAAGGTTATCTTATTATAGGAAATTTCAATTTTGGTCAGATTTTGTGTAACGAGAAAATTGCATAGAAAAATTAATGATAAAAGTAACACAAAAATCATTAACTGTTTTATTTTTTGTGCCCGTTATTAATTTATTTACGTAGGCCAAGTTAATTACTTAACTAATTGTACGTTAGAGGCCTGTAAATTTTAAAACGCTATCTCGGTGGAATCATGTCTTAGTTACCTCAAATGCTACTCTCCTCGGCGGCCTTAAAATTCCATTTTCCAAAATTAATTCCCCAGAAAGTTACATATTGGGTCGATACAAACAAATTATGTGACTTGTATTGTTAAGTGTTTTTTTTTGTGTATATAACTGTGGTTTTTTTGGTTTTAGGAGGACGCCCAGTCATCACAAATTTAGGTAAGCACTATCCAATTTGCTCCCGATGGTTTTGAATAAATTTTGAAGTTTACTGATACGTGAAAATATATTTTATGTTATTTTTTATATCATAACTGATGACCGTTGAAAAGGGCAAAACGGTAAGTTAAGTTTTTGCCTTCTTGTATATAAAATATATGTAATTCTATAGCAATAAATAATATAATAATATCAAATTTATTGGAATTTATAATGAGATTTAGGCCTTTTCCCAATTTTTTTTACCATTGGATGCCTGCTAATATCTGCATAAGAGTTGTGCGTGCATGATTTCTTTTTTCAGAAGTTTTTGAGGCTGCCGGAGCGGAAAAATAAAATGGAAGACAATACAAATTGAGGGGTAATGCACTGCAATGCCCAATATCGCGATTTAAATAAGAAAAATAGCTCCTTAAAAAAAATAAAGAAAGAAAGAAAGAAAAAGAAATGTTGTTGTGTTTCGTTTCTTATTATTGTTATGTAGAATTAGCATCATACTTGAATGGAAGAATAAAAGAATAAAGATGAGCCTATAATCACCCTGAGACTGTTGCTAGTCTGACACCATTATTATTATTAGCCATACAAGCCTAAGGGGAAATTTTAAATTATGGAAAAACTCACAATATTAATTTAAAAAAAAGAAACAGAAATAAATTTTATAATTTTATTAAATTTAATGTAATTTGGCCTTCCGAATTAAGAATTTGCAAAAGAAAATCAAAGCTTGGATGGCAATAGGATAAATTAGATTATGAGTGATTGAAGTCCGAGCTTCATAGCACTCGGAAGAGATATAGCTAACCTAAAATAAAATGTTTGGATGTTAGGGCGTGAAATGACCTTAGCCGTTAAAACGCCCTTAAAAATTATTATTCAATAATAATAATAATAATATTCTCTATATGTACAGGATGCCTTGATAAAGATTTAAATTTAATCGAAACGTATGCAAATGTTTAAAGTCGTTTTCTTTCCGACAACCATCCACCGATAATCCCATCATCTCCGATCTAAACATCACAAATAAATACAATTTTAAAATAGACAAAGTCCCCCAAAATCATTAAATAGTAAAATAAAAATAAATTCACAATGAAATAATTTAAAATGTTTATGAGATGATTTTCCAAACGGAGTTTTTCTTTTATCGTCAACCGCCATCGTTTCTTAAATAAGCTCTTTCCTTTAGCCTCGTTATAGATTCAAGTATTCAACACGTTTGAACAATAAAAAAACCTCAACTGTTAAAACCAAGGGCATAAAAATAATATTGATTCAACATGGTTTATAAACGAAGGAGAAGAAATGCCAGGCTTCGGGGGAATTTATGATAAAAAATTCAAGCACTTTTGCAGTATTTGGATGAATATAGAGCCCCTAGCGGAAGTAATTTTAGTCGTATATTCACGATTGGCAATGACATACGGAAAAAATGTCCCAACTATGAACGGGTCGCTGGGAAGAGGGAAGAGTCAAGTTGGAAATTTCTAGCCGGACGTGTAAGAAAGGTTCGATTTGTATAAGGGCATAAGCTCAAAGAGTCGGAACGTGAAAAGACATTTCAATGCCGAACACATCCCCGGCTTTACTTCCGCCTCTAATACCAGTTATAGACCAAATCCTTTACTTGCTACCTTCGTGATTTCCCAATGGCCCTTTGTTCGACCTTATGCCTTTAGATTATAATGGCATCCTCTTTTTTCCGGTGAGCAATGTAATTTTACGACGTACGGACGCCTCTCTCTCCCTCACAAAAAAAAATTCTTCTACACATATTTTTCAATGAAAAATACATAACATTTATAACGAACGTGTATATTATGTGTCATTCATGAGGAAGTGGTGGAAAATATATTAATTTAAAATTAAAAGCATGGTGTAATATAGATTTACAAAATTCAGTTCAATTTTGAAGGAGTGATTAAAGAAGTAAGAATAGAAATAAATTTTTCTATGATGAACCTTTTATTCAAAAGGGACCGACATTGGAATGGCAGTAATAATAAATAAAAAAAGGTTCGGGCCTAGTTAGCCTTTCAGGAGGGTTAAATTGTTCAGAATGTAGAGTATGCAGAATCGTTTGATGTGTGAAATGTAATGACTGTTTTATTTGTTGAATTATAAATTTTAGAAATAAAATTTGTTTTGTTCTGTGTTTAATATCTTTGGATTGTTGAAATCGAAATTTTGTTGGTGTTTGAAATGGTGAGCGCTGTAGTTTTTCTTTACAATAGATAGCTTCTTATCCAGAGAGTGAGATGTAGCCAATTTATACAATTGATTTTGACTCATTTGTAACTAATGTGAGATCTTTCATTTTCGAAATAAGATTATCGATAGGTTTATACTTCTTTAAGGCCATTTTAAAGTTATCAGAACAGAGAAATGTGTTTAATTTTCGTGATACGCCGTGAACTAATGCTATGTGTTGTTGCCTGGGTTTGGTATAATTGAAGCAGTATTATTAGTAACAGTGGATGGTGTTCGTGTTGAGTTGTGGTTGATGTGGTTAGGGTAGTGATTGTTTTGGAGGATCTGTTTGTATATATTTATGTTCTTTTGATGGAATGATTCAAGGCTTATGGTAATCATTCTGTGATTCCTTTTGCGGAGTTAATTATAGTATGACGAGGATGGTGAGACGTAAAATTAGCGTTAAAGGTAGCGATCTGTGTTTCTTGGTTTTTAATGCCAATCTGTGATTAATGTGCCATCTCGTTGTTATGTGATGATTGTATCTGTTGACGCCCAAGGAGCCTTTATTTTTGTTGTTTTCGGCTGACCAAGGGTCGTCTTAACTCGTTATTTTTTGCAAGCGATATCGCCGGTGTCTTCGGCCTATGCCCAGAAGTCAAGCAGTTTCTCACTTGCCTGGGTCAGCATAAGACACACCTACCAAATCGATAATCGATCTCATATCGATTTTCTCTGAACTCTCGACATCGATTTCTTCGATTCACCACTTTACCGTTATCTAGCTATACAGGCACCTTCGTCAAAGTGAAACCCAGCAGCAACCTTCAGGTCAACGCCGCCTATTTCGTTTGTTTGGAGAAGCGAGTCTTCAACCCACCAAGTAACTTTTCATTTCGTCTTTTATTTTATTTTAATTTTTTTTTCGTAAAACCCTGGCCAGTTGATTTGAATGTCAATTATTTTGGATTAGTAAGAAAATTTCTTTTTTACCTTTTTTCTGTATAAATAAATTGTAAATATTCAGTCCTTTAATTTCAAAGTATTATCAATCACCCTTTCTTTTTCCCCAATTCCCTCTTAAATATAATAAATATTTGCCACCTATTTAAAAAGAGAAAACAACAACACAACAAAATTTAATTGTATCCCTTGAAACGGGTACGGAAGTTTGTGGGTCAATTAAGATCCTCCCTTGGTGAAAGGTATTAAATGTTTCTAATGAAGTTTGAATTTGATCTGTGGGAACTGCTGTCAATATATCATCTACGTATTTAGTGAGGAAGGGTAATGTGAAAGGAAGTTGTGGTATGACTATATTTTTTAAAAGATGTGTCATAATATGCCTGCCAGTATCGGGCCTAGGTTGCTACCCACGGTTACGATTGTTATGAATGGTTTTTATAGACTTGTGTGTGGTGTTATGTTGGGCAATTTATGTTCAACAATGTTCGGTGTTGTGTCTATGGAAACCTTGTGACCAATGATGAAACATCTAGGGATATGAGAGAGTAGTGCGATGGGATGTCAATATTATTTATTCAGTTAATGAAACGAAATAAATCTTTTATATGTGTTACCTGTGATGTTGTTGAGTATTTTGACATGTGTGTCACCACACATAAATATTTTAAAAAGATAATGTTGTTTGGAGAATATAAAAAATTGGAAATACATAGATAGAAATAAAAATATATAAACATAAAAAACTTGATAAAATTTGGAATGATAAATTGCTCAAAAGACAAATAGTTGGTTGATAGGCAGGAGGTAACAAGAAAAAGATATCGAGCATCATAAATAATTATGTTCTTAATAATGACTAAAATAATAATATATTAAATGCTTGAATGAATTTTTACAGTAAAATAATTATTGCTTCGTAAACAGTGAAATTGAAACTTTTTATAATGAAAGCTCGTCAAACATCTGACATGGTTATTATTTCAGCAATACGATATTCTGGAAATATCCATCCAGGAAAAAGGTTTTAGTGAAAATTGTTTTTTCCTGGCCGTTCAAAGACCTTACTAATTGACACTCTTCTGGAACGTTAAATTAATAATTGGGTAATCATTTACAATAATATTCAGTGGAAAAAATGTTTAACAAACACTCGTTTAATTATTTGTTTCTAAATCGCAGTGTTAAAATTGGCTTTTATATTTAACAATATTTAATGATCAATACGGATTTATTTAACTTTCGACGGACAGTTTAACAGGTACATAAAATGTAGGAAATCAAAGGTTAAACGACTATATAAATGCTTAATTGATCTTGGCATGAAAAAGATTGCTTTAATCGCATTGGCACAGACAAACGGTCGTTAAAATAGTACCCTTAAATAATGTATGTCAGAATGTCTCCCCAGCAATCGTAATATAAAGGAAAAAAATTAAAATTTAAGTAAACTACAGACGGGAGTTTCAGACGGCTTACGATAAGTTCGTTAGGTAGTAGAACTCGTCAAATGGAAAACGAAAATTGGAATTCACCTGTATAAAAAAGAACAAGTAACGAATACACTTAAAAAACACATAATGACGAGTACATAGTAGGAAAGTAGTTCAACTTTATAATTTTCAAAATTATCGTACATGTAATTGATGATATTTGGATAGAAGGAATGAATGAAATTATTATAATAAAATACTAGATATATGGCCATGCTTTTATCAGAATGCTTTATCAACTGTAGAAAATCACCAGTACGCCGTTTTCCCTGGAGTGCACTCGGCTAAATTCAGGGCTGGTAAAGAGGTCCCAAGGCCTTAACAGTTATTATCGGCCCTGTCCCAAGAGCCTGGACACTTCTGTCTTTTACTCTGACGCATAAAAACAAAATTTATAAAAACTGTTTTAATAAAAAAAAAAAAAGACATCGAAATCTTACCCTCTCGATAATTACTATAACTGGAGAAAACACCGTGATGATTTTACCTGCGGATTATCAGACACTTTACGAGTATACATTTTAATAAAAATTTGTTACGAGGTAAAAACAAATTTCTGATTATTTGATTATGAAATTTTAATTAAAGGACAAGTTATATTTTACTCAGCACTTTTCTGCTTTAAAATTGTACTTTTTTGAAATTTTATACTTTCAGTGATATGGAAATCACGTCTAATACCTAAAGTAGGAGACACATTCAGGCGATCATTAAATAATTTCTTCGTATAGAAGTCCTTTATGAAAATCAAACTTGAGTTGAAAATGAAATCCGACGGCCGGGCCGAGGCCGGAATAAATTTCAGCTTAATCCACGAAATGAGAGAAAAGTCGGACAAATCTCCGGCTTCTTCGCTAAAATCATTTTTCCATTAGTGGCCGACTTTATATTCCTACAGCCGATTGGCGACGACTCACTCTGCGAACGCGGGGGAATTCCATTAGGGCCTCACGGGGGCAGGGAAAACGGTTGTTAACGCTCTCAAATTTCCCATGTCGATCGGAAAAGTTACACGGAACCAAGTTTTCCACTACCTAACGAAAAGCCAGTCGAATTTCCGCCTGGGCAGTAATCCGACAAGATTTATTTGGACATAAATCTATTGATTCTCATTTGTAGGCCGTATGTGGTAATACATTTTGGCCCCTATACGGATTGGTTGTTCAAAAATAAACATTTTTTGTCATATTACATTGCACAAATATCTCATTAGAAAATATGATAAATTATATATTTTTGATAAAATTCGTCAAAGCATTAAAATATTAACATTACTAAAACACACCTCCCAAAATGTATAATTTGTTCCATTATATTTATAAGTCTATGGACTAAATTACTTCTTTCATTTAATTAATATTCTCATGTGAAAGTTTTGTATAAAAAAGGTTAATTTATAATTGTATTAAACTTATTTCAAAATGCAAAAATTGAAAAAGTTTATGCAATGAAATATGAAGAAAGGGAGAAGGTGAGAAAGAGAGAGAGGGAGAGTGTGTGTGTGTGTAGTCTAAGGGAGAGAATAACATTGGGGGGAAGAAGGAACGGAGGGAAAATGATAGAGAGAGAGAAAAAAAACAAAAGAAAAGACTATGTTACAATATAAATGAAGGAGGTAAACAATTCTAACTAAGTTGCAACAAACATAAGGCGTTACAGAAAAAAGTATAAGAATGGAGTGTAAATGAAAAAAAAAGGGGGGAATATAAAAAATGTCAAAAAACTGAATAAATAACAATACACGGGTAAAAGATAAAGAGAATGTCTCAGTGAATAGGCATGAAATTTAAGAAACAAATGACTGGTTAGTTTAATATGCATGTTGCAATTAAATATTTTTTTAAGAAGAATAATTTAGATATAAAATGAAAACTTAAAACACTGAAAGTAAGAACAAAAGAAATCTGCATAGTAAATTCTAAAATCAAAATTACACAAAAATAATGCGAGTGAGGGGTAGTGACAATGATGATATTATTTATTTGCATGCATAAGATAGATAAAGGATGAAAAACAGAGATATGGTTTATTAGGAGAAACCCTAGTTTTTTCTTCTCAATTTCTCCTTGATCGATTTTAATTTTCAAATATATTCATTTTTTTAATTGATTCTGTCCTTCTTCAGTACAATGTTGTCAAAATCTTTTTGTTATAACAATTTATTTTTGGGTCATATCTTTGCACGTTAAAAATAGTGATTTGATATTTTTTAACCACGTGAAATTGTAGCTAATATTTATTTATTTTTAAATACTAATTCTTACTTGTGGGTGCATTTAAAATAACTAATTGTTATGATTGAATGTTTACTTTGTTTTACAAAATAAAACAATCGAATGTTCAATATGATAAAGTCACTTTGAAGAAAAGTGTATCAAAAGATGACAAAATACAACTTTGCTGAAGAAGCAATTTTCTGCTCGATCTAATATTATTCTCCTTGCAACTTCAGTTACCATAAAAGCGTTACATACCGATTCTTTGACGCCTCTTGCAGTAAAGAGCTGACAGACGATAGGTTTATTTAAAAGGAATTCTGTTGAACATTTTTACGAAACGGGGAAATTCTTCCTATACATAAAGGAATGAAAAGATACACTGAGGATTATCCTGCAACTGTTTCCTTTTGTTTAGATAGGGTTTCACTCTATTGTAAGTCATTATATAAAAATATATATTTTTCTTGTAATAATTAATTCGATGTTAATGTCAAAAATGAATATGTCAATTGATTATAGAAGAACTCAACCAAATTTTCAGTATGTACACTAAAAAATTTTAATAATAACTTAATACATCAACAAGCATAAAAGCGGTAGCCGAGTGGTTAAGGCGTCAGACTCTCGTCTAGTAGACCCCGCGGTCGTGGGTTTGATCCCCACCGTCGCCTATGGAATTTTTCTGCCACCTAATGGGACAGGTGGCCGCAATTAAAAGAAATTGATACGGCACTCATCAATGTAAAGGGCGGGACTGGATCTCAGCGACCCTGACAGTCCCTACCTCCTTCACAATGAGTTTCTTCGATGGAAGAACACTGGTACAACGGGGACTCAAGTTCACTTTGTGTTGTGAGCCCTCCCCCAAAAATGGAGCCAGGGTGTCATGTCAATTTTTATGTCATCGTACAATAAGCTGAATAGCTGCAGTGAACTCTTCCAGTCCCTGGCGACCGTGGTCAGGTGAGAGTGGATGAGAGTATCCATGCAATCCAAAGCTTTACATTTATACTCTAGTGTAGATGTGTGAAATGAAAATATTTTTGATTACCTAGATAAGTGCAAAAAACGAAATGAATTCAAGAATTAATCGGTGCTACAGCTTGACAACCCTTTAAGGTTAAAAAGCTTTTAGATTTAGCTTACATTTTCTAATAAAATGAACATAAGAGTTTTAAACCCGTGCCAATATTCGATTCATCTAAACAAATTATTTTACTGGGGAGAGAGAGAGAGAGAGAGAGAGAGAGAGAGAGAGAGAGAGAGAGACTGACAGATAGACACAGAGATAGAAGAAGAGAAAGGGAGAGAAATAGTGAATAAGAAGAAAAGTGAGAAAGACGATAAGAAAAAAGAAAAACTGTAATTTTACCAGTGAAATCCAATAAATAAAAATTATCATTAAGCAATGCTACGACGTACATAAAGATAGAAAGAAATTATTGTAAACCGGAGAAAAATATCTCCGGATCGATTTTCATTTTTTTCCTCAAAAGAAAGGCATTTTTCATTTTTTAAACGGTACGGCCTAACTAGTCGCACTAATCTGGCACATTTATTCCTTTTATAAGGAATTTCTATGTCTTATTAAAACATTTTACCACAATTATCTGTTGTTTAGTCAAACATAAGTAGTATTGCGTTAATAATTAAGTAAATAAACAGATAGGTTGCTAAATGTATTTGAATGGAAAACATAAAAACAAAAATAGCAGAAAATAAACTGATGTTTATTCAGGAGAAGACAAGGCATGAATAAAGTGACTTTTAACAGGCATTACTGCAAACGCTTCCATTAAAAATACTTAGTTAAGTTTATTTTAATTTAATGGCATACTGTCTCTAAATTATTTCCGGAAAACATAAAATGAGCATCGGGTCCTCAGTCCTTGTGATATCCAAAGATAAACGAATGTCATTTTTCTTTGGAATTGTTTCGTTACTTTTTCTATTCTGAACCTGCCCGAATGAAAAATGACCGTTGCTTCTTGGCAGGTGATAAGAAGTTGTAACTTAAAAAGGCCGACTTTGTTAAACTTAGTGTTTTATTAGACGCCAAAAATTCCTGCCGTATCATTACCGAAATTTCAATTCATTTGTTGACTTCATAACTTAATTTACTTACTGTATTTATTTCATCTCAGTATGTCAGTTAGTATTAAAACGTTCATATAGTATAGATTTTTCTCGCCATTAAAAAAAAACAAAACATTAATATGTGGTATATTTTCTGTATGACTTAATACAATTTTCATAAATAGAGATCCAATTGTTAGCATCATATTATCTCGGTAATTTTAAAGAAACGATAGGTCGTAACTTTCAATATGAAGATAAAATAATATAGACCATTTATTAACACGCAAGGTTCATTTTTCAGGATATTGGGGATCTGTAAAATATTGCGGTCTTAAAATTTACCGAGCCCAAACTTCAGAAAATAAAATGCATTACTGTTCAAAACCGTGCAGTGTAAAATGAAATAAAATTGGATTTTTTATTAGGTTTTCATTCAATATAAAGTGTTGTTTTCATTAATACTATATTTCAAAAAGTAGAATAAAAAATAACATTGGAACGAAATCCTGGATGTTTTGCTATTGAACAAATAATCCGAGCAAAATATCCTGCTGTTCGAGAAATACCCCTTAGGGGGTTTACGATTAAATTAGGTTAGATTTGTATGCAGTAAGCATTCATGTAACAAATTAATGGATATCCTTCTTTAACGTTCTTTTGCCTACGTCGGTTATAATAAAGTACTTTATTCCAAGAGATATCCCAATATATAAAATCTATAATCATGTCTACAATAAAAAGATGACTACAACTATATCTATTTATAGTGAAAAAAATACTGCTATTTAATAAATTAAAAATTTAATTGTTTTACATTAATGTAACTTTCACTAAAATCATTTTTATTGGTTGTTAATGTCACTCCCGCCCACCGCGAGCGTGTACACGGCGGAATTATAATGCCATATCCTTCGCATTGAGCATAATAAAACGACAGCGTCAAAAATCATTTGTACTATATATGGACTCGCTCAGTGCGGTCCAGAAACTCAGGAGAAGAAGCTCCGTGCACCTAGTAGTATTCAAAATAAAACAACAATTATAACCGATCGACGCAGTTGGGAATAAGGTCGTGCGGGTGTGGGGGAACGAAAAACAAACCGGCCGGTCAAAGAAGCACCTAGTCTCACGACGCTTCCCAACCTGTACGCCCAGCGGATCTCAAGGTATTAATTTTAAACACGATAAAAGGAGAATGGAAAAACCGCTGGAAAAATAGAAACAACCCTGCCAAACTGTGGCAGGTTAAGAAAGACGTCGGTCCTGGTTCACGGGAAATGTGTCAAAAAGGGAATAGTCATACTGATAAGACTACGCATAGGTCATACAACCTTCTATCAGAAAAGCGACCGAATAGATGCCCATTATGTAAGGATAGAGTAACAGTCGAGCACCTTTTCAATTGTAGAAAGCTCGACGCTTATAGGCAATATTTTGGAATATCGTCCGACCTGGGCGTCGTCTTCGGGCCCGGCAGTGGGCAATCGGTGTACCGGAACCTGAGGGCTATAGGGATTTTCAAATGCATATAGTTTGTGGTGTGCTTGTATTGTATGTGAAGTGTTTGTGTATGTTAACATAAACATATTAGAATGAATGAAATTTATTAGCGTGAAAGGAAGGGGTTATTTACCCGGTCTCAAATAATATCGAGTACTCTGGTGTGAGTGTGTGATGTCTGGGGAGCAAAAGTAATTTATTAGCGCAAATGGAGTGGGTGTAAACCCCGCCCCGAGGAATAGCGAGTACTCTGAGGAAGTTAATGTGACCAGATTTCTATGTTTGTAGTATATATGTCGTGTATGTTGGGAATCTGTTCTTAAATTGACAGCCTAAGGTACTAACAAAAGGCTATCTTTTTAAAATAACGACGTAATTACAAGTAAAAGCAGAGAGACATTAACCAGATCGAGATGCTCAAATGGCTGCAGTTCAGTATAAAATACTCGCGAAAGAAAGGAAAGAGAAGGAATACACGCGGAGGGCCGGCGATGACCTCAGCTGCTTGTCGGCCCATAAACCCAACCCCACTATATATTATATATACATATTGGTTGTTGTTTGCTTTTGATGTTCATCATGACTACTCATGTTTTGACACTTGTAATTTCAATATTATTTCCTATTCTTGTTTTGTCAGTATACGTACATATTTAGAATATAATTGTGCGGATATAGTTGTCAAACATGGCCAAATATTTAATGAGATGTGGCGTATGGAGAAAAATTGTTGGAAAAATACAAATTTATGAGTTATATTGGTTTTGGATTGCATTCGAGACGAAATATTATACTTTCTTCTTGTTATTTTTAAAGAATCATTCTACTGTTTTATAATTTATCAGCTGAAGTGAGCAATGTTTTGAAATTTGATTCTGTGCGCCGGGGGAGAAACCAGCCACACAACTAATTGTGATAAAGTGAAATGGGAGCGAAAAAATGGCAGAAAGAATGTGGGATAAAGAAAAAAAATAGAGCAAAAATGTTAGATAAATAGATGGAGAGAGAGAGAGAGAGAGAGAGAGAGAGAGAAACAAAAAGATGGAGTAAGAGTGTCAAAGAGAAAGAGAGAGATATATGTAAGACAAAAAGAGTGATAACAATAGAAAGTAATATTGGAGAAGAAGAAAATAGAATATATGGAAAAAAGAGAACAGTCAGGGGCAAAAAGGAAGGCAACAGTCATATTTGTTTTATATATGCGTATATACGTAGTTATACATACATACATAAATACATACGTACGTACATACATGCATACATACATACATACACACATGCATACATACATACGTACATGAATACATACATACATACAGACATACATACATACATACATACATACATACATACCTATATACATACGTACGTACGTACGTACATACATACATATATATGTTATGTATATGAGAAATATAAATAAATTAAGATGCTAAGATAATGAAAGAAAGAGGGAGAGAGAGGAAGTGAGAAAGAGAAAGTGTGTGTAAATAACAGAAGAAAATATTGCACAGATGATAATATGTTACACTTGCAGTGCTAAATTATGTCGGGCTTATTACAATTTCTTAAATTAACTAATAAACTTTAAACCCAGTTTAAATGTTGTGTTTAAAAAAAACAGGCTTAAAATGGGAGAAACCAAAATTAAAATTGAACTAGATAACAAGAAAAATACGGACAGAGAGAAAGGGAGAGAGAGAGAGAGAGGGAATTAGGACGAAAGAAAGTATACGTAAACACAAAGGGAGAGGAAGAATAAGAAAGGAAGATAAAACACGGGAAAGACCATGTTAAGGAAAACTGGGCAAAAAATTTCATTAGAGTGTAAAGTGTAGGAAAGACATTTAGAGAAACAAAGAATTTCAGTGATTGAAAGACAAATACAGGAAGTATTGTATTTGGTAAAACAGAATGATTGAGAGGGAGACAGAGTGAATGAGAGAGAAAATGAGAGTTTGTATTGTCAGTATTTTTCCATGGAAAATATAATTTTATCACAGCGTGCTTCTTATATTTTCGCTCTTTATTTATTACATATATATTTTTCAATTGTGGAAAACACTCTGAAGAAGAATAGTAATGATACTCCTCGAAAAATATGTTTGACTGTAGTTCATGGTCATTCCCTCTTGGAAATAAATGTAACTTTCAGAAACAAGTTTAACTCTCGAATTAAAGACGTCGTTTTGTATCAAAAAGGAGAGTAGCCGCAATCTGATTCTTCCAAGGAGTTCCACTAAGTCACGAAGTATTAGCGGCCCCTTGGAAAAGTTTCCCATAACTCGGTGTCTCCCGAGCTTACCCTCATAAAAACAATATAAAACTAAGCGTCGGAGGTCGAGAAAGAGTTTCTGTCATTTTAAGTACCTCGGGAGTAGCCTGTTTTCTGATAGTTAAAATGAATCAGAAGCTTTGTCTTCTCTCATAAAAGAACTCGTAAATCATAAATTGCAATTGGAAGTTAAATTGCATTTTTTTCTCTTGTAACGATTAAAGTTTCGAAGATCTCGCCCAGCAAGTGGGAGAAATTATTTCTCAGACTTAAATACTAGGTAATGAATAATTTATGCCAAAACATGCTGTACGATGATCGAACAATTTTGCAAAATGCTTGAATTAATTTCGGATCCGCGGTAGGGCTGGTATACATTTAATTATTGAAAAAGAACAAAATTCTGGATTCAACATTTATTAGGTCTTTACAAATTATAATAATCGCTGCCGGCAATTTAATCTAATTTAACAGTATCCTTTATAACTAAAGTTAATTTACAATTAAATTCGCTTCTCCCTCCTATTTTTAGTTTTATTTCTAACCCTCGATTACTTTATCCTTGGTTTTCCATTTATTTTTGTATTTTTTTTTTTGTTTGGCTCTTTCACTCTAAAATCTGACCAAATAGTTGGAAGTTTTATAGTTATAGTTCATATTTCATAGTTCATATTTAGTTCCCTCTGTCATATCTTCGTTTATTAGTCAGGCATTTTGGACTTGTTATATATATTTGATTTTTGACCTATGATCAAATTATGTGTTCGAACGTTCATAAACATTTTGACGCCATTTGTGTAAGGATGTCTTAAGTAGGAGAATTTTACGACTGGTTTTACGAGGCTAGTCGAGTTGTCGTCCGGTCAAAATGAATATAAAGGGAACACAGGAGAGGGTGATAGGTAAACGAGGCTCTTTTGAGGGCAAAGGTGTGTTGACAACGAGATAGTCGGATGCCTGAAGTGAAATTTAACGCCGACTCGGGAGTACTAGAACAAGCGGGTGATGGCGGCCAAACACTAAAGGAGATGCCTTTTCAGTGCTAGCGGCCCTTTCGGGAGACTTTACGTTTAAGAATACATGAAAGAAGGGGCAACATGTGGCCTTCTCACTCTTTACTTGTAACAAATAACTACGGCAATTTTTGTGCTTTTTCCCCTTTCTTCGCTTGTAAATGTCACTACAAATTACAATCGTAAACTTATTTATTAATAATACCCAGGTACACAGTTATATATTTTAGTGTTTCAGATCATTGTGGCTAACTTCTTTTCCTTTGTTTTGACATTTCGCAATCAACAATAATTTTTCATTATACTCCTTTTCTTACACTCTCGTCTTTTAAAGCGTCAACTCGTAACAAATTCCCTCCCGCCATCTCATTATAACGCGAGACTTTCAACTCGATTTAACTTATTCTTATGTATTAACTTAATTCTACTTTCATTCACTTGTTCTTGTCAGCTCTTTCACTCTCTGCCCCTCTTTACATCTCTTTGTTTTTCACTGCATCTCCCTATTTCGCTGCCTCTCGATATCTCTTTATATCACTGAGTGTCCTTTTCTCCATTTTTCTTTTTCTTATGTGATTATTTTGTTCTTTTCTCGCTCATTCTCTCTCTCTCTCTCTCTCTCTCTCTCTCTCTCTCTCTCTCTCTCTCCCTCTCTTTCCTCGTCATTTCACAAGAGTTAGAACATTTATTGCATTTATTGTTTTTCAGATATTTATCCTTCTCTGTCTTTCTCTCTCTCGTACTGCGTTGTGTTGAATACTATGTTTGTTCACTTATTTTATTAGTAATTTGCGCTTTCATTGCTCAATTATTACGTAAATTGATATATCTATTTCAAAAGCAAATTTAAGTTCAATGTAAAACAAATTGGCGGAATATATTTAGGAATAATGTTATTTCATGTAATTAATCTATTAGATA
>CM077114.1:18448823-18466018 GCA_039619505.1 Cimex hemipterus | reverse complement strand
TATATATATTAATACAAACAGAACAAAATAAAATAAATAATAAATAAAAAAGATAACAAAAATAATCAAAATAAACCAACAGAATAGTAATTCCCTATATTCCAATGTATTCATTCATATCTGTAAAACCAGGCTTTCCGAGCAAAATCAACAAGACCCCGGCAATCGGAGCCGTTCAGAAGGGCTATGAGCTCTTCCCTCGTCAGAAAACCCCTACCCTCAATTCGTTCAGGACTGCGCATCTAGCAAGAAAATGAAATGCATCCTCACGATCACCCGAGTTGCATAGAGAAAAATAACTCCCCCCGTATTTTAAACCACCAGCGGAAAAAAGAGAGCGGAACATAATTTACTGGAGCAGAAAAAGAGTTAGGGATTGATTCAACTCCTTGTTAGAGTTGGAATCTATTTGAGTCCACAGCACGAGAAATACAACTCTCTCGATGACGTGTCCCCATAAGATTGGAAAACATACAGACCACGCTGTAAAATTATCCAAAGAGAGCCGAGCCACATTATACCACTCCGCAAGAGAATCCAGGATCCGAACCAGGATATGTTACGCTTAATAACTTCAAGTGATGAAATTTTTGCCAGGCGAGAATCAGAAGCTTGAAGCGATTTCAAAATAAACTTAAAATGTAACCTTAAAGAATAAACAAACAACAATTCTATGCCAGTCTCAAGATACAACATATAATTAGGAGTTCATGATGGCAGGGCAACAACTTACGAACAAAAAAACGGTAAACTTTTTCAATCTCTTCATATCGGCGATAGCCCCAAACTTGACCTCCATAGCAAAGATTTGCTCGACAAACGGCTGTGAAAATTTGATATTTACTTTTTATTGGAACAAGGTCGTTTGAAATTAGGCCAGACCAACCCTTATTCGTTGCCATGGCTCCTATTACGCTACACCGATCTCTCATTTTTCCCCAACTATTCTTTTGAATAAAATTTATATGTTTCTTAAAAGTCATTTCATTATCAAAAATTATACCTAAATCTTTTAACACATTTATTTTTTCGATTGGAACGTCATTTATCAAATACCTCTAACTAATGAATTTTTTTTAATTGGTAACAATTTGACTTTTTGGAATGGTGAATTGAATACTATTTAGGTTACATAACGGACAATAAAATTTAATATTACTGGTATATTTTTAGATTATCTCATAAAGTTTTTAGTTAAGATTTGTTATAGAAGGGAAACCATTTATACATAATTTAAATAAAAGAGGGAACAAATGTCTACCTGGGCCTGAAATCACTAATTTTTTTTATTCTTTGAGCTCGAGGGAGGAGGATATATGGTCAACAACGCGAAACACCTGCTCGTCTGTGGAATGGTGGGGCGGAAGGTGGTGATCGGGGAGGAGGTTAGATTTTAATTGTGGCAATAGCCGTTTAAGGAGAATTTTTTCAAATACTTTCGATATTATGGGAAGTAAGCTAATTGGTCGATAAGATGAGAATTGTGAGTTGGTTTGCCAGGTTTCAGGAAGAGGATGATGTTTGCATATTTCCAAAGTAAGGGAAAATGGGTAGTGCGGGGTATACTATTGTAGAGGTATGTGAGAAATACAATGGCTTTTCTAGGAAGTAGTTGGAGAATTTGGGATGTTATCAGGTCAAAACCAGGAGCTTTGCCTTTCGGTAAATGAGACAAGATATACTTGGCATCGGCGGGAGTGACGGCTTTCGGAGGGAGGAACATAGGAAGGGGAGATATAAGATATTCGTCAAGATATATCTGCTTCCATTGAGGCATTGCCGGGGTCAGAATGAGGTTTCTTGAAGATGTCGAGCAAATGTATCCGCTTTTTCTTGGTCAGATTTGGCCCATGATCCATCGTCTCGACGGAGGGGATGGGATGTTTTAGAATTCTTCTCGTTGCTGTCCAGAGTGATTTATTAGAGGTTGTAAGGTTGGATAGGTACGAGTTAAAAGCTGTATTGCGGTAGATTTTTAATTCCTTTTTGGCTAAAAAAAAAAGAATAATTGATTAAAGGATTGATGGTCGGAAGGATGCCTTGATCTCTGCCACGCGGCTCGGGCTTGACGATTTAGGTACAGGAGGCTCGCAATGTGTGGTGGGAGGGGTTTGGATAGTACGGGGGTTTTGGGAGGTTTGGAGAGGTGTGACATCCTGACCGCCTGCTGAATGGCAGTGGTGAAGAGATTCACAGCCTCGTCCAGCTTTTTTTGGGTTTTTAAGGAAATGGTTAGGAAATCGATGGAATTTTCGATTTGGGTGCGAAAGGAGTTACGATTGATTAGGGACTCGGGATTTGGTTTTGGAATTGGGATGAGGGATAGGTTTAGTAGAATGAAACTATGGTCTGATGAGAGATCGTGGAGGGTAGGTATGGAGGTATGCACAGGTCCGAAGTTTTTTGTGATGAAAAAGTCTATAAGATCTGGAGCAAATATGTAGGAGTATCAGGAGAGATAGTGGAAAGGTGGAGAGAATTAAGTGCAGAGTGGAGGAGATTTAAGGAGAAAAAAAATTCCCACACTTTCACAACTTGTCTACGCCGAGAAATAAAGTAATACAACCAGGCTAATATATCTATTTCAAACTAGAATTCCTGAAGCTTCCTTATTAACGTACTCATACTCATTAAGTGAAGTGAAATCATGGTTTGTTTATAATACAACTAAGCTAAGTTAGATATATTGTATATTACACACTACAAAACTGTTCAATTTAGTATAAGTGATTAAAGCTAAAACTATGTATGTTATTCTAATTTGATCGTTTATTTTGTATTTTTTAATTTATGTTTTAATTTTTGGGAAATCGAACTCATTGCTTGTAAGAAAGGTCAGTATGACTTAAATCTGGGAGTATTATAAATAGAACGTTCGATTCAATTTCTCTCTCTCTCTCTCTCTCACTCACTCTCTTTCTGTAATCCTGTATTTCTTTATTTTTATTTTGTTATTTTTATCTAATTCTTTCGCAGCCTTTCTTTATTTATTCAACTCATTCACGCTTTCTCTTACCTTTTTCGACATTAGTATTTAAGAAATACCTCAAACAAACGAAAACTTCGAGAAAAAAATGGTACTAAAAATGTGTACAGAAAAAAGTATTATCCTTATCCAATGCTCCTGGCAGCACCCCTAAGATTGTAAAACCATATTTTAAAAATGCTTGTGTATGGTTTAATTTCAACAGGCATCTGTAGATAATTTCATTAATAGGTTTAGCTCATACATCTTTCCTAACAAAAAATTGTTTAAAAACAGAGCAGGCTTCTTGTAAATTAACGAACACTTCATTAGACTTAAAGTTTATACGTGTTTCCCCCTGATTTAAGTTAATTACACTTGCCAAGTTCACTAAGGCATTTTTTATTATTATAAAGTTCCATATGTTTAAGTTTAAGTTTGTTGTTCTACACGTGAAAAGTGGGCTGTAAGGTAGCCCAGAAAAGCACATAAGAAGGTAAAATTAGTGTGGGAGAGCTTCACCCTGCTCTTAGTGCTTCTATTATTCACACACCGTGATCCTAACATTTGTTACCTTTATAACACGAAAGGTGTGAAATAAAAACAACATGATGCGGCTTGATGAAAACATTAAGCTATAAAAGACAATCTATTTTTATTACAGCGGAAAATCTCAGCTTTCCATTTTTTCGAAATATTTCCTCAATAATCGATTAAACTAAATTTAAAACGAACCACCCGATTAAATTCTACATATGCAGGGTTTTTTTAAGTCTTTGAGCACGTCACATACTTTTTTACTTTCTTTTCTAATGTTGCAAACGACCGAACGTAACTCGAATCCTGCGTGGCTGCCTGTTAGGCCTGTCGCCGTCCTGCTCTTCTGCCTCCTTCAATCGTCTGAACTGTCTGCCTTACTGATTGTGGATGCGGCTTTGGCGGCCTTTATGAAATGGATTGTCATTTCTGTTAAATTAATTTCATATGATCGAACAGTGATCTCACCAGTGAGGTAATCCATAAAAACGCCTATACGCACAGTGTAAACAAGCTATAATAGACATACACTGGGAAAAGTGATGTGCTGAGCCCAAGAAAATGATTTAATTTTTTTTTTTTTTTTTTTTCCCCCTTCTCGCGTTTATTTTATTTCGTTATTTTTTTTGTTTCTACATTCAGGTACCGTTCCCGGTAACCATCTCTCTCTCTTCGTTCCTTTATTTTCTATTCACACTAGCCTCTCAATTGTGTATGAAATACAAGTATCTCAGGGCCTCGTATGATAGTCTGGTTAGCATATACACTACCCCAGAGTACTCGATATTCCTCGGGGTAAATAGGCATAAACCTATCCATTCACGCATATAAATTACATTCGCACATTACATTTCATTCACACTACCCCAGAGTACTCGATATTCCTCGGGGTAATTAGGGATAAACACATTCATTCACTCAAATAAATACATTCATTTCAATAAATAACACACATCACAAACATGAACGTACATAGGATTATATACATTTATAAATATTTATGGCCCTGAGATAATCGATGAGCGATCTGTGGTTATTGCCGTGCCTCAAGGCCGCGCATAGGTCATTCGGGATGCCATATTTCATTCTCTCCAGTTTAAGTTTACTGCATTTTATTAGTATGTGTTCTACCGTAGTAATTTCTCTACACAACGGGCACCTACGTGGTCTTACCCCCAGGAGAAGGTGACCGTGTGTGATCTTGGTATGACCTATGCGCAACCTGGTAAGTATGACCTTTTCTCTTCTTGACCCAACCTCCGCAGGCCAGGGGTCGATGTCAGTCTTACATATAAATAATTTAGATGTGTTTCTTTCGTTCCAGCGGATTCTCCATTCTTGTTTTATTGCATTAGTAATTGTTCTTTGTAAATCCGCTGGACGTACAGGGTGGGAAGAGTCGTGTGGTCTTGTTGTGGCTAGCTTCGCTGCCTTATCAGCTTGTTCATTCCCGGCTATACCAATATGCCCGGGGACCCATACCAGCACAACCTTTTTCCCACTGACATCGATCCCTTTCATTTGCTCATATATTTTTCTTATTAATGGGTCTGCGGATGATCTACTCCTGAGTTCTTGTATCGCGCTTAGGGAATCTGTGCATATTATGAATTGTTTTTCTTGCGTTTTTTCAACAATCCTTAGCGCGAGAGATATGGCATGTAATTCCGCCGTGTATACACTAGCTGATGGGGGGAGTGTTAATGTCGATATCTCATTCCCCAAGCAGGCGGCGGCACCCACACCAGTCTTCGTCTTGGATCCATCGGTGTATATGGGACTATCTCCACTAAATTCCTCCATGAGTGAGCGGAGTTGGTTCTTGTATAACTGGGGGGGTGTATCTGACTTTTTCCAATTTGCCATATCCCACCGGACGAGAAGTGTGGGGAGAGTCCATGGTGGGGTTTCGGGGGGTTTTTCTTCCTCCACTTTATCGAGGGTTATTCCCCTTGTCTTCAATATTTCTTCTGCCCTAATAGCTAAAGGTCTCGTCCGGGTTCTTAGGAGTTCATAGTTGTTTCTGTAGTTCGGGTCAAAAAAGGTTTTGTGCAAGAAGTGGTTCGGTTTTGCCCATTTGCTCACGTAATATTTGAGGCTTCTCTCTTCTCTTTTAAATGTAGGGGGTAACACCCCCGCCTCCACACAAATACTGTTGAGCGGGCTTGTTCTAAACGCGCCAGTGGTTAGTCGTAGTCCTTGCATGTATATATTGTCTAACCGTTTAAGGCGTGTTCTCCTTGCCGAACCATAGGCCATACATCCATAAAATAATTTCTGGCATAGCAGCGATTTAAATAGTGTCATCAGAACCTCTCTCGATGCTCCCCATTTGTAGCTTGCTAGATATCTGAGGAGGTTGATGATCTTTTTGCACTGGACTTCAGTTTCTTTTATTTGTGGTTGCCATCTCAATTTTTCGTCAAATATTATGCCGAGAAATTTTGCCTCCTCTACGTACCCGAGGGGTTCACCCCCCATGCTGAGCCGAGGAGGATCGTGAGGTCTCCTCAGCCTGCAAAAATGGACTGATGATAAATGATTTCATAACTTCAATAGAAAAATTAAATCAAATTGTTTCACCGTTTTAATACTTAACGATTTTATCCAGTTATTTCATTGCTTTAATATTAAAGGTAGCTACTATACAATTAATGGTAGTAGTTTAGTATTAATGGTGGGTACAATAATTAGGTTAATTCCTATTGTGATGAATAGTTTTAATAAAATTAAACAAGATCGATACAATAGGTTAATAAATAAATTGTTTCATAAATTTTCTTCCTGACAACGCGGTTCTTCAACGCGGTTTTTTCTATGATTTTTCCCCTATTTCGCATCTTAATTCATTGCTAGCAACCCCCTTTCAACTCCCATTACACTCCGTGCTTGGGCGAGGGGATGATTTATAACTAAAATTCCAATTAGGAGCTAGTGAAGTCTAGAGCTAGTTTGTCATTAATCAGGCCAACGGTAGCGGGAAATTAAGCGGTGAAATTTATTTTGCCTGAGGATTAATTAGAACAGTTCCCGAGGATGAGAGGGCACCTCGCGAGAAATTCCAAAACCAAGAGAAATGATTATGCATATTATTAATATTATGCATGCTATATATATATATATATATATATATATATATAATTATTTTACCGCCCAAATAGAAATATAAAAACACAAAAACGAGAGAATTGTGTTCTAATTATTGTTATCCAATGTTTGAAAATGAAAATTATAAAATGCGAAAAATTTAATTTTTTAAATTAAAGTCATTCCTGTCAGAAAAGAGAGCTAAACGTACAACATTTTTGTTGGAGTTTCCTGACGAGGGGTCAAACCTCATTACAATATTGCTCGGCAGGGATTCGAACCCAGGACCGCTAGCGCGGCAAATACTACTCGGACGCTCAAATCAATCGGCCACCGAGTCGCCTATTATTTTAATAAACACACTACCTCTTTGTAACTCCTTCAATTTGAATATAATCGCTGGAAAATATATTACAGATATATAATTTACTAGGTGCGAAACGAGTATGATATTATTGAATATCTGTGGTTGCTTCGATCATCCTGATGTTCTAATTTTCGTTGAGATCTATCAGAAATATTTCGGCTTTTTACCATTTGAGAAGATTGTGAGAATGTGAAAAGGAAGTTTAACCGAAGTGACTGATTGACACAGAGAGATGTGAAAAAAGGAAATAATGCCACAATAAGAGTCGGTCTGACGTGTGAAGTAACGAAGAAATAGATAGGGAAACAGACAGTCTGAAAGAAACAGGCACAAAAGAGAGGGACAAAAAAAGTTAAATCATAACTCGAGTTTTTTGCATTTCCTTTGGTTATTACTAAGACATTACTCCATTGAAACTGATCGATTCCTGGTGGTTAACTGATGCTTGCAGCTGGAGAATTGGGAGAAATCATATACTCAATGATTAAGACTGTTTTCTGAGATTAATCCAGCTTTGTAATTTTCACCAACCAAAGTACAATAGGATAATTTAGTACGTTAGGTTAGTTATAAACCAGGATATATAAATAGCAAAAAAATTAAAAATACAGAGGCAGGCCGAGATTGTACACTATCACGAAAAATAAATACTTCAAACTTTTAGGTTTTGTTCATTTACCGAAAAACGGTTGGACCTTCAATGTATAAAATCTAACTGACTATAATTCTTATTCGTAACGTAACACTAAATAAGCTTTATGGTATGGTATGATATTCAAGCAACACAAAAGATGCGGAAAAGCGTTATGAGACAGAAAGGATGGCCGACATAAGCATAGCCGAATAATACAGCAAAGGATTAAATATCAGACAAGCCTCCTCCACCTGAATATCCCGAGCGAGCCGCGTCTGCGAGGCCCATCCCGGACGCAGTAAACTAAACTGTGACAAAGAGCTCGCCAGGTGGAGAAGAGATGCGATCGTCCAACAGACAAAGAAAGATCATACCTTCCGTCTATAATTCAAAAAGCTATATCGCAGCGCAAGCCAAGAAGCTGCAAAGAGCCAGATATGGCTTAGGAGCGGCAAAACGCAAAGGCACAGACGGTTAGGAATGTTATTAAGAAATATTATGTTAGGAGTTTTGCTTTAGGTAAATCTAACATGTGTGCATTTGTTTTCATTTTTTATCCCCCAAAATTTGTTCTATTCGGATGTTTCATTAAGGAAACACTCGAAAGCTATTGCAGGATCGGGATCAGCGTCAGCAAAAAATACAAGGATGGTAGGAGGTGTAGTTGGGATATCTAAGGTGCAAAAGCAAAGCCTATGGCAAAGTGCTATGGCTCCCACAGGACAATAGTTGGAGTAGTCCGTCCCTTGTCCAATTCGGAAGAATCGTCCTTAAAGATAGGAGCGTGTTTAGAAGGACCCATTTTTGTTTGTATAAGAGACCTTCATGCTACACGATTTCTAATATTCCCAATGCCGTATTCGTTATACATTAAAAGGAGTGATCCATTGCTGGTCTGGGAGAAGTTTGAACTTTGGCGAGAGGGTTGTGTGTGGTATGGTGGAAAAGATACTAGGAAGTGGGGATTGTATGCCCCAGGCACTGCAGCCTTCTGGCTTATTGTACCTTCCTAGTTCCTTGGTTTAGTCAATGGACTCGATCCTTTTTCTCAGAAGATGAGCCGTTGCTTCGCATTCGAAGATGATATGAGTGGCTGTTTCTTCCTCCTCATTACATAGTCTGCAAATGGGATCATCATTGTATATACCCATGTTATGTAGATGTTTTCTCAGATGCTAGTGGCCGGTTAGTAGTCCTACCACTCCTCTGAGATTTGCCCTCTCCAATTGTAACAGTGTTTTTGCCAGTTTTGATGAGGGTTGTTTTGTCATGAATTTGCTGTGTCAAGCACTGCTAGAGTTTATCCATTTTTCTCTTTTTTTTATTTGGATCCATTCTGCGATGGAGGATCCTATGTTTGTTTTCGATATCCCAAGGATAGGCTCGTGGCCGTATGATCTTGCGGATCCTCCTATGTCCAGTCTGTCTTCTTCTTCATTACCCAAAATTCCCCTGTGCCCTGGCACCTAGGATACCGTTACCTTGTTGTGTTCCCCTAGGTTTTCGAGAATTTTGATGCATTCACTGACTAATTTTGATGTAATCCTTGTACATGCCAGTGCTTTGATAGCTGCTTGGTTGTCTGATCTTATGAAGATTTTTTGTCAGTGTAACCTCTTTTAAGATTTTCCAGGGCACAAGCATTGATAGCATGCATTTCTGCTTGAAAGACCGAGGAGTACTTCCCTAGTGAGTTTGATTGCTCATATTTTGGGCTTGTACAGAAAACACCTGATCCGGTTGCTTCTTTTGTTTTGGAGCCATCCGTATACCATAGCATTGTATCCGATGTTCTCCTGTGTTCTTCCTCTCCTTTGTAGTCTGTTGAGATTTTGTAGGAGGTCGTGAATATTGTTTCCGGGACCATGTAGTCAGTCCCCATTTCTAGTAATGGGTGTCTGATTTTGTTAATTATGGTTGTGTGCCGGAATTGTTTGATTTCTTTCCAATTTAATTGTGTTTGGAACCTGAATGAGCTTTTCCTAGCCTCTCCCTGTATGAATATTTCTAGTGGAGGTAGGTTTCGCAAGGTTTCTAGTGCAAAATAACCTTCATACTATTTAACGTAACCATTTCTAGACTAGCCCAAACTTATGCGAACGCACTGACAACGCGGAAATAATGTCAAACTAATCTGTCAATCTAGACCAAAAAATGTGAGAAAAGCAAAGAGAAGAGAGAGAGAGAGAGAGAGAGAGAGAGAGAGAGAAAGAGAGAGGAAATAAACGAGAATGTGAAGAAAAGAGCAAAAGAATCACAAGAAAAATGGAGAAAAGGTCACTCAGTGAGATAAAAAGTTATCGATAGGCAGGGAAATAGGGAGATGGAGTGAAAAACAAAATATTGTAGTAACAAAGAAGTAGAGGGGTAGAGAGAAAGAGACAAAGTGAGATGGAAGTAATGTCACAATAAGATACAGACAGATAGAGAACGTAGCAAAGCAATAAACAAGCAAAAGGATACCGAGATACAAAATGGGAAAGACAAAAAGGAAAATCGTTACTCAATTGATTTCCTTTTGTCCAAAAAACGTAAATTCGTCAATTTTGTTAAAAACAAAAATAACTAAAGTAATGCCCATTCAAGGATTAAATGAAATAAAATTGGACAATTTTTGTCATTGAAAGAGACTTGTGCAAAGAAACTAGAATTTTCAGCGGCACGTTCAAATCAGGAATAAACGATGGGGAAGGCAGGTCAGGAATTTTTCCTCCAATCACATCGAGATTGGAAAAAATAGGAAGAAGAACAAAACCCTCGGCTATGAACGTGTAGAGAAAAGGCAAACAAGGAGTCTCGAGAGTTTTTTCATTACGTCAACCTCGGAGCGAAAAGCCAAACACGGCCTTGTCTGTCGTGTGAGACAGGAGCCGGAATGATTGCGGTCGGACGATCTCGACTTTCCGCCTGAATTCCGACGATTGGAGCGTACCATTACAATATTTAGCCAATCCAAAAAATTCAAAAAACCTAATGTTATTGAGAATATTTAAGAAATTCAGAAGCTCTAAATCACATCATCATTGGTAAATTGTTCATTTGGTAATTATATTAACTTTGGCTTCTTCTCATTTTTCAATCTTTAAAAAATATAATTTCTTTCATCTATTTGAGAGCTTGCTCAACGCTTTCTTCATTAGTAACTATGTTTATTCGATTTTTTTCTTTCGTATTACATTTAAAATTCTGTATAAATATATCTTTACGCATTGCTGTATTTTTGCCTGAGTCAATCATAATTGTCTAATTTTAAAACCTGTTTAAAAAGATTTGTTTTATGAACCATGAGTTTTTAATTCTTTTTGCAGCTTGTCAGATGTATTTTGTTAAAACCTTATAGAAAGTACCCTGAACGAACCCCTTTTCAAGGGGGAAAGAAGCTGCCATTTGACGTCAGCCGTTTCGAACTTGGGGCCAAAAGACGATTTAAAAATTCACGACCGCTTTCCTTTCACGCACTTTGGAAAAAAAAACAAGAGCTTTCCAGCGCCCTAGGAAAAAGTTGTTCGACGGTCAGATATTCAAGCGCGTTAGTTTCCTGGCAAGTGGTCCGAACAACGTCCTCTCACAAATATATATTATTTAGAAAGTTTCATCGTCTTGGGAGCTGCCAACATTTCTTCTCCTGGTATGAAAATAAATATTTCTATTATGACTCCCCCTTCATCAATGTTAATATTTAATCTTCGGACATTATTCTGTTTTCCCAAGTTTCATCTTTACAAAATGACTTCATATATTTCGAACTTTATATTTTGCCGCTGTAAGTTGTAAAAGCGTATCAGCAACAAAATAAGGGAAAAATATTACAGAAAATCTTGTTTATTTTCATTGTTTCAACATAAAAATAGATCGTTGTTCAAACAGGGTGTCACTGTGCTCAAACCTTAGTAGGTTATTCATAATATGTTTTACAAATGTAGGTTAAATACATTTTACTTTATATGTCATGTAAGGTGTACTGAAATTCTCACTGAGCTAAGAAGGGCTTTTGATTTCGTTTTATACAAAAATACCTCTACACGAAAATAAATTAACACGATTATATATTTTACATTATAATGTAACCAGCAACGAATCTCGTGCATTAAATAACAGCATCTCTAATAAACGGGTTTTGCACAAGACAATAAGCCCAATAACTGTTTGGTGGTTAATGACCGTTAATCGATAATTAGATATCGTCAGATGCGATCTGGTGTGTTGTAGTTTTCAAAATAACATTTTCTGTATCGTTCAAACTTTCGATCTTTATTGAGATCATCTTCAGGGCTCAAAGTGTTTGTCTTCCGAGTAATTGTTCCATTCTTGCGAGTCGTGTTGAGAGTGCCTGAAGTGCTGCCTGAGTCTGAAACCTACATCACACCAGACCGCATCTCAGGATTTCTGAATAAAGCCCAATAAGTTTATAAACGGCCTTTGATTATAATTTTCTAATGATGAAAACGTAATGTTTATCAAAACTCACGACAATCATAAATCCTTTTTAACAACAATTTCATCAATTATACTCGGAAATTAAAGTCTTAATATGCGGACTGCACAATTGTTTAAAATTTTATCTTCCATTAAAATAATTCTTGGAAGTGGATTTAAATAAAAAAATGTTAAAAAAGTTAAGGAACGGATGTTTGAAATCACCAGTTCAATTTAACAAATTTGACATTCTCCATACAGGCAACCCTTACACGATCCACTATCACGAATAGCCCCACATAAATTCTATCAAACACGAACAAACCGACATAGACACCCATTCCATTCGTCCACGGCACTTTTAAAAAACCTTCAAAAACTATAAAACAGTAACAAATAAGTCTGATGTAATTTACAAAATCAATTGTATAAATTGTCTGGCAACGGATATCGGAATTACATCCCAATATCTGGATAATAGTGTACAAAACATATTTATGATTGCAAAACCCTAAACAAAATTCACTTACTACCCACCATTTTGAACACCACCACAATTTCGATTCCAACAATCCAAAAATATTAAACACAGAATAAAACGTAACTTTTTAGAAATGGTTTACATCAACAGAGCTAAGCACATCATCACTTATAGAACATATACATGTAAACTCAACCGCAGCTACGCTGAACTCATAAATCAAATCCAATATCAATAGCAAACATTTAACATACAAAATTTATAATACAATACATAAAACCATCATTACATTTCATACATTAAACAATTCTGAAGTCTATACCCAGAACTATTTACCTCTCCTTCCGCATTGTTTTCCATTGACGGAAGCCGACTCATCTTAGAAACATTTATTTCTATTCTTACGTCCTTATTCACACCTTTAAAATCAAACATATATAAAGAAAAAAACATTAAAAATCCCACTAACACTCTCATCACAACACACAGCAGTGTCACGACTAAACAGAAAGCACACACTTTGTTGAATATAAATACATTGATTAACCTAAAAAGTTCTATTTATTATAAAACAGTGTACAAATTCTTATTAATATCTTATTAAGAAATTATGGAAATTTTTCTTATGGAAAAACATAAATCTCAGGGCCTGGATGAAGATCGAAATGTTTGCAATATAATTTCTTTTATGTTCTCATAAAATATTGAAATAATTTAATAATTAAAATACTACTTTTGAATATTAAATATTTTTCCTACCCTAATATCAGATATAGTACCTATGATTATCAAAACTGCGATTTGCTGTAATTTTATACTTTTGATAGGGTGGAAATATTTTTTATTTGGAAGTTCACTAGTTTTAGTGATCCGCTTGACCGATATTTCAATTAATCATGTTTTTTAGTTGCAATAAAAATAGTCAGCGTCACAAGCTGGATTCGAACCCCGATCTACGTAGCTAGATACGACAGCTCAAGTAGTAGAGCAGCAGCCTTCTAGTTGATGATCGTGGGTTCGAATCCAGCTCGTTACACTGACATTTTTATCTCAACTAAAAACCTCTTAAATAATTATTTGAGTTATTTGAAAGTTACACGAATGGGCTGAACCATTTGTTCCTATTACATACCATCCCATATAGTATTTTTTTAAATACCGATTAACAAATCGAGAATTTTTCGAATTTCTGGGACTCGTTTTAGAAAGGAAAAGAATTTCAAAAATGTATAAAACAATAAACTGCAAAAAATGGTGCACGATAAGCCGAAATTGCCCAATCGGAAAGAAAAACTTCTCTTTTTTTAGAACTAATCATTGATCTTTTTAGTTTTTGGTATCATTTTTCTATGTAAAATCAGTTTCTTGATAGAAAAATAAATTGAGAATTACATTTGAATATAAAAATTGATCATTTGATCGGCTTAATGCGCCAGTCTATTGAAATTCTAATAGCAGCAGCAGATCCATTGTGAAACAACGTTTAAAACGTAAAATATGTAGGGCAAAAAGCAAAAGTTAAAAACAAATAAATAAAAAAAATTTAATTCATAATTTGATGTATGTAATGTTAGAAATTACTCTACCTACAAAAGCTTTACTTTTATTAGAATTTTTTTTTAATGTTTAAAATATTAACCTGTATTTTCATCATACATTTCATTTAACAATGTGGGAAAACTCTCTCAAAATCAGTTTAAAAAACGTGAGATAAAGGAAAATATTTAAATCAAAAAAGGCAGCAAACAGTTCCAAACCTTGTATTAATTCTAACTTTACTAGTCCTAATCAAATCCTAGACCATATTCTTAATCCAAACCTTACGTGACATAACCCGAACTTCGCTTATCCTAACTTAACCCAGACCAAAACGTTAACATTAATTTGGTAAAGTAACTTGGTCAATTCACCACACAAGCTTAAATGGATTAATAGTTAACCTTAACCTGCCTCTTGCTAAAACTTACCTAACCCATGCCCACTCGCGAATAATACACCATCAATGACGAGAAACGTTTTATTATTAGAACAAAATGGTAATCCCTCTCTCTCCCTCTCTCTTTCTCTCACTCTCTCTCTCTCTCTCTCTCTCAATTTCTCCCTCAATTCTTCCCTCTCTCTTTATCTGTCTTTCTTTATCGATAATTCTAATTTCTCCCCTAGTCTATTATTATAGCTTTCTAATTTCTTACATGCGTTCTGCTGCTCTATTTTTCCTGACCATGTCCTAATGTGCGAGTATTATAAATAATGTGTTTCAATTCAATTCTCTGTCCTTTTATGGCACTAAATTTTCTCATATCCTCTCTCTGTCTTCTTCTGTTACTAATTTCTCTGATTTTTCCCCTCTCTTTCTTTTTCTATATCTTTCTAATTTCACTCGTACTTTTTTCTCTTTCTTTAGTTCCTCTACCTCTACCTCTCTCATTCTATCTTTTTATCTTTTTATCTCTCTCTCTCTCTCTCTCTCTCTCTCTCTCTCTCTCCTCTCTCTGTTCTTTTTCTCAATGCGTTCAAAAAGCTCCCGATGAAATTTCCACACACGACAGACCACATCGGTAAAAGCTGTTGCACTTGAATGAACGACCGGTCGACAATCAGGACAACATTTGGTTTTCCAATGATATTCATTACTATATGGAGCTTTTCCTTATGTCAGTAATGGACTAACTTGAAAATTTAGACGTTAAAAATGGAAATTGTTCCGCGCATAAAACCATGAACGTAGATTGGAAACCAGGAAATTTGCCTCTGAAATAAGCGGGGAAATGTTTTCATATTTCTATACATTTCAAACGATCGAAAACAGTACAGAAACTTTGTGACATTTATCGTTTAAGGCAGTCAATTATAAAACATGATAATATTAAAAAGAGAAATTTTATTTAGCCAAGTCTAAGGATTGAGGAAAATAACAAAAAGTAAAACATTCTGAAAGACGGTGTTGTTAATAATTGAACTAAGAAGAGCTTCCTTTACGTTCTTAAAAGGTATGTAATAGACTTATCGGAAAGTAAATCTTGAAATTTATGAGATATAAGTGGTTCAAATCAGAATAAGATTACCATACGAGGAAGTTCATATCCACCGTCAGATCGTAAATTCTGTTCGGATCGATGCGAGTTTTCCTCTTTTCTCCTAAATAAGATAATTATCGTGAAAAAAAATATTTATAAAATTTTTCGTTTTTGTTACATCCATTCAAAGAAAATCCAATTTATTTTATATGGAAACAATTTTAAAATCGGAATTTTCTCATGGCAAAGTATTATTCAAAGTATTTAGAGTACATCTGTTACCCTGTGATAACAATTAAAATAATTACACTGTCAGTTTGCAACATTAAAGGACGAACATCAGTCGGACAGGCAAGTAGTTTCGTATCCAGACAAGGTAACTTGTTAACACAAGTTGATGGCAGAATGAGAACGAAGTCGCTGAGAAGCAAGGTAATTAGCAAGGGAGAGAAGCCGAGAAGCAAGTCATTAGTACCCTTGTGGAGGGGCCGCTTCTCGACCATTAGCCGACAGCAACCCAAAGCTTGCCACTCTAGTACAAATATTTAATATTTTAAGGCTTATCGGGCCCTTTGAAAAATCCTAATCGAATTATCTTTGGAATAAAAACATTGGTTTAATACAACCGTTTGATTTTATGCTGTAACATAATTAACTAAAAGGTATGTTAAACTTATCAAATTGATTTTTTTAAGACGTACTGAAAAAAACTCCATGGAAAGCATCTCTATTATAACAAATAAGACTGAAAATTTTTAACTAATTAAAAATACAAATTTATATAAAAAATCCTCTAAGAATTTCACTTTTATTTTTCGGATAATGTATTGGGTGAATAATACTTGTGAAGAATAAGATGAAAAGATAGTTTAACTTTTGAAAAACTTTACAGTTTAAAGGTTTTACTTATACAAACGCACTCACTGAAAATGGATGTGCATGATTTACGTATATAATCGCTTTTTGATTAGGTGAATTTTGAAAAAATTAGTTCTCATGATCAAAAAACTAATCTTAACAAGGTTGACAAATATAATATTTTTATTGGGTTCCCCCAAAACGATGTAGGTTTATGACTATAAAATCCATTCAATAAGATTTTAAAGAAAAAAAAATATTTTGAAAATAGTGTGTAGTTTTGTTTTTGTTTTTATTTATTTATTAGATACTTATACATACATTTTGTGAAAAGTGACTACAAGGGAAAATGTCTAGGACGTTACACATCCTTGTGGCAGAGGGCTTGACTGTATTTTGTGTAAAGATTAGTGATCGTTAACGGATAATTATTCAGATATCGTGAGATGCGGTCTGGTGTGATGTAGGTATCAGAAAAACATTTTCTTTATCGTGCCAACGTTTCGATCTTTTATTGAGCCCTGAAAACGATCTCAATAAAAGATCGAAACGTTGGGAAGATAAAGAAAATGTTTTTCTGATACCTACATCACACCAGACCGCATCTCACGATATCTGAATAATTTACAGTATTTATTGATTTGGCCAAGAGACAATTAGAACAGTGGTGAAAAATTATACTAAAAACCACTTGGAGAAAGAATTTATAATTAGAAAAGTTACAAATATATATATAATAATATAAGATTACATATATTATAAATTATACAACATTAGTCATTGACTACATATGTACAATAGATAAGTTTGATAAAAACACATTTCTTTAATAG
>CM077114.1:18403482-18416729 GCA_039619505.1 Cimex hemipterus | reverse complement strand
TTTGAATGAATAGAAATACTTTGATGGAATATAAAATATAATTTTTTGCATTGTATAAATTCACTTTTCCAAATTCTATATGTATTTTCTAAATGTAAATCCCAGGCCCTGAAGATGATCTCAATAAAAGATCGAAACGTTGGCACGATAAAGAAAATGTTTTTCTGATACCTACATCACACCAGACCGCATCTCACGATATCTGAATAATTATCCGTTACTGGTCACTAATCTCTACACATTCCCAGTTTTCTCGTTTTTCTCAACCTTTTGTCTGTGAGTTCCAGTTTGTTCTATCAATAGCTATCAATGTTCAGACTCAAACGCGACTCATCAGTAAATATTCCATTTGTTGTTCTCTGCTAGGTGCTGCATCATATTCTCCTGAGTTGCTGGTGGCGGTTTGTTGCAGGACGTCCCAAAGGGGCATACGATGTGAGGCCAACTGCCTACATACGATTTTTTATTACGATTATAAAGACCTTGGTAGAACTTCTTGTACTTCGATTATTATTTGGATTAGAATGTAGTGGGCACTATGGAACGGATTCCGTCTTGCAGCAATAACGACATTTCAATCCTCCCTTAGAGTCGTAATGCGCTGAGATCCGCTACTAGTCCTCCTATTTGCACTTATAGTTTGTACCGAGAGTCCATGCCACGCCAACTCTGCTTTTACAACTCATTGTCGCAATAATATTGCAAACTTCTGGTTCCCAATGATGTCTTTCCTAGGTTCAAGTGAATTAATCTTCACGTTCACTGTACTTAAGTAAATCCGTTATTATAAATGAATAGTAACACATATTTTGTTTATATTTTCTATATTTATTTAGAAATCGTGAGATGCGGCCAGGTGTGATGTAGGTTTCCGAAAAACATCTTCTTTAACGTGCCATGTTTCGAGCTTTCTTGAGATCATCTTCAGGGCTCAAAGTGTTTGTCTTATGTGTAAATGTGATGATGATCTCAATGAAGGTGGAAACGTTGGCACGATAAAGAAAATGTTTTCCTGATTTCTAAATAAATATCGATTAACGGTCACTAATTACCACACATGTATTTTCTATTTCGTTTTATCCAACTAACAAGAATATATCGGTTAATTTAATTAAAATTAATAGAAGAAATATAATTCGGTGGCCGCAACGGTTTAGGCGTTGACACGGTGCCCATCATAAGGGGTCAGTGGCTGTTATAAAAGCCTCATTTTCCTCAAATCCTGTTTGCTTTACTTTTCCTTCCTTTATGAAAATTTATGAATCTCTTACCTTGTCTCATCTCTTTGTACAGTATTTTGATTTTCATTTTCAAGCCATTTTTTCTAGTTCCAATTCTAGCCCACATTTCGGTGCCCCTAGTAAGGTTCCGGCACTTTGGGTGAGCGGGCTGCCCCTATTTTGGCCAGTTCGTCAGCCGGTTCATTCCAGAATCTCAGCTAATCTCGTTAAGCAGTAATCATGAGGCAAATTAGGCAATTATGGGTTTAAATATGGATTTTTAAGTGCTTACTATCTGACTCATCAATAAAAACATTATTATATTAATCAAAACGTATTTAATAATGGCAATTGACATAGTAAATATTTTAATTAATAATTTTTCTAATCTAAGGTTTAGGTTGAGATGAAAAAGTTAGTATCACGAGCGAGATTCGAACCCAAGTCCTTTGGTTTATTATTGTTATTAACATGTTATTATTGGTAGCAACAAAAGTTTGGACGAGAAAGTAAAAATTACCAGCAATAAGAAGGATGTTATACACATATCATCTCCAGAGACTAATTGAATTTGGAAGGAAAATAAAATTTTAAATTAACTAAATTGCAAAAATTCATTACAATTTTTTTTAATAGAAAACACCTTTTCCAATTGTTTATTATTTTCTAGATTTAAAATAATTTACTTTACTCGTTATTTTGAGATTTTCCTTGTCGCAAAGAAAGGTTTCTTAGAAAGAGTCTTCTCAATTTTAAAACCCGTCAAAGTTTGCTAAATTACAAATCAGCATAGAAACCATTGGTACTAATGCAATTATAATTCACAGCAGTATAATTGGCACTTTTCAAAGAATATCCACGGATTCATGCTAGCGCGTACTTTTTTTTATTAAAGCAAACATTTTGGAAAGTTGGGAGAACCAATTAAAGATAGTCAACCATTGGCATACACGAATAACTTCAATCTTTTGATAGCGTTTTTTCAAACAAAAAAGCCCTTTTATACATATAACCTTGTGAAGTAATTCTAAACAATAGACATTGTATGGCCTCGAAACCCTTTCGTTCTGTTGCAATGTCTCATAAAATTAAAATATACCTATACTGGGCGGAATTATGTAAGAATGCGCAAAACTGGAGAAGAACTGAAATTTATCATTCGCTGATACATTTTTGTTGATAATAAATTATTCCAGATATATTAAGACCAAATTTTGCTAGCGACATTTAAATTTGAGAAAGTTCAAGAAAGATGCTAGGTCAGGGTTTGGTTAGGTTATTAGTAAAATCCACTGAAAGGCCAAAAACGTGGTCACCATTAATATTTTATTGTATCCTGGAATGATTATCTTACAGCAATAATCGGTCTGTTTTAAAGTATTGGAAAAATCAAAGGAATGTAAGGACTAACGGCGTTTATTTTCGTAAATTGAAATATGGGTGTTTAGTAAATTGTTAACTCAGATAAGAAAGGACTTGTCCCACACAACAAGAGTCTGGAAACGAAAAAATAAACGGCGTTAGTTTCTATATTCATTTGATTTGCTATTTAGCCTTTTTATTCCTAGATAGGAATAGTTACGCTTAAGTGGCTGATTCCAACCCCGGCGGAAAAGAGGTGGTATTTGAACTGCAACTAAAATATTTCGGTGAATGAGTCATAAGATAGGATATTGGTTGAAGCGAAAAAACAACATAAAATATGAAATTTGTGAGATTTGACAGGAAATTTAGTAAGCGTTCACACTTTTTTTCTCTACTTTTGCTGATTTTCCACTCCTATTTGCAGTAGAAGGCAAAATAAAGTGGTTTCGACCTAACGCACTACAACAGCTTTCCGGCTATTTTCAAAAATGCATATCTCCGCTTCTGTTCGACCGATTTGAATAACTCAGTGTTGATATTTCTCGTCAAAAATTTAGTTTCTAACAAATGTCTAATTATTTCATTTTTGCTAGGTAGCTACATGTCTTTTGAACGTTCGTGTAAAAACTAGGTATTTTTTCACAAATTATACAATTAATCTGAATTGAATTTCACAAATATGAACACTAAACACTATTATTTTTTTATGCTACGCTTTTTTGTAAATGATGCAAACTGTTACATATGACAATGTGAGTATTATACAAAATTATTGATATAAAAGAAAAACATTAGACACTTAGAGCTATATTTTAGTTAAATGATTTTTTTTAACAGTTTTAAAGAGACTAGTAAAAATTTTGGGTATAAAAATTTGAAAATGCTGTAAAAACTACGCTTATGCATTCTTACCAGCGGATCGCGGGCGAAAACGCTTTACAAATTTAAAACAGTGTTCCTTCCAGGACGGGTTTAAATAAACTACACTTAATCTAGAAAAGATGTTCAATTTTAAATATTTATGTATATAAGAGTAGGAACGCCTCTGAGATGCTGAAATTTTTCCTACGACTGCTACTATATTCAAATGTATTCAAATTGTATGTCAATTTGGACCACAAATAAAAAAATGTGTTCAAACCTTTCATCAAAGTAAACTAAAGTTTAGACGTAGACCAAATTGTATAAATTTGGTATAATTATAGCTCGAATCTATCCAACTATGTCGGCTTTGCTATTCTCCTATCTAACTCAGCCGCCCAAGGAAAGCCGACGCGACATCCTGTCAAGAACATACGTGCTTGAGCCGTAATTGCAATTCTCCTCTGATTAAATTCCAATTCTTGTTCTATTTCATTTTGAAATGTGTAGATTAAATTATGTAAATAAGGATTTTACACATATAGGCAAAAAAAAACTGTCAGCGCATTCAATCTGATAAATGAGATTCGGAGTATACATCCGAGTATTCCGTCTGTACATTACAAGTGAGTGTTTTCTTTAATTAAAGCAAAAATAACATAATTAATTTTACAGCTAAATTGTCACATGGAGATAATAGTAAATATTGACTTTGAGAAAAGACCAAAAAATAGTACATCTGTTGTTTATAAACAAAAATAATAGCTAAATCCATTTTTTTATAAACCTACGAAACTCAACTTTTTGCTACTACCTATGTAAACATTTTTAAAGGGTAGTGTCAGTTGTTTGACACTTTCTGAACGCGCAATAATATTACCAAATGGAAAAGAATATGTTTTCGTGCCCGGATGGATCGATGTCAAGAAAGCCCAAGTGGTTGAGCATAAGGTCGAATCCTGCTCGAGACACTTGCTTTTTCATCTCAACAAAGACTTTAGATTAAAAGTTCAATTATTTCAAATGTTAAGGACGAAAAATCATAGAATATATATTTCGGAAGCAACAAGAAACTTAAGCAAAAAATCATTTCTACTTATTGAAACAAACCAGAAGACTACTGAAGACTTTTTTTGACGCTTGGCATATCGCTAAATGATTAACCAACGTGTTTTTATTTTCTATAGTTTTAATAGTTTTCTGTGTAAAATTAGTACGTCTAATAATGGGATGGTAACAATCAATGAAAGACCAAACCGGAAAGGTATTTAGGATTGGAGATTGAGGTTTACGGTAGTCTTAGGGGATCACTTCTTTTTAGGCAGAGTGGAGGATTGTAACGACGGCTAGAGCTATTGGATTGTGTGGAAGGAAAGTACACCTTCAAGCAATAAACCCATACACAGTTCTCCCGTGACCCGTGGAAATAGAAAATATCTTATTTTTGTAGGTAACCAAAATTAAATTCAACATCCCCGAAGGGTCATACAAAAGTAAAAATGGTATTTTTGAAAAAGCAAGTGGATGAAATAAGTGTAATAATATTGGTTAATAAAGTGCTTTTTTCAAAAAGAAAAAATCAAATTTT
The DNA here is from genome assembly GCA_039619505.1 of Cimex hemipterus. Lineage (NCBI taxonomy): Eukaryota > Metazoa > Arthropoda > Insecta > Hemiptera > Cimicidae > Cimex > Cimex hemipterus. The sequence goes on along the minus strand of CM077114.1, from coordinate 18,411,695 downwards.
GCAATAGCCTGCTAGGTGAGCAGATTTTATTACAATTGGAAGTGTCTGAGGGCATCTTGTCAAGGTTTTATAAGGGGCGTCGGTGCCCGCAAGGTTTAGTCTTTGACAAGGCGCTCATCACTGTAAGGTAAAAGGTCCCGGGTTCGAATCCAGGACCGACATACTTACAAATGGGCTTTGTTTTAAAAACACCGTCACCTTGAGGGTTTATATGACTAATGCTGTTGCGAACCCTTGTTAAAAAAAATTTAAAAAAAAGGTTTTATTACGGTTGCCGCCAGTTCTAAAAACCAGAAGAGATGAAATGCACAATCCCAAGAAAATGGGAAGAAGTACATTGTTTTCGCGATGTTCCTTGTCTATGCTAACCGGGCTGTAGAAAGTTGGAGCCCATAGTATTAGCATTATTTTATCATACATTTTAAGTTGTTTTTTTGTTTTTTTTAAAGATTTAACAAAATATTAGGGGGAGCTTTTTGTCCCAGACCTTATACAGAAAAGATCGCCAAGATCTCGTTTCCATTGTCCAACAGGATTTGGTTGAATTTGTCTCTGTGGTCAACTCATATAAATTCAACTTGACGGATATTGAAAAAAAGATTACCGCTGATATTGTCGCGGTCGCGTAGGTTAAAATTGAAAAAAAAGAAAAGTTTATCCGACATCCGAATGATCTATCACCAATTTGTAATATCGTGGTTATTTCTCGTCGGTTTATATACGAAATATTATGAGTGGAGTGTTTAACGATCGATGATAAAACTTTAACACTCACAGATACTACCAAGCACAAACTAATTAATAACACTTAAGTTTTAGCAATGGCCTTTAATTTTAAATATGTTATAAACCTACTAATACTTCTTGTTTCCTTTGAAATATTAAGCTATTTCCATCAGAATGTGTTGATGTTTTAAAGACATTTTTCTTTGAATGTACATTCATTAAGTCCTTAAGATATTTATTATAAACTTTGTACATAAAAATGGCTTTTAATTTGTTCTATTTCGTCATAGAAAACGGGGTAAAAGGGAAAAGGGGTGGTTTTTTTCCGCTAAAGCATGGAATAGAAGTGCCTTTTGATAAAATTCACCTCCTTATAGGATTCTTTTCCCTTGAAAGAAAAATGTTTAAAAAAATAGTGAAATAATGTCCTGCTCCTGAATCTGATAAGGGTTTTTGCTGCGGATCAATTGGTCTGAATGTTATTATGGGCTCTGGGCCCGGGTTCAAAGGAAAATACTCGGATTCAACCTGCGAGTTATTGAGAAGCGATCTGCCTTTCGCCCAACCGAACGGCGTCCTTTATCGCGCTCCGCTTCTCGGCGTAATTGCCCTGGTTTAACATTGATCTCTGTTGAAACTCTACCCAGAATGGCAGGCAAGCTATCAACAATATTTTAGGTAATAAAATATATTTAATATTAGGAGAACGGTAAAGAAATGCCTGTTTTGGTACGATGCTAACGACGAATTGAAAAAAATATATGTACACAAGTATTTAACAATTTCTCTCTTAATTAGGTCACAATATGAGACAATAATTCAATAATTTCAATAATTAAACTCATTTGGACATGCGACATACAAAAAATTGTAAACGCTTCCTTTTACGTATCTAACCACATGATGTTCAATGACCTTAAAATTCCTTTTGTCAAAGATGCCATAAAATCGAACAACTACTTTTAAATTTTACAACTACTTTTCATAGCTTTATTTTTAGTGTTAAACCTGACATGCCGAACTATCCCTAATAATTCCCCATGTAGATCGAGGCGGCAGTGGCCTCGCAATCTGTTGGCCAGTCAGTGGTCATAGCACGTAGACCCTAGTAGAAGTGTCAATACTTGGTGATTCTTTTTAACTTTACCTTAGCTTTTAATTAGGTGGTTTTTTTTTCAATTTGTGTATGTCAACAATTTTACTTATAGTCTTGCTCTTTGCTTTGGTTTTTCCTTTTAGGGGATCGATAATCACATGTACAAAAATCAAATCCCGCTATTATTTTAAATGTTTTTATTTTTGTAAAATCGATTTCGAGGACTTCCTTCTCTGCTCTTCAGTCTTACTTTCTTGCTTCATTTGCTTACACACATAAATAAGACTTGTTGAAAAAAGAATAAAAAATAGATCCCATTTTTGGTTAATGCAAATCTCACTCGAAAAATATGTGTCTAACATTAGATCGTATTGTATTAGACAAGGCCATTTATTTAATTTAAAGTATGGGAAATATGATAAGGATCATTACTAAAAATTCAATTAACTTTACTTACGTATTTTTTATTAATATTATTTTATTGTTCGGCCGAAAACAACATGCCAAATTCTTAAAAAAATTAATAATCTAAGCACATTTTACTCGGTTGAGAGAAATCCGTGTGGTCGGGAAAGAAATTCAGGGGAACTGCTCGTACTCTTTGAACGATCTTTTCCTGCTTGGAGAAGCCCGAGTGGTGTCAGACCGCACAAACTGTAATTTAAAAAAAAAATTCTGAAAACAAGAGATATATTGACCTTCTTTCGAAATCTTTAATAAAATGATAAAGGTCGCTCGTCAACATACGATGGTAACAACATTAAACGCCGGTCTTACTGTAAACACTGATATCTCTGACCCTTGAGCCGGTGGTGGGGTATCCGAAATCGTCCTAATAACATAAATGTCTAATTAAGTCTTACGGGAGCTTTTTATTTAGCTGTGTGTCGAGCTTAGGCGTAGCAAAGAAAAAACACGTCTTACGATAACCGTAGCTAGGCATCAATCTCCTTCCATGAATTCAACACAGTGCATATTGAGGATTTTTATTAGACAATTTTGAATTTAATTTGTTTTTTTTTTTTTTTTTTACGGAGCTTTACAACAATGTTTGAAGTTTAAGTGTGCTTGTAAAACATTTTATTTTTAAGTACAGATGGAATTCAAGGCCGCTAAGAATCGTACCCGAAGCCATTACAGTTGTTACACACCGAGTTACCAATCGAAGCCACCGACGCCCATAATCTTGTTAGTTAAACATAAATTTTATTTTTATATTGCAATTTAGATACAACCCAATTTGAAAGAAAAACCTGCCATAAAAGGGCACGAGTGTACAGAATGACTCTCTATGACTTGTCGCAGTCCACTGGCAATTCCTAATAACACATTTACTTTTTCATTTACTTTTAAATACATTCTTTAATTTTAACATACCATTAACATAGGGCCTGGAGTTCTTCATATCCCTTCATCACTTTTTATATCTAACATAATTGATAGTCAATGGGGTATTCGATATTCTTCTATTCTCTCCCACTGCACATTCGCGCTATTAAATGCATCCACGAAGGTACAATAAGCCAGAAAGCTGCAGTGCCTGGGGCACACAAACCCCACCTCCTAATACCTTTGCTTGCAAATGCATCCACCCTCAACATGTTCTAGGGATGCAAAACTATCATTTTTACATACACTAAAACAACCCTGATTTCTCAAATAATCGGAACAATGGACGGAGTCATTCGCTGCAAAGATCAAGGAGCCGTTCAATTAAGGGCGACACATAGACCAACGATCTGCAGAAGCGGGCTTTGCCACAAAATGAAACGTCCGTTTGTCAAACTCGGATGACCTATTGTTATTCGTATGAGGATATGACTTCTACGAGTCATCCGAGGGCTTGATACAGTAGTCTTGATATGCAGGAGCGTCTCTGTTGATCCGGCCAATATACAAATTGTGATAAGAAGTTTACTATTTTATTCTTTGTGTTACGATTTTAAATGTAATTTATCTACAAATTTATGAAACTAAAATATCATATTATTATGTTTTTATTTCATTTTTTTAATTAATCTAAAAACAAAATAGTCTACTTCAAAAAAGATACATTCAAACTTAGTCACGTGTTCGGTTAATTTAAATTTAAAGGTGAACATAAAAGATTTGTTAAAATTGATATATATGATCTGTGTTATGAGCTTTGATATTACATTCAAACAAAAATTTATAAAAAATATAATTTTTACATTTTTTTTAAATTTTAGTTCTTAAATAGTTTAGACATCGTTGTATCTTCTATGTGAAATTTCTCTTTAGGTTGTTATGTACCACTGTTCGAAACACGTTATATGATATTTTCCTTCTTTCTTCTAAATATTGAACAATTACATAAGTACGGAGAGGCACTACGTTTTGACCTCGGGTCATCACGGAGATTTCTTTTCAAGTCAGGTAGGCATTGTTGTCAAATTCAAGACTTTTTGGCTCAGTTAATTAATTGTATTATCATTAGGGGTAAACGCGGTGTCCGTTTTAGATGGCCGAGCTGAATTTTTTTTAACCCATTTTTGTTTAATTTAAAAAAATAAAGAGTTTAATATTGTAATGAAGGTATGTGGTATCCTTTATTCGGACACTGCAGAATGGGATAATATAAAAAAGAAAAATAACTCAGCAGATCCTTGCTGCGCAGTGGAAATGATACAATAAAACCGAAATCCGAATTACAAAAAAATATATATTCCTTTTAAAACAATAAACCAAACAAATTCAAATTTTCGAAATAAAATATTTAAAAAATCTCAATTAAAAATCACAACAAAAAGAATGAAAATATTTCTTTTGCCAACCTCTAAACGCTATATGATGTACGCTACGACTGCCATCAAGCTACTACTCGTTTTGGCGAAAGCAGCGCTAGTGTTTCAAACTATTAGTTTGGCAAATAAACTATTTACGTTTTTATACAATACAAATTAAAATAAAATTTTCTTGACTTAACGAATTAAACAATACAAAATAAGATTTTTCTAAATAAATTGAAAGTTAAATCACCTTTACTTACTTGTTGAAATAATAAATTACTTGAAAATTATTATATAAACAAAAAGTCAATTAAACAAAATTGTCGTGATTTTCATGACAATATTTTGTATCGTAGTTTCAATTTTTTACATTTTTTGAGAAAAATGTACAGAGTACTTCAGGCCTAGGTCAACTTCAAAATTTTAAATAAGACCCTATATATACTGACACATCGCGTTGAAGGAATTTCCATGTTGAATGTAATGGTGCGATCGGATGTTCAATTTTCAAAAAAATTTCAAAATTAGGGCCCACAATTTTGAAAAAACGCATCGCCTATGTTCAGTTGTTAATTCCAATAATTTGCTTCTTGAGTAAAGTTAACACTAATTTGCTTTAGTGTATACACTGTGTCATTGTTTGTCAAACTCTCATTATGAGGGTAAATCTTAATTCCTGGCAGTAAATCAATTTTACAATAGGACGTATTCGTTACATTTTCAGTATTCCACTCGAAATGAAGAAAAGATCACATTTCTCTGTTATGAGAGTTGATATGTACGACTGCTTTATTGACGGTGGTAGTATTGCGAGGCGACCACTCCAGTTGTACTCCCAGAATTTCCTGATCTCCCCAAAGTAAACTACAAAACGTTTATCCGTGTTGCTCGCAATATGAGGAGATACGGATCAATTGCTGTTTCATCACCAAGAAACCGTCAGTGGAATTCCGACAACAAGCTGAATATTTTACTGTATAGTCGACGTTAACAATCCTTCGAAATGTTGTGTCACGATGTTGAAAGTGAACACAGCCTGAGGTACACTGCATAATTTTTCTTCAAAAAAGATGAAATTGGAAAATAGATAAAAAACTATTAAACAAGTGTTTTTTTGTTTTTTTTGATACCATCATCGAGTCATCGAGATACCGAGTCATCTATAAAGGATACGCTATATAAAAGAAAAGGGCTACTATGAGCGTGCAAGGAATGCAGAGTTGTATTTCTCTCACTCTCTCTCTCTCTCTCTCTCTCTCTCTCTCTCTCTCTCTCTCTCTCTCTCTCTCTCTCTCTCTCTCTCTCTCTTTCTTTCTCTCACTCTTTCCCATATGTTAACTTCTTTGATTACAGAACAACCGATTAGAACAAATGTATTTGCAACTGACTGGGCTAGCTAGATTCTGTGAAGTGCTTAAGTTAAAAATCATTATTAAAACTGTTTCACGGAACTTGCAAGTGAGTAGCAAGGAAAGAAAAGCATCATACGCTGTAACAATTAACCCTACATAAGAATATGTTCGAATTAAGAAAATATTTGGTGTCGTCACGTGTGATTCCGTATTTAGACTACTGTTCTTTTTGTCTTTCTTACCATATCAGAGTTGGCACAAAATTAAACAGAGGTATAAACCGATCGGTTAGATTAATTTTTAGAGCGTGATATTAAAAACACATTATTTCATATTATCATCGTTTGGAGTGGCTCAGCGTTGAATATAGGAGATTTTAATTTTTAAGTTCGTTTCTCTGTGGTTTGCTCCAAGCCAGATCCCTTCGATATTTATATCATTGTATATATAATACATCATCAATTTATGATAAGAGGTCAGCTGAGATCAACCAGACATTTTGAAGCGGATATATACCTGCCACTGGACTGACGAAAAATAATTTTTAATCGATTCCTGCTGATGGTAAAACTCCCTCCCCACTGATGTTAAAACGAAAAAAAAGCATAACATTTAAAAAAGCAATTTACAGTTAGCACTTACAAAATTTTCTGCGGGGCAAAACATTGACATTTTTTGTAATAATAAAGTTAAAATAAAATTGAACAAATATAAAAAATTGAGAAAAAATTAATTAATTAAACAAAAATTTAAAAAATAAATGATCAAAGAATATAAAAATACAATTTAATAAATTGTTTTATTTAGTATTACATTGTTACGTTATATGTATTATCGTTATCGCTTTTTATAAATTTTTTTTGTTTGTTATAATTGTCCTTAAGGGAACTTGTTCCCAGAACATATTAGAATTATTCTCTCTCTCTCTCTCTCTCTATCTCTCTATATCTATCTCTCTCTCTCTCTCTCTCTCTCTCTCTCTCTCTCTTTCTTTCTTTCTTCACTAATCGGACAATAATATTCTGCAAATAATTCGAATTTTTTTATAAATAATTAAACTAAATGATAAATGAAGAGAGTTTTAGGTTTCTTTCATAGCAGAAATATGCATTGTGATAATATATAAGGAAGCACCTGCCGAAAATCGTTTGCTTGGTTCTGAAGGGACAATTTCATCTCAAACCGTGGCTCGCTCTCGCCTCTCCTCTTTCCTGAAATGTAAGAACTAGTATGAAAAATGGGCCGTTTACCATAAGTGAAGAAAGTCTTAAAGGTAAAACTCTGAGAGCCGTTTGCAACTTCTTTATCCAAAGAAGGTAGTGCTGCCCATTTAGGAAAGATTCAAAATGCCCCCTTCTTATCTGAACTTAAACCTAGCCACCAGACTTTAAATGTCTCGAAGATAATAGATTCAGTACCGTTTTCATTCCTAAACTTGCACAAAAAACTTGAAAAAATTACATAAGTATATATTTTTGGAAACACCTTATTAAAATGAAGTTATAATTAAATTTTGGCTCATTATAAAAGGGAAAAAGATGCGTTAATAAATGTCAGTATTGGACTGAGTTGGCAATTAATTTTTGAAATATTTTTATGTAAATATGTAACTGAAGGATGTTGGTGATTTAAAATGATCGTCGAGTTGTACAGCTCGTAATCACGTGTTTGATGTCTAACTCACTCACCTGATGGAAAGACGTTCCCTTCTTCCGGTCCATTACCTCTTCTTCTCCCCGCGGAAATCCCTTTTTCACTTCTACGACTTCTTTTTGTTATCTCCATTCCGGTCCGACTGGAGCTCGAGAAAGATGAGAGTCGAATGCATTCTTTTTCCCGGTTGGGCGTTTAAACCATTCTTCAAAACTTTTCTCCTATCTCGGCTTTCGAGGGAGTGCGCCAGACGGCCTGAGGATTTTCACAAGTAGGGAAAGTGAATTACAAGTATTCTACTACGTACAATATTCAAAAATCTTTGCATTTTGACGTAAAAGAAAAAAGGGAGGCCAGCTAACAAAACATAGCAAAAGGCTAATTAATTACCTCAACACGTTTAAAGTTGCGAAAACGAACAGCTCATAAACAATTCGATCAGCTAAATTTAGGAAATAGAAAAGTGAAAAGCGAATAAAAATATTACGAACACACACGGAATATGCAAATAAAATTTTACTAGGATTTTTCAATAAAAGGATCTAAATTAGCAAAAGTAACATTATATTTACAGAATAAAATATAAATTTTAAAAAATCTTGATGAATGAAATAACTGAATCAGTGTTTGTTTTTT
>CM077114.1:18386965-18403082 GCA_039619505.1 Cimex hemipterus | reverse complement strand
TAATTCGACAACAAATCAATAGCTACTTTTGTCTTCCTGCTATTGTGCCGAAATTTTGAATATTATTATGTGCCTAAATGATCGGTCTGTTGTTAAATACAGAATTTGAAAAGTAGACTATTTCGTGATTTCAACATGAATTCTATTTTTATATTTATCTCTACGTTTATATTATTTTATACATACTTTTCTCTATTACTCAATTCTTTTGCAATGACCTTTGGAAGACGGATTTCATCATTTATTTGTTTTAATTTTACAGTATTGCAAGAAATATTTAAAATCACAGTTTAAAAAATTCCAGGAATAATTACAAAACAGAAACGAAGTTTTCGGATTCGTTTTTCAGTAGCTCGATATACAAATAAAAATGTCCTTGCAAAATTAATTCTTTGATCTAGTTGATCTTATGTATTTAATTCCATCATAAAATATATTATGAATAATAAGTAATGTTGAATTGTTAGTACTGATTAATAGTCGTACATTTCAATAAATAATTTTAACTGTAATGTCAAAATACATTAAACATATTCATTCCGGCGCGGCTGAAATCGTTAATCATTAATGACTAATGATTTACTTGTTTACCCTTCTCTTAAGGTTGTTTGTTCGGTTTAAATATATTATGTCTGTGTCATTAAATGATTTAATATTCATCCAGAACAAATGTTTTCATAAATCTTAAATACTATATAGCATTATGTTTTATATGTTTTATGTATTATCAGAATTAAAAGGAAAAATACATAATTATCTTCGAACAGAAAAAGTTATACTTAGATAATTCCCTGTCAGGATGAAAAGAATATTCTTTTGTAAAGGCAATATTCTGAATCGTTTAGGTTTGTGCTAATTTTAAAATATCAAACGTTATTTATTCTCTAATGTACATTTGATTGATTGGGGGCAAATGCCTAAAATTTATCGTTGTATTTACTTTTTTTCACACCGATCTTGGCTAAATTCCCGTTTATTCAGCTATTTGTAAAATGCACGGTCTTCCAAATACCTCTTATCAAAGAGTTTGTTCGACGCAATTTAGCTCATCTAGAAATCATGAAGGTTGATTATTCACAGAAGGTTCAAAGCCATTGTATGATCGGTGTGCAATGAATCACCAAAAGGGCCACTGACCCTTGGATAAAATTGGGCACTCTCGACAGGACACCCAATAATGATACATCAACTCAGAAAACAAAATCTTTGAGCTCTGACGATGATCTCACTAAAGCTCGAATCGAACACAATAAAGAAATCGTTTTTCTAAAACCTCACGCCAGACCGCATTTCACGATCTCCGACTAATCTTGAATTAAAGGTTATGCAGTATAAAGGACTATTATGCTGTTTCCAGCGATGAACCGTATTACAATTTAATTAAATCTTAGGCTGAGAGAACTTTTCCTCCTTGCCCAAAAACGTATATATCGATTATTCCTGACAAGCGTAGTTCGACTTTTTGATGTTTCAACTTGTAATTTAACGTTTAAAAATCCATTATTTTCGTGGCCCGAATAATCAAATAGTTTCTTTCATTTAATTAATCTTTATGTAAGGTAGTGGTTGAAAATGAAAAAGCTAGTACCACGCTAAATATGCCGCTGCTCTACCACATGACCTAATAGCTGAAGAGTTGGTAATTTAAAAATTTCGTTTTAGAACAACAAAATTTTAGAACAAAATGAGAAGTGATTAGTGACCGTTAGTCGATGATTAATTGGAAATCGTGGGATGCGCTCTGGTGTGATGTAGATTTGAGAAAAACATTTTCTTTATCCTCCCAACGTCTCGGTCTTTATTGAGATCATCTTCAACGCCTTGGATTTACAATCATTGTTTAAATATATCTAAGGGGCGTCGGTGGCCGCAAGTTCCGTCTTCGACACGGCGTCAACACTGTAAGGTAAAGGTCCCGGGTTCGAATCCAGGGCCGACATTTTTTTTTCTCAAACCACCGGCGCCCTGATGACCTCTGCTGTTGCGACCCTCGTTAAAAAAAAAAAGAAAAAGAAAAAAAAATAGGAAAATTTATAAAAAAAATTATCTAATACATGTATGATATGAAAAAAAGTGCATTTATATATTGAAAAGTTTATATTCAATCAAAATATTTTTAGTGTTTGTTTTCTGCGTACGTGTCCCATTCTTGCCATTGAGAGTACCAGTGAGATATTGCTGTTTTATGTTTATATATGTTGGATTTTGAAGGGATGGGGAAGGAAGTCGGTATAGAAAGGCATTTTTGTGTGAGGAGTCGGCTTCTTTGAGGTGAAAAGAGCCGACGATGGGAAAAAACGTTGGTAATGATTCGACAAAATTTTTCTTTCAGGATTATACAGACGGGGATAAATAGGAAAAGGAAACTTGTACTGTTGAAAAATTAGACTATGTGAAATGTTTGATGTGTGGAATGTGATGAATGTTTTACGTGCTATATGTTTTGTGTGATGTGATGATATATGTATGTTATTGATGTTGAATTTGGTTAATGATATTGACGTAGCCGCGACTGAGTTTTTGTTTTGTTGATGTTTATTTTGTTCTGCCTGTAATATTTTTGTATTGTTCTTGAAATTGCGTTTGTGTTCAAAACGGTGGGTAGTTAGTGCTAGAGTTAAAACAAAATTATTTACATTTTGAACGATTCATCAGTTTTTTCAAAGTTCCTTTGTTTAATAGAAAAAACACTTTTTGTTTTCCCTGCCGTTTCGAACTTACCGGACTGTGGGTGAATTACTACACATATGTTAAGGAGAAAAAATACAATTCAGATGTAAATATAAATTGTTTTACCAATTTCATACTCACGTAATGTGGAACTATTTTCATATGTTTTTATGTTTTTACAAATTATTTCTTAATTTCTAGACCATCCTTATTCGGTCGATGTGCTCATAAAACCAGATCAATCAATTGCTCCGTTACTTATATATAAATTACCCCGCTAATCGACTATATTTAATCACGACAGAGGGTATAATGGATGGGATAAGAGGCCGCAGAAGGGGATGATGGCAAATTAGTTCCACTCGGGCAAATTAATCCAAACTTACATTACTCCATCAGCGGGCGTCTGTGCTTGGGACATGTCAAACGAAGAATGAATCGACTCGAGCTGGAGAACTCCTGCGATACCCCGTTTCTAGGCACACTCGATTAACTAAGCAATTAAAATGTATAAGTTATTTGGGAAAGTTATGAGGTTCTAATCAAGGCGTGTTAGGTGATTGTTGTTTACAGATCATATTGACATGTGCTTTTACGAACTTGTCTCTGCTTGCACATTGCACACTATAAGCTGCTTACCTAAGGTACTAACCAGAAGAATTTTTTTTCTTTCTCTCTCTTAACTATTTTTCTAACACCCTCCGCCTCTTTCTCCTACATATCTAACGATCAATTTTATCTCTATATTCTACGACTCTATTTTTATTTATTTTTCTGTATCTTTACCTATATCACTCCGTCTTTCGCACTTGCACTCGCTTACTCTTCTTTTCTCTAATTGTTCCACTTCCATCCCTCTCACCCCCTCACAATATCTCTCTCTGTTCCTCTACTAGTTGAACTATTTATAAACTTTACCAATCTACATTTATCAATCGGTGTTTTTAATTATTTCTTTCCATGTAAAACACACACTCTCTCTATTCTCTTCCGCCATCTCTTTCTTCCACACTTCATTCTTCTTATACCTCTTTCTGTCTCTGTACCGCTTCTGTTTTCCTACATATGGATGTAGTTAGTAAGCTACAGATCTATACATCTGTATATTTCTTTAGCTCACTCTTTTCCTTGATAAATAACTCTTTGTTAAAAATGTTGACCAATTCTCTTGTCGACTGTTTATTTTATGTTTATGTATATTTTTCACTTTTTTCTAGTATGTATCTTTTTGAAAGTGTTATTTACTTGTAGGAATTTTTAAAATTTTAGATATTATAAATTGAATTGTTTATAATACAATTAATATAGGTATAGATAAATCTTATGTATATTACATACTACATATTACTTTTTAGTAAAGACGATTTAAAGCTAAAACTACATAATTATTATATTTGTTTTGTATTTATTTATTTTAAATCGAAATTGTTGGTTGAATGAAAGGCTATTACGCCCTAAATCTACAATATATAATATTAACTACATTTAAAGGTATAATATTTTGAAATTGTGGTGCTCACATTGCTATTATAATACTAGAAATGTGGTTGATGTAGTAAAGGAACGGATGGTAGGCCCTCTATATATATGTTCCGGAGCTCGGAAAAGGGTTATTGAGTTTACATCCGGTGGTAAGAGAACTGTGAAGAAGACTCCTTGAAGGAATACGTCATGATGGAAGACCTCGAGTACCATCATGTTCCCTCAGCGAATCAAAAACGAGCGCTAGCAAATAGGGTAAAGGTTTATGATAATTTTGCCGTGTGAAAGATTGCATTCCTGTGTAAACAAAACAAAGGTACAACTTAAAAGCTTCTCATTTTTTCTCGCCTATCGCCAAAATCAAAAATCCTGTCCCCTCAGTGTCTGTTCATCGAGGAAATTTGTCGGGATGATTGATCGTGTCAGGTTTGATCTAGGTGCGCAGGAGGAGTCGAAAAGTGACAGAAAGACGATGCATCATCATCGCTCACTATCAGTTAATTGCTCCCTCTGCCCAACGAGTTTTGCCGTTATCAAGCCCTGCTGGGAACTTGGAGACGGAAAAGCGTAAAACTTCCCTAAGTGTCCAAAATTAGCTGTGAGACCGGCTTTAATCCCCGGATGGTAGGCTTAGCCTCCGCAACTTTAATATTCCATCGAACTTGGTCGGGTCATATTTTTTATTTTCATTTAAACGTCCGCGTTTATTTTTAGTAATAAACTGTAGAAATAATTTACCTTAGAAATCCTAAAATAACTAAATAAGTGTCATATATCAACGAGGAAACAGGACATTAATTACTTTCCTTGTCAGTTCTCACCCACTGGCGTTGTTATCTTTTAAACGAGGCCGCCTAATGTAGCAGTTTATTTAATGATAAAGATCTTTTCACACTTTTTTGATGTCGAAATGACGACCTGTCCCAATGAACATGAGTTTATCGAAGAAAAACGACAGTAAATATGCCCTGGCTGGATAATTTAAGTACATCATATATTCAAATCAGATGATTACAATGTGATACAATTAAAATATATCAGTTTAAAATTACGGCCAGAACTTACTTATCTATATCAACTAAACCATAATAATTAGTCGAAAATGAAAATACAATATGCACAAAACTTGATCATGAAACCTGATGTTAACATAATAACTTAATGAGATAACGACGATGCAATACATAAGATTTATACATTGGGCCGTTAACATAATAGCTAGGGTGGATGTAACAGTGTCGTATGTGAGGGTCGGAACGGCAAAGCTAAATCTCCAAGTTAAATTAGCACGCTGGTGCACACACAGCCTAGCAGAACTTCTCTCCACGGTTGAAAGCTTAAAGTGGTTTACTCGGCAAAAGCCAATAATGATACAAATCGTAAATATATACGCAGGCATGTCACAACAAATGGTACGAACAACAACTTACATATGAGCTGACAATTAATGGATTGCAGTAAATAAAATCAAGTGGAAACAAGAAACATGAAATCATCAACTAGAAACATTGTTTTCTTAAAAAACTACAATTTAAATTGACTTTGTAAAATTCAGTTAGCCGGATTGCACCGGCCGCGCTGAGCAGATTTTTCTTTAGCATAATTGTCAAATCATTTAAAAATTACTACTAAATGCACGTAACACACCGATTGTAAAGCAAATTTGCAAACTATTGAATTACTTACGGGACAAAAACTTATATAGTTTTTCTCTAGCATTTTTTGAATTAAACATTAACCTTTTTTTATCACCAATTTAACTTGTTTAGTTTCAAATAAGCTATTTTTAAATTTAATGGATTCCTTTTCAAATACAAATTTACTCTATTTAATTTCAAATCATTCCCTCTTTTAACCCAATTTTTACAATTTTAAATTAACTACTTTAATTTTGATCTCAATTATTATAAATTATTCAAAATCATTAGGATCTTAGAATTAGGACAAGACCTTTTGGAAATGAATTACAATTAAAATTGATTTATTTTACGCACATAAATTAAATACTAACTCCTTACGTTTTTTGTTGTTTTAAGAGAAGGGCTAGGGTCTTCGGGAGCCACGTTTTTGACGTTGAGAAGGCGCTCATTACAATTACCATCCCTAAACATTACTTTTAGGTAAAGTTTCCAGGTTCGAATCTTGGGCACTACCTTCGAACACGACATACTTACATAACGACTTTTTCAAAAACATGTCATCCCGAGGTTTCTATTACCTTCTAGTTGAAATACCATAGTAAATAAAGATTAATTTGAATGTAAAAATAGTCCTATTATTTTATAGAAATTTAAATTTTATTTTGTGCTTACATTTCATACCATCCTCTAAGTTTCTTAATGCTTAAGGAAATAGTTTTTAAAAATTTCTTTTGTTTGTTATTGTTTTACTTTGGACTGTTCGCCTTCCAGTTCAGCCATACCTTGTACTCGCCCCAGTTTTTGTCGAACGGTCCTGGTGAGCGTGTTGAATATTTTAAATTGACTGCCCGGTGAATAAAAATCCAAAGATGTTCCCGGATATTGTGGCATTCACGTTTTCGAGATTGTTTTTGTCGTCTCTTCCGTCCTTTCGTCGATGGAACAGTTCCTGCAGCGTGACAGTTGTCTCCACCACGAGGAAAGGGTTTTTCGTTCCTTTATCCAAAACATCTTTTCACGCCGATCCTCTTCCCTCTGAAACCCTCGTCGGTGAAGACTGACGGAAAACAGGTGGGATTTTTTTATAATTTCATTCTGTACAAATTTATTTTATTTTATTCAGTTTTGTTCATTTGTTTAAATTAATTTCACTACCATACAGACCATTGCCCTCGGCGCGAACAACCTTTAATCAACATATCACAATTAATTATGGTTTTTAGTTGAGATGAAAAAAGCTAATGGCACGAGAGGGATTCGAACCCACGACCTTCGGCTAGATACGCCGCTGATCTACCACCTGAGCTATCGTGACCTCGATCCACTCGGACATCAACACCCCATCTCAACCTCACCTTACGAGTTTTGCTTTTTTTCATCTCAACTAAAAACCGTAATTAATTGTCATATACTAATTGGTCGAACGGACCACGAAAACGATTGTTTAACACGATTAATGATTTAAAATGAAGTACACTTCACTAAAGCTCTCCGTCGCCATTTCAATTGTCACCGACAATCCAAACCGATTACACGACATTTGAAATGTGGCAAAAGGGTGAAAACTCGTAAGGTGAGGTTGAGATGGGGAGTTGATGTCCGAGAGGATCTAGGTCACGATAGGTCAGGTAGTAGAGCAGCGGCATATCTAGCCAAAGATCGTGGGTTCGAATCCCTCTCGTGCCATTAACTTTTTTCATCTCAACTAAAAACCGTAATTAATTGTGATATATTAATTGGTCGAACGGACCACGAAAACCGTGAATTTAATCAATATTTTTATTTAATAGAAGGATTATGTATCAATTTACTGCAAATTGTAGGTTATTTTGTTTAAATTTATTTCTACACTTAATTCCGTTTGCTTGTATGATTTTTAGCTCGGTATATGGTAGCAGAGGCAGCTTGTAAAATTTGCAGTGTCTTACATGATGAAAGAATAAGGGAAAGTACTGTCCAAAAGTGGTTCAAAAAGTTTTCTTCTGGGAATGAAGGTATTGAAAATGATACACGGTTAATAGACATTTTGTTTCGAAAGTGGGACGCTACCGAATTTGAATCGAGTCGAAACTGTCCATATTGTTTAACTCAAAATCGTCCGTTACAGCTTATACCTCGGGAAGAAGTAGATGCTCACCAAATGGATTCTTAATGTTAAACGACGATAAGAAACTTCAGTGTATAAGTACTTGCCATTTGTTGCTTTCAAGGCAGATAGTAGATGCGTTTTTCGATCTGATTGTCACTTGCGATAAAAAAAAATATTCCGATAAAAAAATACTCCCATACAAATAGTAACAAGCTTGTCCAATCGTCAATAATATCGAATATTCATCAACAGAAGTTGGTGGTTTGTATTAAGTGAAGTATTTTTTTAAACTTTTTGAACTACATTTGGGTAGTGCGCTCACTTATCGCTTCCTCATCTAAGACACTGCAAATTTTACAATTCGTCTCAGGCGCTCAGCTCAAATACCCACATAAAATTCGTAAATGAGCACTCACAAAATATGAGTTTTGAAACTATGAAAAAAATTTAACTGTTCAATACACATTTTCTCTATTGAGCGATGAATTATTCTGTTGGTACTATGTGGATATAAATCTAATCCTCCAATACAAACAGGAATACAGATATGTTTAGCTGCCATAATTGACTATATTAATTATTTTAATTGATTAATCGTTTTATTTAAGGTGTTCCTTAAGTGTTAGTCGCGATAACTCAAGTGGTGAGAGATGCGTATTGAGCGTAAGGCCTGGGCTCGAAAACCGCTCGTGACACAAATTTTTTTCATTTCAAACATATATAAAAAGAATATTTAATTGAAAAAAATAGCAATGTTGATTAACAGCATTCAAATAACAACAAATACCTCACGTTTGTTCTGAATCATTTCAATTCTTTACCTTATCATTTAATAGACAGAGACAACCCCCAAAAAAATAAATCATAAAAATATTTATGGTCGATTTTGGAATGGTTTGCTTTCGCACTTAAGTTTTGTCTAAATTCACATGGAATAGAACACCGAAACTGATCGGGTAAAACAATAATACAACAATAAGATAAAAAAAATGCAATTAATAAAATAAGCTATTAAACAAAACTAAGACTAACTATAGTATAATTTTAAAAACTTTAGTTTTTACGAATCGCATTTTTTATTAATTTTTATAATTTTAAAATTTTATTGGATCTTTTTAATATAGACGTTTAACAGTTTAAATATTTTATATTAATAATACGTTTCGTAAGATTTGTAATATTTTAAAGAAAAATGTTAATTTGAAATAAAAAATATTAATTTGGTGCAAAAAAGGGAACAGAGAAACGAAGAAAGAATATGTATGTGTGAGGATTAGTGACCATTAATCGATAATTATTCAGAAATCGTGAGATGCGGTCTGGTGTGATGTAGGATTCAGAAAAACATTATCTTTACCGTGCGAACGTTTCGATTTTTATTGTTTTAACTTCAGGGCCTAGGATTTGCAAACTTTTTGTACATTTCATATTACATTCCACACATCAAATATTTTTCACATAATCTAGTTACCCAACAAGTTACCTTTCCTTTTCCTATTTACCCCTTTCTACATAATCCTGAAAAAATAAACTTGCCGAACTATTACCAAAGTTTTTTTCCCGACGTCGGCTCTTTTTACCTCAAAGAAGCAGACACCTTATACAAAAATGTATTTTCTATACAGACTTCCTTCCCCACTTTATAAAAATCCAGCGTATATAAACATAAAACATCAATATCTCACTGGCACTCTCAACACGACAAGCAAGAATGGTACAATTACACGGAAGACAAATACTTTGAGTGAGTGGAAATAGTAGAAAAATATACAGTTTTGATGCCTCTTCCACAAGCATAACACCTCGGTGTATATACCTGCGGGATTATTCGGGGTTTCCGCCGTGGATTTCAAACCAAATGTTCCAGGCGGATGCCAGGGATCACCTTGCTGACCACTATATGATTTTCACGGACGGATCTCTGGTGGAAGGTAAGGCTGGGTTTGCCCTTTACGACCCAGTACGGAGGAAGAATAAAACATTTTCTCTCTCTGCAAATAGCTCCATCTTCTCTTCCGAATCCATGGCTATTCTAAAGGCATGTAATTCAAAAAGTATTGCCTCGCACATAGAGAAAGTAAATACCAATTCGAAACTGGACCATGTAACTGTACATATTTTGCTTGTATATAGGGAACTGGTCAACAGCGGAAAAATATAACGCTATGCTGGATTAGAGGGCATTCAGGGATCAGTGGGGATGAGCTGATAGATGTAAAGGCAAAACAGGCTATCGATGCAGGGGTATTCTGCGAATATAAATTCACAAAACGCGATTGCCAACGTTTATTTTGCTGACTATCCGAGTGGCAGGATTTTCATAATGGATCCGTAGGAGGATCACTGTATCGGTCTAGTTTCCCCGTGGTGCCCAAAGCTCCCTGGTTTCAAGGATGCAGAGCAACTCGCCACTTCCATACAGGGATCACACGGATCAGAAGCAGCCATGGCTTATGGGGGGCTCACAAACATAAGATTCGCCTGAGGCCTGTGATTGTACAGAGGACATGAACCAGATAATTATGGAATGCCCAGAATACGAGGACATGAGACAGCATTTCATCAGCGGCATCGAAGCCTTGGTTGGAGTGGCCAGACCTTTTTCATTGGAAACTTTAACAACATCTGGGAGAAGAGATACCAACTAATTTACAGTTTCATAAGGGAAAGTTATATCGAGGTGTAATTGAAAGGTAGGCAGGTGACATGGGGCGCGTACATCGGCTAGGATCCCTTGTCACCCGACTCGCTAAGTGGTGGGATCGTGTTAAAAATACGCATATATATTTGATACATGGATAATATAATATCATAAACCCAAAAAAGAAAAAAAAATGTATATATTTTGACTGAAGAAAAAAAAATATTTTGCATTGTATAAATTGACTTTTTTCACATCCTAATTGTATTTGTTAAATTTAAACAATGCTTGCAAATCCCAGGCCGTGATATAAAGAAAATTTGTTTCTAAAACCTACATCACACCAGAGTGCATCCCACGATTACTGAATACTTAATATATAACTTACACTCATAATAATTTATTTACTTGTAGATTTGACTTAATATGTAGTCTTTAAACACATTTCATAGTACTTTAGGGATTAATTATTTTTCTCGTTAAATCTATAAGTTGGCATGTTATTTGTTTCCAATGGTTTTTATTCGTTGCACATTAGTTGTCAACTCATGTGTAAGTTATTGTTTCGTACAATTTTTTATAATGTGGTTGTATTTTTAAATAATTTTTGTCACTTTTGTCTTTTGCCGAGTAAACTACTTTAACAGTAGTGAAACCTTTTGTTAGGATGTTTGTGCACCAGCGTGTCAATTTAATATCAAAAAGAAAGGAACGGTATGTCAATTTGTATTTTTTTGTTACCTTGTAAAAAGAGTTTATTTGAAATGGAACATTTTCCAAGTCTTAGCTAAGTTTCATTTGATGGGAAAATTTTTAAAAAGGTTAATTTGATATAAAAAAATTTGTGCCGTAAAGCAGAAAAGAATGGAACATAAACATTCAATTTTATTTGTGATTTTGGAAAAACTATATTTTCTTTTCTCAAACCCAAAAAGTGTCAGAAGTTAAAACTAATTTTGTTTAAACAATTGTTAATGAACAGTAAACTTGTATTCTTAGGGAATAATGATAAAATTAGTTGGTGTAAAAATGTAAACATGAATTATTCAGGTCCGGGGTACATAGTATTGTATCTTCAAAGATATAAATGCAAATAGGGCACATCAAGAATTTTAAAATATTTCTCTTATGTATAAACAGTCATGTTAAAAATCTGTATAAAAATTTAATTTTTTAATTTGCCATAAACTTAAAAGTATTTAATTCATCTTAACTTTCTTAATTTTAATAATGTTCAATCAAAAATATTTCATTTAATAAAGTAAGAGTTTAATTTACGATTTTCCGGATAGTTTTCAACCGACATATTTTATTTTGTTATCACTTCAAAAAACGAGATTGTCTTTTTTCAATGGATCAGGTTTAGCGGCGTCGAGTGATTTGGATCCTGTATTATGAGGTGATAACAAGACTAAACGGCCTCGAACGACGCCAAAAGCGAAAATAGCCTGTTGCCACCCGAGATATGATAATATTCAGATTTCACCCGTGTTACACACCTATTTTCCACGGAGAAAACTCCCATGGGGAAGAGAAAACCCAGTTCTTGATATATCGGCCCTGCCGGCGGTTAATGTAATGCATCTGCTGGTTGTAATTAAATTGGTCCGAAGGTATAAGACGATCGTTGAATTGCCTGCGATATCTTTTCTATTTGTTACGACATGGCTCCATTTTCCTTGCATTTAATCTGGAAAAATAAAAGCCTGAAAATAATCAAAAACAGGACAAATTATATTTGAAACTGACTATAAAGAGAATGTTTTTCTGAAACCTACATCACACCAGACCGCATCTCACGATATATGAATAATTATCTATTAACGGTTACTAATCTCTTCATATGTGAATCTGAAGTTACACGTTAAAAAGTCATGTTATAAATTAGTAATCGTTTTCCGAAGTAAAATATACAATTATTTAAATATGTACTTTTTAATTGAACTAAAACCTCATGAGATTTTTTTAGCGTTAAAATGGGCTTTGCCAAAAGTTACGAATGAAATGTTTTCGTTTATCTTCCTTTATAAACTTGCAACTCTCGTCTGTTGTGTACATTCTGTTTTATAATTAACTTTCCAACTGAAACATCGTTAATCAACTCATTATTCCAAGAGGAATAGGTGTTGTGTAAAGATTTTGTTGCGTAAATTGGATAGGAAAGGAAAGGCCTCGAGCTGTATTTTGAAATCTCTTTTTTTTTTAGAAACGTTGTATTCTTGTCTTTTCGGTACACTTTACAGCAGTAATAATTTGTTTTTATGGTAACTAAAAAATAGTTATACCTTAGTTCTTGGCAGTAAGAGTCAGTGTTGGGGAAAAATTAGTCATATCTAATGATTAATGATGGATAACTCAAAACGATAGTCACGATTGGTAGTAAGTGACTAATTTAGTCATTAGTCACGATATGTGGTGATTGATGGCTAAATTAGTCATGACTAATAATTAAATACGAGGCATGACTAATTTAGTCATAATATAGTTAGTTAGTCATGACTAAATTTCGATAAACCATATTCGAATGGGTGCACAAAAGATGAAAAATACACAATTTCATCACTTTTAAAAAAATTGTAACGGAAATTTATTCCATGAAAACGAAAATTTGTCAACAACTTATTTAACAAAAATCTATCTTCCAAATATAAGTAAAACTCGTTAAGAAAAGTCAAATAATAATAATAAAATAAAATAATCTTAAAACAAGCAACGCTTTGAAAAAGTAAATCCGCTTACATATTCGACTAATGAAAAAAAAATTAATTCTGATTTCTGCATTATTTGGAAAGTACACTATCTTTGGGTCTTGATTTTATTGTAATAAAATAGACGTGTCGGTGGTTTTCGTTTGTGATAATATTTTTTGAAGGTTGGCCTTAAGCACGACTCTCATCTCAAAATTTTTATCCTGAGTCTATCGGATGTTGGTAAGTGATCATTGTAGCCAGAGTTGGGCAAAATCTAACTAATTCAATGATTAAGAATTTTGATTGAAGTTTAATCATGAATGAATTAGTAATGATTAAATGAATCATTATATAATTTAGTCATACCTCGTAATTGAATTAATCATGACTAAGTCATATAATGTCATTTAATCATGACTAATTCATTCATGATTAAACTTCAATCAAAAAACTTAATCATGATTGAATTAGTTAGATTTTGCCCAACTGTGGCAAAAGTTGTAATGCAACAACTCATAACTATTTTTCAGTTACCATAGAAACAAATGTTTACATTGTACTACACAAAACAGAAAAAGAAGGATTTAGTTGTATTAGACCATATAACTTCATGGACAATAGGTTATGGCAAAGTACTCTTGGGAAGTGCAAAAATTTAATTTATTAGCGCGAACGGAGAAGTTTACCGCAAGTAGGACGAAGTTATTATACTTTATCACAATTCTGTTGTAATGTGAATCTGAGTTTGTATTTTATTCACAACAGACAAGGCTCTGCTGAAAAAAATGCTGAACAAAGATATCTCTAATAAGAAGGAATTATAGAAGAAATAGATTGTAACGAAATGATAACAAAATATGCCCAACTGTTTCACTATCCTTGAAAAAATAAATGATCTTTCAAAAATTAAATTATAAAATTTTATTGTTTAATGCCCAAACCAAACGTTAAGTGCTTAAAAAAATGCGTTTCAAAATTAAAACTATCAAATAGATGTGTGATTTGAAAAGAAATAGGAAAAACAAACAAATCCATAATTGAAAATTGGTTATGGTATAAATAAAAGTCAGTAATGTTTTTCTTACTAAGAAATCCAATACAGAAATACAATACAATATACGCGTAATAAAATAAGCATGAAAAAAAAATAGAAAAAACTAAAATAAAAGCAACGAAAAATCGCAAAACGTATTCTGAGCATGTATTCAGAATAACAGATAAATAACCCACAATAAACACAACGTGAACATCAATTGGTGAAAAAAGAACCGTTGAGAGAAATGTTTTTAAAAAACAGAGCGAGAGAGATTTTTTAACTTTCTTTCTGTTCTGACCCTCGCCAAATTTTGAGACAACAAACAGGAAAAGATGGGTAACGATAATTAAACCGTATAAAAATAAATTAGACAATAAAAATTTTGTAATGAAACTTGCTGAACACATTTTTGTGAATACACAGAAAGCGTATTGTCCTGTGTGATTTGGAGAAGATCAAGCAGGGAATTATTGAAGGAATACTTCTACGCTTTCGGAAACCCTTCATGATTCAGAGAATGACAAACTTAAAATCGAGTCACTGGAAGTCCTCTCTTACAACATTAAATTAACTTTTAAGAAAGGCATAAATATAAAGAACATTAGAAAATGCGTATTAAAATTAAATCCATGAAGTGGAAATATAATTTAAAAATAAATAGGAAAAAAGAACTTTTAATCACAAAAACGAAACAGAATTTTGAATGTATTTGTAGAAATCAAATATATTTATAATAAAGTGCAAAGGGCGTTAGTGGCGTAAACATTCTACAAAGAGGTCTTCCCATATTTATATTTTTACATATTTTTATTATAATTTAGTGAAAATTGGAATGTAGATTATAGAATTGAAATGTTAGCGGAAACTTTGAATATAAGCGATAAATGACCGCGAAATTTGACGAATAACGGTGTGTCGTCCGATTTATCGACGAAGGCGAGGGTCGGCAAATGGAATTCAGCTATCGGATAGGTATTTGAATTAAAGCCCGGGGCAATAGCACGCAGGGTAAAAATCAAGATATTGGAGCACAATTCAGCACATTTTTATTTGTATTCGCCCTTTCTAAAGCGCAGCATTTTTTCCTCAATTAAAAAGAAAGCATAATAATGTATTTCAACAGATGGTTAAATTCACTTTAGATGAGCCTACACTGTAATAAGTATATGTACATAATTCACAAATTATATTTATCCAATTTTAAATTAAAAAAGCATTATTTAACGGACTTAAAATCATTTTTTGCTTAGTTAGTAATTATTTTATTTCATTTATTATTTTTTATTCAATATGTGGTTTAGTTAAAACATTAGTGTCAAGTGCGGGACTCGAACCCTCGACAGAGAAATTGAATAAAAGATAAATAATAATAAAAAGTCTATTAAAGTAATTTTATGGGCCACCTTAAGTCGTATCAATCCACAAAGCATTCCCTGAAACTTTCGACCCTCCTGACATTTTCCTCAGTCAAAAATGACGATATTTTGCAAATTAAATTTATTATTTCCAATTAAGTGTTCGCGTCAATGTAAATCAAGGTAAAGCGAATATCATGATTTTGAGTAATTATATCGATTCTATTGGAGAGAGAGGTTAAAACAATTTTGACAATTTCATCAGGAAAAATGTTTTTATATCAATGCTCCCAAAAATTCGCTTCGTTTCTCGTTCAACTGACACTACATAGTAAATTACTTCACTATTTTCGTGGTCCGCTCGACCAATTAATATATGACAATTAATTACGGTGTTTAGTTGAGATGAAAAAAAGCTAACGGCACGAGAGGGATTCGAACCCACGACCTTCGGCTAGATACGCCGCTGCTCTACCACCTGAGCTATCGTGACCTCGATCCACTCGGACATCAA
>CM077114.1:18340583-18381965 GCA_039619505.1 Cimex hemipterus | reverse complement strand
AAAAAAAAAGAATGTATCTAAATGCAAATATGCTTGAAATATTACTCCTCGTCCTATACACATGAATAAAATATCCATAAATAAAAATACTAAAAAAAAAAAAAACAATATATAAACTTAAAAATAAAACTTCTAATTTACAAATATTTTTCTAAAACAATAATTTTATAAAATCTATTTATAATCTTTCATAATAGAAACTTGTGGGTGAAGCAGCTTCAGTATAATCATAACAAATTTGCAATCCCTAATCTGGATAAAAAACAATTTATAATTAATCGGGATCATTGTTAATTAAATAGACCACAAATTTCCGAATACAACCTTTATGAATTTATCTTTATAATTATTTTATTAATTAGCTACTACCCCACCTTTTGCAATATAAATAAATAAAGCTTTTTAATGGAAATATTTCAGATTTTTCTGATAAATTTTGATTTCGGTAAACTGCTTTATTATCTTTTGCCTGTTTATAGACGCCTTATTCCATTGGTGATAACGTAAGGAATGATCTAATAAGTACTTTAGTACCGGGCAAAGTGGAGTTTTTATGATCCAATGAATTTTTTCTATATGGCCGAAGAGTATGATATTACTGAAAGATATTTTTGTATACCAAAACATCACTGAACTGCCAAATATTTTCATTTTTTATTAGGGATTATATAAAGAGCATTTTGCAGATTGATCAAACTTTCAAATCGTAAAATAAGTTTAAAGTTTAGCGTACTGGAGTAAATAATTTTTTGAATTTTGGCAACACTATATAACTACCTATGAGCATTTTGTAGTCTGTCAGAATGTCTCGTAAGTGAGGTGTTTGTTGGATTTGTGAAACTTAAACGTTCTACAACTGAATCTACAACTAACATAAAAAACCATGAGCCTACCTATTTGTTTAAATATTGTTTGGTAAGAAATATATTTTCATATTATCTTCGTAGATATTCCAGTTTTCTGTACTGGGGAATCCCGGAGCGAGCCAATTCCGCCAACAACTTGGAGTTGAGATCGTACCCTCGGGGTCACATCACTCCTATTATTAAGCATAGTTTGCAGACCGTGAAACATAAAATACGCAAAGATAATTAACCTCGTCAAAACTTGAAGTGGTTATTACTCAAAGTAATCAAGAAGAGCAAGTTCAACAACACAGTTTATTAAACAAACGTCTTTACAGGTCGAAAGTTCAGAATCAATTGACTCGATCGGTAAGAACCAATCCGTAGCTAACAATAATCTTCATTCATATTACTGATTTACCGTATTGCTTCACTTAGCTCACTTTATTAATGTATAAATAATAAAGTTAGAAACGAAAACTATGAATAACCAGATGCCCTTCAGACCGACATGTCAGCAAAGTCTAGCGGGTCCAGACACCCGCCCATGATATCGTAATCAACATATCTTTAAAATAGTATAAAAACCTTAATCCCAAAATATCTAATCCATTTTTAATGTCATCTTCCAGCGATTGTTTAACTTGGATGTATTTACAATACGGAGCTTGAGAGAGAGAGAGAGAGAGAGAGAGAGAGAGAGAGAGAGAGATGGCAAGATGAGATTAGTGGAAGTTAGTTAGAATGAATAAGATAAATGATGTTAAAATTGATTAATAAATATTGATAAAAGAGATAAAATAATAATATAGGAGTGTAAGATAAATATTGCATATTGCGAAACACCGTGGCATATCTAAAATGCCCAAACCAGGAAAAGATGCTAGCCAAAATGGACAGAATTTTATTAATAAATAAGTTGGCTATTTTAACTTATACTAAAAAATTGTACAAGGATTTTTAGCTAATGGCAATGGGGCCTAAAGGGAAAGTCTTCCGAAACGACTGTTAGCACTGAAAAGGCATCTCCTTTAATGTTTGACCGCCATGGGTTCTTCTAGTACGCCCGAGCCGGCGTTAAATTTCACTTCAGGCATCCGACTACCTCGTTCGCAACATACCTTTGCCCTCAAAAGGACCTCGTTTACCTATCACCCTCTCGAGTGTTCCCTTATGTTCATCCTGACCGAACGACACCTAGACTAGTCCCGTAACACCACTCGTAAAAACTACTGAAGACATCTTCACAAAAATGGCCCGAAAAGTTTTTATAGAAGTTAAGTGATATAGTGTCAATATAAGCCAAAAGTTAAGTTAAAATTGTTTGATTAATAAACGAAGATATTGAAGAGGGATTAAATATTTTTCTTAAAGTTCGAAATATTTTGTCAGATTCTTCGACTGAAAGAGGAAGAGCAATTTACATTAATTTCCTGAAGAGTGTCAGCCGCTTTTAGAATTTGTCATCGAGTTGTCCTTCCAGTTTGCTATTTTCATCCTATAAAAAATATTTATTTGACAAAGGTGCATATACTTGTGAACCTACAGATTTTTAAAGTTATTGATGATGGTAATAAAAATCCTTTTAAAAAAGGCATTTTCGCTTTAACATGTTAATTTTTCACTGGGCAAATTTTGTCAGTTGCCGCCTTAGCACTCAGTCCTTTTATACTATTGAAGCATCAAAAGACCGCCAAACACGACTTTTCCATCTGGCTTTCTTGTTACAATGGGTGAAATAACGATTGAGGTACAAGGCTCAATAAAATATATACGAGTAAACAATGATATCAATTAGAGAAGAACTGGATGAATCAGTCATTCAAAACAAAGGTTAGAGTCGTATTAGGCAAGAAGAGAAACGATAAAACTATTGCCGCCGAAATTAGTCTCACAATGAACAATAAATTTGGCATTCTCAACACGACACGCAAGAATGGCACAATTATACAGAAGACAAACACTTTGAGCCCTGAAGATGATCTCAATAAAGATCGAAACGTTGGCATGATAAAGAAAATGTTTTTCTGAAACCTACATCACACCAGAGCGCATCTCACGATAAAATCAAAAATATTTCGTTCTCTCTTTCTCTCTCTCTCTCTCTCTCTCTCTCTCTCTCTCTCTCTCTCTCTCTCTTATTTTTTTTTTGCTCCACTCACCACATATTTTTCCTCTTTCTAATTATTTGTTTTATTGCGTGTACTTGGGTCCATAATTTTTGAAGCAGCTTTAATTTTAACAGCTTCTGTTGCAAGCTGGAGTCTGTCTCCGCTGATAACAAGGTGTCTCCTGGTAGACTTATTGATCCGTTTTCCCGCTTGAGTGCATCTTCTGTTAATCGCCCATGGAGTACTTTGTAATTCTTACTTCACCCTCGTTAGCCGGCATGCAGAAAAGTTTAGTTGTCTGTTTACCAGTTGGAAATTTTCAAAGGCTCTCTTGTTCCAGGAGGACGCGGAGTTTGAATAGACCTCGTCTGTAATTACTCCCATTTCCAAAGTCGTCATAATAAGACTTTTTTGCCAAATCTTTCAGAACTCTAAAAACTGTCGTCTAGTTTGAAAGCTTTAATCCGTTATAATTCACTTTTCTTGTTTTCAATCTCGGTTCGCTTTAATCAGCGGCAAACGAAACTGCCAAAGAATAATAAATCGCTTCTTCTTTTGCTTTTAATTCTTATGTAACTTTTTACCCCTAATCATATTTATTTTTATAACCAAAACACAGTATAATAGAGGGTAATTAAAAAAATTTATTGAACATGTACAAACGAGTTGAAAACTTTGATAACCCTAGGAGATGAGAATTTTTTTAATGTACTATACATAATTTTTGAACTATATATATATAACAGTGTTCAGAATGTATTTTACGGTTATTATATGTCTGTAAAATTATTTTTATTTTTTACCAGGATAAGAAAAAATAAGTAGAAACTTACAAAAAACGTACAATGATGCGAGATATTATTATGTTAAAAAACAAATTCGGATTAGTACATTTAAAATTACTACATTTTCATTTAAATAAAAAAAAAATATATATTTTTGGTTGGAATTGCTAACTTTTGAAATAAAGCTTAAACGATTTTTGTTTTGCGGTAGCCGAGTGGTTAAGGGGTCAGACTCTCGGCTAGTAGACCCGCGGTCGTGGGTTCGATCCCCACCGTAGGCTCTGGAATTTTTCTGACTCCTAAGAGGCCAGTGGCCGCAATTAAAAGAAATTGACACGGCACTCATCAATGGAAGGGGTGGGACTGGATCTCAGCGACCCTGAACCTGGTCCCAACCCCCTTCAAAAATGAGTTTCTTCGACGGAAGAACACTGGTACAACGGGGGCTCAAGTTCACTCTGTGTTGTGAGCCCTCCCCCAAAAATGGAGCCAAGGTATAGTACAATAAGCTGTACAGCTAATCCGGAGGGAACTCCTCCAGTCCCTGGTATCCATCCATCCACATTCATCCACGACAAAATTGTATTTGAAAATTATTCGAAGGATCATAATTTGTAATGTACCGAATTTTTGACCGAGCTCTTCATGAATCAGTACACATCACACCACGCCCTACACACATTAATAAACTCGGCTAAAGGGCAATCAAAGAGAATTGTATCCCTTTACCGTAAATTCTTTCGCTAAAAGTTATTAAAATACACTTAAAAAATCTTACATAGCGAGAACTATCGTAAAAAAATAGTTAACATAATCATAACCATTTATAACCAAACACTACACATAACAGCTTCCACAATTCACAACATACCAATAACCCATTCACACAAAGAGAAACCAGTAGACCGTCCATTCCATCTTTCGTTGTCCCACAAATTACGTATGTATAGCTGACAGAAATCACAAAACGTATACACGCATTTTCCCTAATCCAAGACCCAACACGAACAGCCTACAAAGCCGATGTAATTTACAAAATACTGTGTATGAACTGCTAAATGAATAGAAATTACATTGTACTATCTAGAAAAATCGAAAAAACAGCATATCTATGACGGTAAAACACCAGAAAACTAAGCCCAAAGCATTGGCCACACAACATTTTGAAAAACAACATAATTTTTATTTCGACGAAATACAAGTACTAAAAGCTAAAAAAAAACTAAACAGAAATGGTTTAAATTAACAGAATCACACGCAGCATTAATTAGAGAACAGTATATGCAAACTCAGCACAACAATATCATAAAACAAATAACCCATTATACTTGGTTTTTATATTTCCCTTTTTTTTTTTTGTTATCGCCCCTAATAATTAACTTTCTTTCCAATACTGAATAAACCCTAAACCACGATTCTAATCCTGAAAATCCCCACTCTCCACTCTTTTTTATTCAAATTAAACCTCCTAAAGAAAATTTCACATATTTACCGCGTCCACCATCATGTAGAAGAATACAAATACACGTTTCACAACAATTTCACATATAACAAATGTGACAATGGCACACAGCAAATGTGTGCGTATGAAACGGTGGATTCAAAATTTATATTTACATCTTTTTTGTTTTTTTCAATCAACGTATGCTTTGTAATTCGTCGAGCCCCTGTATAGCCCTAATAAAGATCGTACGTCCGTAAAAAGAAATAAAAAGATGTTTTTCTAAAATACTTTGTACATTACCGCTACTCACGAGTTCAACAAATTATTAAACATTCGGTCAGTAAAAACGCATAATACATATTGTTGGTTTGTCTAATCTCACCATGCCGAGGTCCGAAATGCTCAAAAATATAAAACAAGCTATTTTATAATTTAGGAAAATTATAATTAAAGTTTTTTATGGTGGTTATGAACCTACATAGATTTAAAACCTGTAACATTTTGTATTTCAGGAGAGCCTTTACAAATCAGTGCCATAATGAATGTGTTGCAAAGAGTTTTTCGGGTTTTGTAATATTTTATTATTTTTATCATATTTGCTCGAATTTATTATAAAATTAGGCAAAAAGTTGAATTAATGACATTCCAATGCACTTTGCCTCGATGATTCATGAATATATTTATGATCACTTATGAGTAGCGTGTTTGAGTAAATGGATTTTCAGAGCGAGAAATGGGAACAAGGCGACATTTATAGGTTCAACTGACAACTCCTGAGTGTCAGGCAGACATTTGGTTCAAACTGCTCTAATTCTTACAACGTTCTCCTCTTAATGCCATTTTAAAAGATTTCGTTTTTATTTCCTTATTTTGCTATAAAATAGACAATTAAAAAGCCGAATGGAAGATTATAAATATATTTAAACATATATTTGAGCATGTAACTTTTAGACTCCCCAGGGTAAATTATTATATACGTATATGATATTTAACACCACCTTTGCCCTATCATTCATACTATACAAAAAAATCGCACCCTCATTTTGTTTTTAGTAAATACGTGTAAAGATTAGTGACCGTTAATAGATAATTATTCAGAAATCGTGAGATGCGGTCTGGTGTTACGTAGGTATCAGAAAAACGTTTTCTTTATCGTGCCAACGCTTCGATTTTTTATTGAAATCACCTTTAGGGTCTGGGTTTTGCAAACATTGTTTATATTTAAAAAATACATTTAGGATGTGGAAAAGTGAATTTATAAAATGCAAAGTATATTTTATATTCCATCAAAGTATTTCTACGTGTTTGCCTTCTGTGTAATTGTGCTACTCCACAAACACTTTGAGTGAGAAGAAATACTTTGATAAAATATATTTTGCATTGTATAAATTCAGTTTTCCACATCCGATATATATTTTCTAAATGTAAACAATGTTTGCAAAGCCCAGACCCTGAAGATGATCTCAATAAAAGATCGAAGCGTTGGCAGGATAAAGAAAACGTTTTTCTGATACCTACGTAACACCAGACCGCATCTCACGATATCTGATTAATTTAGTAAATACTTACAATCGTTATATTTTTTTTATTTTATAGTTGTTAACTGGATACTTTAAAAAAATATATTAGATAGAGCTAAATCAAGAAAATAAAATTAAAAATTAAACCGAGTAACCCAATTTTACTATGGGTGATGGTTATTCAGAAATCGTGAGATGCGGTCGGTGTGATATAGGTTTCAGAAAAACATTTTCTTTATCGTGCCAACGTTTCGATCTTTATTGAGATCATCTTCAGGTCTCAAAATGTTTGCCTTTTGTGTAATTGTGCCTATGTCGCTTGTCGTGCCAAAATGCTTTACTGAAACCTACATCACACCAGACTGCATCTCACGATTTCTGAGAAAGGTAAAAATGATAGTTAGAGATGGGGAGTTGTTGTCCGATTGGATCAAAGTCACGATAGGTCAAGGGGTTAGAGCAGCGGCATATTGAGTCGAAAGTCGTGGGTTTCGAATCCCACTCGTGGCTCTAACTTTTTCAATTCAACCAATACTTTAAATAAAAAGATTAATTAAATGAAAAAATATTCAATTTAGAACAGACGTTTTCTACTCTTGCGTTAATCACCTCTTCCTATCGACGTACCATCAATTTAGAAGTTTAGAATGTAGTGCTACATATGCTATGTTACATAACCTCTCTTGGCCGTTAGAAGAACTCAAACAGAAAAACAAACAAAAAATTTACAAAACAAAATTTTAGTCTAATCGTGCTTAGATCAATTGATTAAATTTTTTGGTGAATTGATTCAGCCCAACCCTGTAAACTAGTAAAGGTTGGAAGACCCTTTTGGCAGTTATTCTCGGAATGTTAAGCACTTCTAGCCACCGGAAAAATGCCTGAAAAATTATGCTGTCGGATCTTTCACTTAAAAGAACGTTAAAGTTATTAAAAAAAAGGTTTATAAAATACCTATCAAACAAGAGATTGGCTATTTTTGAATTTATTTAAAAATCCAATTGTAAACATAAGTGGCTTATTTCATCGCTGCTTTAAAACGGGCAAAATATTGTTGCAAGATAATCAATGGAGGAATGTCTAAGAGATAATTAAAAATATTAAAGGTAGCCAACATTTTTTGCCGGTGTACTGTTAAAAATTAATTAATTTTATATTATTTTTTATTTTACTCTATCTTTTGTTTTAAATGTAATTTATAATTATGAATATTAATACGCCATTTAATTAAGGCCCGATCGGATAGGATTTCTTGACTCATCTCCTTCTTTTAACTCTTTGTCGTTTTTTTTCTTTCTTTTTCAGCAAAATTCTTTCATTTACCAAAGATAAGACTTTTTTGGGATTAACAAAACAAGCTTTAATCTTGAGCTGAAAAACCTTCGCCCTGGAAAACCGGTATGCCTAACCCGAAGCGGTGAATTTATAAGGCTGATATTAAAATGCGCGGAGGGGAAGAGAAATTATCTTTTCATTATTTTCATTGAAAAAAAAAAGTATATCCGGTTTTTAAGTCTAAAAGGCTGGTAATGATGAAACGATGCATTTAGGAAAAGTTTTAGCAAAACCCTCTTTTTTTTTCCAAATGTAGCTTGTAACGTTAAAAGTCAAATTAGTACCAATGTAATTCTTAAATTAAAATTAAAACCTTGTTGAAACGTAAAATTCAAGGTTGATCTCTGAAATCATAAAAAATAATCAAAAATCCATTATAATTAAAGAATAATTTTAGGTGTGTTATATTAAAAACGCTTTTTTAAACTGTTTAGTGTTTAATACTACGAAAAATACTAGATTTTATGTATCAAACCAAAAGACATATACAGATTTACATATCCCTTTCGTACAGATGAAATACCGTAAATTTCATAAAAACCTCTCAACGAACGTAAATCAGCACATCAGAAACCTCGTATCTCGACGAATCCTCTCAAACCCTCCCCGCCGACTGTAGAGGCAGTGGCCGCGAGATCTCCTTGAAAGTGATCGTGATGACAGTGAATGTGGTAACGACAGACGTATCTATTAAACAACAATATTATTGTATAGTTGGAGTAATACCAATGGGTGTTTTCTCTACTCTTGGTTTTAATTTTGTATATATTACCTTGCTCACTGTTACTTGCTACCTATTTTAAGGTAGTTGTAATTTACTATAAATTTTCAAAAAACTTTTTTGAAAAAAACTCTATATAAAATAATGTTGTTGTTAAATAAGTTTTAATTGTTATATACCGTAAAATGGGGTGTCTATGGGATACTGGAAGTAACTATGGTACAGTCGAATTTTAAATTTGAAGGGCGCTGGCGCCCTTGAAAATAGCGGGAATAGGCGTCATCCTTATTTAAAAAAAAAAAAAATAGTTCCCACTCACAGTTTGTTGTTTTCAACGATCAGGATTTCAAGCATATAGCTCATTATAAGGATGAAAGAAATTACAACTATATACTCTCTACATGAATTATAAGAGTGAACCCAATGAATCCCCCGTCAACGCGACGTTCCAAAGAGAAACTGGCTTTAAAACCACTCAATTTTGAACGTGCGAAATGATTTTTGGGGTTTTCATTTGCGTCGAATGTAGCGGTTAGGTCGTGCAAGCGTTCGCTTCTACCTAATCAAGCATCCACTGTCTCATTTTTCCACTCTTGATAAAACCAGGCAATAAGTAGTACAACCTGTAAATATCGGCATTTCCCACTACACCAACTCTAGCTTTGGAGGTGATAACTAACACTACACCTCTACATATTGAGGTCAAGGTTAAAGCATTAACCAGCTGCTATAGACTAATCAGTGAAGGCAGCTGGAACCATAAGGGGAATTATATAGAACACTCGAAAATTTTATACTTATTGAGTAAGGTCAACAACCTAAACAACTACTGGCTGTAAGCTATAAAAGGTGAAAACACCTTTAGGCAAAAAGTACTTTCAGGTAGTAACTCCCTGTGACGGTAACTATGAGTCTGAAGATGACCATCGTAGCCTAGACTGCTTCACTGATGGCTCACTCATCAAGGATAAGGGGAGCGGTGCTCTTGGTAATAACACCTCGGTATTTCAGGCAGAGGTCTAGGCCATCAATGTTTGCTGCAGAACACTTATGGATAACAGGATAAAGGGAAAAGATATCAATTTTTTTTTCCGACAGTCAGGCCAGTCTGAAATCATTACAAAAAGAACTATCAACATCTAGACTGGTAGAGGAAACAGTTGAACTCATTAATAGGATCATTACCAGGTATGATAGTAGGGTATCCCTCATATGGTTACCAGCTCAAAAGGGACACGATGGAAACGAAGAGGCGGACATCCTGGCCAAGGAAGGATCGAATACTGCGTTTGTCGGACCACAACCAGTATTACCCCACTCTTTAAGTACAGCGAAAGAGAGTATAAGTTGATTGGGAATGAAACAATTCTACAAAGAATGGAATCCGTCCCCCGGATGCAGGCAATCGAAGGAGTTTCTGAAGTAAATCAAACCTAAGGAAGCGAAATGTTTATTCTCCAACTCTAGGAGGAATTAGGAGGCTGATAGGTATCCTAACGGGCCAGTGCCCCTTGAGAAGAAATCTCTTCATAGTGGGCACCCTACCAGACCCCTTCTGCCCCTTCTGCGAAACAAAAGAAGAAACGGCTCGACACTACCTAGCTGAATGCCAGGGAAAGATTCGACACTTTCGAAGGAGAGGACATATCCAAAACACTCACCGGGATAAAATGACCCACGATCCTGGGGTTTGTAAATAAGTCCAATTAGGTTCGTGCAGGACTCTTGAGCCGACCAGGTCCCGGACCTTTTAGGGATGGGGTACGGGCCTACCCAGGCTTTTAACCCCTCGAGTCCTGGTCGCCCGCCCGGCGTAATATACATAAATATCGGTATAACTTGTGCTGTACGTCAACACCGCGTCTTGCAGGAATAAGAGGAAGTATTTATTTTTGCTTTTAAATATTAACTAGACGTTAAAAATTTAAACGAGTTTTGTACATTCACATACGTAATAATGAACATCAGCATAACATTGAACACAATTTGAATGTCCCTGTCACTCCTCTGAAACTGCTCTTCTAAAGAATTTACTCCATCTGTCATACGACATACTATTAAACAACTACCTTCAAAAAAAGCTTCAGGCTATGAGCTAATTACAAAGCAAATATTACAAAGTTTGCTCCACAAAGGCGTATCACACTCTTTACCACATATTTTCCCTTGAAATGGAGGTTCTCTATAATTAAAGTGATTCATAAGTCAAATAAACCTTCTGATCTTCCAGGTTGCTCTCGACCATTTAGTTTCTCTTTCTATCCTTGCCAAAATACAAGAAAAATAGTTCTCCCACGATTATTGCCTATAATTGACAATTCTAAAATTATTCCAAATCAATCCAATCCAGTCTTGCTGACAATATAGCTTTTTTCCTAAAACAAAAACAGCATTGCTTGGTTGACTTTCTGGCTTTAGAGCTGGCCTTCGATCGAGTCTGGAACATTAGAATATCCTTCCTCATACTTGCCTATATTGAAATCTTATCTGACAGATCGATTTCGCCGTGTCCGTCAGGGAATTGAATTCTCACCTTATATACGCATTAGCGCGGGTGTTTCTCAGGGAAGCATACTTGGCCCATTTCTATTTGCAAGATAAACTGCAGATACTCTTACCCTGTTAAAATTGCAACACGTACATTCGCTGATGATAGAGTCATTATTACACGAAATTCAGACCCCTCAAGTAATACTCAACACTTACCACACACCTGAATAAATTAACTGTACAGGTCACAAAGTGGTAGCATGAAGATGAACCCAACGAAAAGCGTATATAGCGAAAGAAAAAATATTTGACCTGCGGTGAGTTTAAATGGAATCCCATTGCCTACCGCTGACTGACCTTTCGAGTTATTTTGGACTTTTCATGCATAACCGACTGACTTGGAATCCCCACACTACACTGAAAAGACTTCAAATAAACGTACGTTATAAATTATTAAAACCTACCTGACTTGCGATCAAAATTAGACATTGAAAACAAACTTTTAATTTATAAAAGCCTCAAATGATAAGTTTAACGAATATGAACATATTTACATAATACAATATTTGTAGTTGTAAATATCAAATAAAAGTAATAAAAAATCAAATAAAAAGATTGTTGTTGTTTTTGGAGGTGTAAATCACAATTCTTTTTTTTTGTAATGTGTCTTTTTTAGTGTTAAATACTCTGAATCCCTCTGGGGGCTATGGGCTGGATAAAAGTTAAACTTAAAGTTGCTCACAAATTGACATAATTATTACAAGTGGAACAACAGTTTTACTGTCTTTGTAAATCTCGGGATTGATTTTTGAAATAAATTTGAAGCCATTTATTTAAGCCTTAATTCCATCTATTTGTAAATAGGTGATGAAATACGTTTAAATAAATAATAGATAAAATACGTTTGCCTGGATCGTGGCCTTAAAATAGGAAGGAAGCTTGGCAGATAACGATTTATCGTTTTTCATCCTGACCATACTGAGATCCAGAATATTCGTGAATTTTTTGTATATCCTAGATTATAAATAATTAAATGAAATGAACCTTGTATCTTGTGTGCAAACAGAGTTTTGTTTGATAACCAAATTTTCAAAGTTCGTTAGTAAATCTTAACGAGATTCGCACTCCTATTTACATTTTTGATTGGGAACTGTAAACAAAAAAAGAGTCACTTGGGTATAACATAGACACAAAAACATGAACGTACAAATCTAAATATTCGGACGAAACTATGAAATATATCACCATTTTCCAGGTCAATTTCAACAAATAACAAAGGGCGGAACAACCGGAGGCAATAATATTTTTAAAATGCATTCCAAGCTGGTTTTTAGTAACATCAAAGGTTCAAAGGATATGGAAAAACGCAACAACTCCAACAGACAGCTCTCCACTTTTCTTTATTAGAATTACAACCTTCGATCCTACCAAGGGTATAATTTTACGTATAAAATAAAAAGTGGCAGGAAAAAATTATCTCAATTGACACAAGTTAAATAAAGGATATAATCACATAAAAAGTCGAACATTAAGCCAATTTTAAATAAAAAGTACCAAATTTCTTCGTTATGCTTTTTAAAAATGCATACCGTAAAAAATTTCGACTATAAATTTAAAATGTTATACGTCACCTCTTTACTCATGAATAGCCTGAGTCTGGGTATGGCCTGATAAAACGACAAATTCAATTATCTTCCCAGCTTTTGACCTATTTTAATGTCATCATCCGCGTAACACAATCTCACAGATGTCTAAAATTGACTTAATTAAGTATTACAACCGGAACGGTATTGTGTAACCGTTCTTGGCAATGTTGGGACTGCGTCTATTTTCAAAGAAATTTAAAACCATTTAGTAAAGACTTAATTATATCAGTATCAAGATATCTTCGAAGAATTTTTGCATGAAGTTGATGATGACATTAAAATGAAACGAAATTTTGGCAGATAGCCATTGAATTTTTTTTTGTCCACACCATTCAGACCATTCGTAACTAGTGGAAATCGACAATAATCATAAATGTAAGGGGGTGAGATTAGGTTGTGGCATCTCGGATGTTTCACTCTCCCCAGGGTTGACCTGCTACGGTTTTTGAGTGGCCAATTTGAGTCAAATTCGCGGCCCTCAATTCATTACGCTGGTTATGCACGGAAGTACAAATATGAATTAATTAATGAGTTTAATTTTTGATTTCTATTATATCCTGTTTTTCTGTTACCTTTTGCATTTTGTCAGGGTTTTTTTTTATTTTTTGTTTTATTTTTATTTATTTTATTTTTTTATTGCGTATGCTATAACTTTTATTAAAGTCCTGATGGGATGAGAGGTTTTTTTAAAATAATTAATAGTGGTTTTAAACATAAAAAAGTCATCCATAACTAGTAAAATAAATGTTTCAATTGGATGAAAACAAAATATTAATTCAGTTGGGTGGGAGGAGATAAGAGTATTTGGTCATGTAAGTATTCTTACAAACGACGTAGGCCGTGGCCTGGCATAAACGGCTGTAAAAACACGCTTTCACTTAAGTCTCCTTGATCCGAAACAACGATCGGTTCGTCTGTATCTGACTAAAGAAGAACAGCGGAAACCGGCGGACCGGAAGTGATCTGTAGGACGGGATTTTTTTGTCCTGATGCTAATCGATTCGCAGAATAACCGGAACAGCGATTTAACTCAAACTGGAATTTACCGTAAGTTTTCTTTTATATTATTCAACAACAAAATATATTCACGAATATGAACAAATATAAATAATAATAATAATTATTTTTGTTTTTAATGGCCTCATGAACTAAGCATATCTAGCCAGACTGATGTATATATTTATTCCGTAATACGATTTTTGGGGGAAGGGTATCGTGAAAAAAGGGCCAGGGGCGACGGCGGGAATCGAACCCGCGACCGCGGCGTCTACTAGCCGAGATTCTCTCACGCTAACCACTCGGCTACCGCCGCTGATCTACCACCTGAGCTATCGTGACCTCGATCCACTCGGACATCACCCCATCTTGAAATATGGCAAAAGGAGGGAAAACTCGTAAGGTGAAGTTGAGATGGGGAGTTGATGCCCGAGTGGATCGAGGTCACGATAGCTCAGGGGATAGAGCAGCGGCGTATCTAGCCTTTAGGTCGTGGGTTCGAATCCCTCTCGTGCCATTAACTTTTTTTCATCTCAACCAAAAACCGTAATTAATTGTGATTAAATATAAAGTTGATATGTTTGATGGAAGTTGATATGATCCAACAGGGTAACATGGATTTTAGGAGATTTCAAAGATACTTGGAAGAATTAACGTTTTTAAATGCGTTTATGTTCTAGCATGTTAGTCACTGAAAATTTATTAATATTGTGAGTATTCGTTTTGGGGCTAATGGTTACGAAAAAAGTCCAGAGGCAACAGCGGGAATTGAGCCCACGACCGCGGGTTCTACGAGCCGAGAATTTCTCACGCTCCACTCGGCTACCACGGCCCCCAAGAATTAACCTATATGTCATAACAATTAACCGATTAACCCAATTTAATTAATGATTATGGGATAATTTTGTGTTAAATATGCTGTTATCAACATGCACACTATAATTATAAAAGTGGATAATGGGTTTACTGGGATTTGAATTGTTTTTTTATTTTTAAAACAAGAGTCAACAAATCATTAGTATTGATGTGACGCTGGGTATAAGTCCGCGAATCGGTAAACACACGGTCCGTCTTTACTTCGGGTTTGCTGAGCTACTCAAATTGTAGGCCACCCTGCCGCAAACGGCCCTAACGACAACTGTCAGATTCGTTGATATATAAACCATATTTGGGCAAAATTCTTATTATTTCCTCACTGAAAATGGCTCAATGCCGAAACGCGTTTGAGAAGTTCAACAACCACGCAAATGAATAGAATCCAATAAGTGGCCCAGGGTCGATCAACATGAAATTAATCTTAAATGGGGAAAAAATACTTAAAAACATAATATACACAGGTAGAGACAAACAGATACGATTTTTCTTTTTATTTGAAATTATATGTATTTTTACTGTTACATTAATTACAACATAGTTATCTGTTGTAGTTATTAAATGTTTTTCTGGAATGTTCGTAGATTTTCTTTCTTACTATCATAATTAAATTCAGTATTTTTCGTAGTCCGCTTGACCGATTGATGTCATTTAATTAATTAAGGTTTTAAATTGAGAAAAAACGAGCGGGATGCGAACACACGACCTTCGGCTTGATACGCCGCGACTCTACCATTTAAGCTATCATGACTTCGGGTATGAACTTCCTACCTCAAATTCAAATTGAGACCAATTGAGCGGTTGAGATGTCGAAATCACGATAGCCCAGGTGGTAGAGTCGCTGCGTATCAAGCCGAAGGTCGTGTTTTCGAATCCCACTCGTGACACTGACTTTTTTATCTCAA
Source organism: Cimex hemipterus (assembly GCA_039619505.1). Lineage (NCBI taxonomy): Eukaryota > Metazoa > Arthropoda > Insecta > Hemiptera > Cimicidae > Cimex > Cimex hemipterus. Next base: position 18,366,294 of record CM077114.1, on the reverse strand, counting down.
CATAAAACGTTAGTTAATTATTTCCTAATTAAACCATTTTATGAGAACTCATGAATTTGTACATATTAAAAAAAACTATTGTTAATATAATGATAAACATACGTAAATACAGTCCCAAATATATTACTGGCTGTTTTTTCATATTTCAACATAAACTATTAAATCGGGTCAGAAGACATAATTGAAAAAAAATTGAAAAACAAAGATCTTTCATTCAAACTCTCTATGCAAAGTGACTGACAGTTTTGATGAAGTTTAATTTAACAGAACAACTGCACATTGTTGGGATGGCCCCAGGAAAATTGTAATAACACTGAAGAGCACTCATGTCAAGGGGGTCGTAAACGTTATAAATAAATTAATTCTCTCAGTGACCAACCTGTACAACTGTTCGATAGCCCTATTCATTTCAAATAACAAATTTAAAAACAGAGGCAGTAAAACATTCGTTATTTATAAAATTATATGTATATAGCGAACAACAATAGGATAAATTCGGTAAGGCTAATACAAAAGAGGGTGAAACCTACTTCAAAGAAACAAAGCATTTAAGTATAAAAATACATATAGTTTTAAAGGCTAGTGGAAGGAGGACCTGATTCCTAGAGGAAGGAACGCATAAGCAAAAATACAATAAGAATATGTGTACCATTGAAATTACTGGAAAAATTATATTTACAAAAGCAGACACATGCAATGAATATACAAGAACAAATATCTCCTCAGGCTATAGTTTTAATTATCACTCGTTGTCTTTTTCAATTCATATTAACAACTATCAAGAAGCACCAGATGTATATATTTTTTTTAAAGAAAATCTACGCAGGTACTTCTCACAAGTATTAATTAGTGAGCCCCCGAGCCAAGAGGTATGATGTAAAAGAGTTCCCCTTAACACAAAGAAACTTGATGTGGAATATGCCTAAGTGGTGCTAAACAAAAGACTTGCAAAAGAAGTTTTTTTTTAAATAAATAATTAATTTCTTTGTCAAATAGCCAGATTTATATCTGCCGTTATTCTGATAAATTGGCCGTGCGAATAATTTTGATCGTTATATTTGGGGGGTTGGTCTGTCAGATTCATTTCGACTTCTTGCCATCTTCAATGGCGATTTATTAACAACTTTAAATATGCCTAGTTTTATTTCATTGAGAATTAAATGTGTTAAGTATTGAAATGAACACCAAAATTTTGTCGCCAAATTAACAAAATGTATTAGGCTGCTTCTAATACGTCAAAATATTACAAAATTAATCTATAATTCCTTAGTGGTCGGATAATTGACCGTATTAATTATTCCAATTAATTATTCTTTTTATCTAAGGTTTTTTCGGCTGAGATGTCCCGATAGTTCAAATGGTAAGAGGAGCGGGGTTTTGAACTGAAGATCGTGGGTTTGAATCCTGCTCGTTACACTAATTTTTCATCTCCGCCAAAGACTTTAGGTAAAAAGAATAATTAGTTGGAATATTACAAAAGTATCTCAAATAAAAACAAAAATAAAAGAAAGCATTCTTCTTCGTGTTATATCTGAATTTTGGTACTAGATAAACCAAGTATGTTTATTAACATTTTAAGTAGGTATAGGAAGATGCTGCGCCATTTCTAGTGTGATCGTATTTATTAGCGTGAGAGGTTATGTGTGAATGGACGAGGCTGTGGAGGAATATCGAGTACTCCACAGGCCCGTCAGAAAACCCTAGGATTAGTTTTATGGATGAGTGGAATTTGTACATACCGTTCGAATGTATTTATTAGCGAGAATGGAAGGAGGCCGGTAGGGTTAGAACCATCTTACCGACCTGCACTTTAGTGTAATATTAGGAAACTAGGTTTATTAGTATAAATGTGTAGTATGAATGTGTGTATGCAAAGGTCAAATATTTCAGTTTACCACATGTGAGGGGATATACAGAGAATACAGAGAAATGCAAACAAAACACCGTAAGGTCCAGTGGGTAGGCAGTCAAAAGAAGTTAGCAGCAAAAGTGAAGATTTTTCAAACGTGAGAAAGATATACGCGTGGTGCCGGCGATGACCGAAGCAGTTAGCCGGCCAAAAAAAAGCTGATTTTAAAAACATTGGCTGTTAACAATATTTTCTTACTACTTAGATTATTTAATGGCTATTATTTTATTATTAATGTTTGATGTGAAATTTCATTTTATTTCAACAACTAAAATAATATTAATACAAAATAATAAACAAAAGTAGGTATAGGAATGTTTCAATTTCTTATGCACAGTTCTCAAAACCTTGAAGAAGTAACTGCGTATATTCTGTTTAGTTTATCTCATCCTTGATCGTTCATTAATCCATTAAAAACGATAAATATCAGTACGTTCATTTTAAGCATTGTACAAAAATGTAAATACAATGTTCGCGTATATTCATTCTTATAAGAAATGTTACATGAAAAAACCGGATCTTTCAAAATATGCTTGCAAAGTTAAGTAAATAATAATTATTCAGATATCGTACGATACGGTCTGGTGTGATGTAGGTATCAGAAAAATGTTTTCTCTATCGTGCCGAAGTTTCGAACTTTTATTGAGATCATCTTCAGGGCCTGGGATTTACAATCGTAGTTTACGTTCAGAAAATACATATAGAAAATGGAAAAGTGAATTTATACAATGCAAAATATATTTTATACTCTATCAAAGTATTTTGCATTGTACAAATTCAATTTTCCACATTCTATTTGTATTTTCTAAACGCAAACTATGTTTGTAAATCCCAGCCCCTGAAGATGATCTCAATAAAAGTTCGAAACGTCGGCAGGATAAAGAAAATGTTTCTCTGAAACCTACATCACACCAGACCGCATCTCACGATATCTGAATAAGTATCCATTCACCGTCACTAATCTCTACACACGTAAATAATAATTTTGCTTTTAATTTAAATAATAATACTGACAGACTAGACAGCACACAAAGTACAGTCAGTGTAAAATTGTTATGGAGGAAAAGAATCACTTTGCTTTAAGGATATTTAGATTAAATCCACGTCTGCTCCAGAAGTGCTTTTCAGCATAATATCCCTTAGATTATTGTAAGAAAAAACAATTTAAACCATTTGCAATTTGGCTTCCAAGCCTGGTTGTTCCTCGGTTCTTAATTTTCCTTGACGGGCCTTGTAACTGACGTTTTAGATCCTGAGTCAGCTTCTTCGTTTATCCTGTGCAGGTCCGATAGCCAGTTAAGTCTTATCAATGCCTCCTGTCAGGGACACACGTCGTTATAAGGAATCTCATGTGTATTCCGTTGAGGTCTCGGCCTCCCTCAGCATTCGCCCTTTATGAGATCCGCTGTAACGGCCGGTCATTATATCCACCGTCAGTATTAAATAGAGATATTTCTTGGAAAATATATAACGCTAACGTCACGCAATACACTGTTTTTATATGTCGACACCGAGGAAATAAATATCCGGGTGTAAAGACGTTTTTCTTGATCACTCACACCACAGGCTTTTGTTATTATTGTATATCACAAAATCTACTGAAATCAACATAGCTAAGTTCAGGTAAAATTAAGGATAGAAAGGTTGGTAATTTTTCAAATTTTAAAATAAATACCTGTATAATACATTCACTCCTCATCACGGCAAACTTGATGAACATCATGCCATTGAAGACGAAGCCGAATTAGGCAGATCTACGTCTCATGAACTTTCCCTCTAAGGCCTTCCCCCCATCAGATGGTAATCGCATTATCAGCAAACTCACGGTTGTGACTTAATCACAGTTAACGTTCTACGTGAAATTCCTAAACGTGCTCTTATCTGTATACTTCGTTCTTAGAACCTTGTAATACCTAACACAATGGCATTTGTTATCCCAATATCAAGTTCCAAAAACAGCTTCCGTCTTCGCTTGCTTTGATTGTCTTTCCCTTCGTTGCATACGTTAATAAGTATATGCGGAAATTCAACAGCACTCGGTAGCACACTCTTCAAAACAGAAAACACCTTTTCTCTCGACTACGATAATCAAAACTAATTCTATCTTATGTTTTTATGTGGTCCAATTAACCAAAGCGATTATGTAAATACTTTCATAATTTTATTTGTATGCTGGAATTCGATTAATATATTGACAGCTGAGAGCTGTTAGCGAAGTGTTGGTCGTTCAGCAAGAACTACATTAATCATGTTTTTAGTTGGTTCTAGTTATGATAACATACAGATAATATGACTTGGGGCATCGGTGGCCGCGAGGTTTCGTCTTTGACACGGCGCTCATCACTGTAAGGTCAAGGTCCCGGGTTCGAATCCAGCGGCCTTGCATTCGAACCCAACATACTTACAAATGGGATTTTATTCAAAAATACCGGCACCCTGAGGGTTTATATGACCTCTGCTATTGCGAACCCTCGTAAAAAAAGAAACAAAAAAAACGATAATATGACTAAAACATATTATCAACATAACGTTAAATGTATGAGAATGGCAACATCTAAAAATCAGACGACAAAATCAATCGTTTATTAGAAGAGAATTTTAAATTATTTTCACAACTTAAAAATTTATGCTTGTTAATGCACAAGTTAATTAACATAAATCTATACCTAATTTATTAATGTTCTATACAAAATGAGCAATGTTTAATACCCTTTGGGTGCCAGAAGACTTAAACACAGTATCAACATAATAGGTAAATGTATGAGTGGCAATATTTAAAAATAAGACGAGAAAATCAAAGAGTATTAATTAGAAGAGAATTAAAAATGATTTTCGACCTTAAAATTTATGAGTGTGAATTAACAAGTTAAATCACATATATCTATACTTAATTTTTTTATGGGCTCTTCGTTATGAACAATAGCCTTATTGATTCCAAGGGACTAAAAACATAGTATGAGCATAATTGCTAATTAATCGGATTTAAGGTATTGGTTGAGATAAAAAAATCCAGTGTCACAAGTGGTATTAGAACCCACGACCTTCTGCTAAATACAAAGCTGCTCTAACACTTGAACTATCGTGACTTCGATCCATGATGAGGTGCAGATGGGATGTTGGTGTCCAAGTGTTTCGAAGCCTCAAGTGGTTAGAGCAGCAGCATATTGAGCCGAACGTCTTTTTTCGGGTCCCTCTTGTGACACTAATTTTTTAACACAACCACATTTTTTATTAAAAAATAAACATAAATTTTTCAGATATCGTGAGATGCGGTCTGGAGTGATGTAGGTTTCAGAAAAACATTTTCTTTATCTTGCAAACGTTTCGTTCTTTTATTGAGACTCGAGATTTATTTGGCACTCTCAACACTACACGCTAGAATGGCAGAAGTACACAGAAGACAAACCCTTTGAGCCCGAAAGATGATCTCAATAAAAGATCGAAACGTTGGCACGATAAAGAAAATGTTTTTCTGATACCTACATCACATCAGACCGCATCTAAACGATATCTGAATAATTATCGATTAACGGTCACTAATATCTACACGAGAAGAATAAAAATAACATTACAAATGAAGTTAATTAATTTCATTTATAACTCATTGGTCAAATACTCCCCCTTAATTATCATTTTTTGACGGGAAAGATATTTAAAAATTTCAAAAACGTGTTAATTTCATACATGATCTCTATTATTTAATTCCATAGCGTCAATTCGGCTGACATGAAGTTGAAGGCATCATATGAACTACCAACTACCTCGACCTATGTCCTAGTTTACCAACGCTAACTTTTGGTAAGAGTTCTTTCCGCACACCCATTCCTTGTCCGAGCTGGAATCTTCCAAGATAGTGTCCAGTTATTTCATACCCGTTTTGAAAGATTAATTGATCTATTAGCATTCCTCAAACCTGGTACTATTTTCAAATCCTTGAGTTTTGTCTCAAGCCATTCTTCGAGATCAAAGTTAAGCACAGCCAGTTTTGGTTTCCGTCTCATGGGTGGTTACTTTCTGATTAGGCGATCAGTCTATTTATTTTCTCCTGTACCTTCTTGCCCCTAAGCTTACCTTGAAGTAATCCTTTCTGCGTTTTCCTGCACTCATCAAGTAATTTAGGAATTTTCAGTGGTTTGAAAATAATTTCATCTGTTTTCTGTTTCGTATCAGTCAGACACTCAAAAATACATAAGCAGATTCTTTATTAAATCCTGCATACTGACTGCATGGACTTTACCTTGGTACTACCAACTTCCTTCAGATCCTTTTTTGATATTTTGCAGGAAAAAAAAATAATAAAGTTTTTTCTCAAAACCTTCCCGATATACAAGAAACAAAAAGCCAAAATATCATTGATAAGACATGATAGTCTCCGCTTTGAATAATTTTCAACGGCGACACTATTGTCCAAGTTGGAGCCGTTTGTCATCGTTTTACAGTCTGATCTACAGTATTTGGCCAACAAAGTTTGGCCATTTCAAAACCTCTTATATTTACAGCCGGTCCACATAAAATTTATCACGGTATCAGGATAGTTTAACGCTTCCCAGAAACTAGAATAAAAGTCGTTTGTCGGCTTCGTACAAATATCAAAAAGTAATTAAGTTTGTTTAGTGAAAAAATATCTATAAATCCTTCAAGTTTACGTGATACTTTCCAATGGATTAAATATTATTCAAGAAATATTTTTGAAAAACCATGTTTTGAGTTGAATTTGAAGAAAGCCATGGGTGCATGGAACTGATGCGTCAATAACGTAAATGTCGTATATGACGTATGTGAATTGTAAATTGATAGATAGATGGATATTATGAATCCCTTCATTTTTTTTTTTAATGGCATTTTTATTTCTCATAAGCAAATAAATTCAGTAACAAACGTCTACATATTCCTGTATCATATTGCCAAAGCTGTCAATTATTGTAATTAAAGTTCTATTTCATTTCACATATGTAAAATCGGATTTTCAAGTGAACTGAAAATTTGACAAACACAATATTACTGACAATATTGTAAAAACATTTAACATGACGGATTGTAAAAAATTGGCATGATAGTTTTAATAAGCAGTCAAGTGAAAAGACAACATGTTTATAAATAAATAACCATCAAATTATTTTTAATGAACAAAAGTGGTTATTTATTGTTAAGAATCTAGTATTTTATAACATAAAAGATGATTGAAGGGGTGAAGGAAAAAAAGCGAGAACGCTGAAACCACCCTTTTATATGCTGAAACCACCCTTTATATATATATATATATATATATAATATAATAAGATATTATATAGTATAATAAGACAAGTGTCGATGGGCCGGTCGTATTGCACGTTTCAGTGATATATAAGATGGCCTAAATGACCAAAGTTAGAGATATTCTTGGAAAATAAAATATATAAATTCATATGTAAGAACGAAGGCATCAAAATATCAGTGGGAAATCAAAAGAATCTAACACCAGTTATCTCTCGGCCAAATACAGTCTTATCGATAAGAAATCAATAAAATTGTCTATAAGATAATTAAATATTTTTTCAGTATAATTTACTTCGTTGGAAAATGTAGCGTACGCTACAAAACTGAAGAAAAACGTTGAATTGTTTCCTTAATTACCCATTGAAAAAAAACCTTAGTAAATCGTAAATCATATCAAATAATGTTTTCATAAAATCGTGATACATATTACGTGAGCTTCCCAAAACGGTAACCGTTACGTGATTCTTGTCTTAAAGTATTCTAGATTATACGTGGATTTAAAGATTTCCATTCGAGCTTTATCTGTCCTCGTCCTCGGAGAAAATTTATGGTGAGACATGTATTCTCTTTAAAATCGTTAAAAGCCCTTTTAGTTGCTTTCTTCTCTTATAAATTAAAAATAACTTTTTTTTATAAATCTTCTTCATAAATATATCTAGGCAAACTAATGTCAGTTGGGTTATGCGCCTGCAGATTGGTCCAACACCGGGCGGTTTCCTTTTTTAATTTTAAGTCACAAAGAAATAAATGCAGTTAAAGAAATGAAATAAATAAATGAAAAAATAAAACAGAAGCGAAAAAGTTAATAAAGAAAGAGGGAGAGAGAGAATGAGAATTGAACATTTTACTTATAAAAGCTCACAAATTTAGGCCTCATCGTTCTTTCTTGCATTTACCAAGCATTCGTTCATGCAAATAAAATTCACAAAATTCCAAATACGAAATACATATAATGCAAATACATTTCTCTTTACTCCCTGCATATATTTTACAATTTTATTGATGTTGTACAGGTTATGATGGAACTTAATCTAATGAGAGAAAACCTTTGAGATACTTGTATGTATGTATTAGATTTACATGATTTTATAACATTGGCTAAATTTGTGTAGAGATTACGGACCGTTAATGGATAATTATTCAGATATCGTGAGATGCGGTCTGGTGTGATGTAGGTATCAGAAAAACATTTTCTTTATCTTGCAAACGTTTCGTTCTTTTATTGAGATCATCTTCAGGGCCTGGGATTTACAAACATAGATTACATTTAGAAAATACATATAGAATTTTGAAAAGTGAATTTATACAATGCAAAATATATTTTATATTCCATCAAAGTATTTCTACTCACTCAAAGTGTTTGTCTTCTGTGTAAGTGTGCCATTCTTGCGTGTCGTGTTAAGAGTGCCAGTGAGATTTTGTTGTTTAATGTTTATATATGTTGGATTTTGAAGGTGGTGGGGAAGTAAATGAGTATAGAGGAGACTATTATGTATAAGTCTTCGGCTTCTTTGAGGTGAAAAGAGCCGGCGACAAAGGGAAACAATTTGTTGGTTATGTTTAGGCCACTTTATTCTTTCAGGATTATATAGAAAGGGATAAATGGGAAAAGATAAGCGTTGGACAATTAGACTATGTGAAAAATATTTGATGTGTGGAATGTAATGTAATGATATATGTATGTTATCTATATTGAATTTTATTAATAATGTTGGCCTAGCTGCGACGGAGTTTCCATGTATCTGTTCTGTAATTGATGCTGTGTTTATCCTTGTTAATGTAAACCATTTCTAAAGAATTACGTTTAAATTTGTTTTGTTCTGTATGTAGTATTTTTGGATTTTTGAAGTCAAAAGTGTGTTGTGTTCAATGTGGTGGGTAGCGAGTGTTGTAGGATGTTGTTTGGGTTTTTTGCAATCATATATGTTGCTTTACTCTCTTGTCTAGATATTGGGATGTAAGACCGATGTAAGATTCCGGACAGTTTAAACTGTTGATCTCGTAGATTACGTCAGATTTATTTGTAATTGGTGTGGGGTCTTTAATTTTGGAAAACAGTGTTTGGATTGTTTTATAATTTTTGAAAGCTATTTCGAAGTTATCGGATGAGAGATGAGTTTAATTTGTGTGATAGGACTTGAATAAACTAACCAAATAATAAGTAATAAAACAACCAGATGGCACATTAATCACAGATTGGTATCAAAAACCAAGAAATACCGATCGCTACCTCAACGTCGGCACGATAAAGAAAACGTTTTTCTGATACCTACGTCACACCAGACCGCATCACACGATATCTGAATAATTGGACAAATTATTGTAAAATTTTATGGATTATGGAAAGAATGAAGTTCCATTGTTATTATGTCATGAAAAACAGTCAACATTTCTTATTTTACCGAATTATCAATTTTAGATACGAATAAATTATAGTATTATCATAAATTCTAGAATCATAGTGTAAATTACAGATAGCGAATACACTCACATATAGCACGTACTTATGAAGATTTTTACTAAGATTAGAAATTAGTGCCACGGCCATAAATTTTATTTAGAAGAATTAATGCATAAAAGCTTTAGCTTAATATTAAATAGTTTTTAATTGATAAATAATCAAATGTATCCTGTTACAAGACTAATCAATATGGACATTCCAGGTTAAATATTTATCTATTACTGAGCGTATAATATTTCTTTTTTTTCATTAATGCTCTATCTTTTTTATTCTACAATATTAGTTTTTTTTAAACTTGCAAACTAGTTTTTATGTCACTAGTTACTTTTAACATGCTTTCATTTTAGGTAAACTAGTTAACTACTTAAAAATTAAAACTTAAACTAGTTTGCAAATTTAAAGAAAACTAATATTGTAGAACAAAAAAGATAGAGCATTAATGAAAAAAAGGAAATATTATACACTAAGTAATAGATAAATATTTAACCTGGAATGTACATATTGATTAGCCTTTTAGCAGTGTACATTCGATTATTTATCAATTAAAAACTATTTAATATTAATAATCCATTCTAGAAGCTAAAGTTTTTAATTCATTAATGCTTCTAAATAAAAGTAATGGCCTTGGCTGTAATTTCTAATTTTAGTGAAAATCGGTTTTTATAACATTTTCGAAACATGAACTATATTCAGGACGTTTTCATGAAACAAAATAAGTTTCAAAGTTGTATGTAAAGTCGTATAGTTGTTTACTCTACCGATCGTAGCCGCCATCGATTAACAGAAAATATTTCAACTATCAACCCTAGACACATTACGAACCATCCTTTTGTAATTAAATGACGTTTGCTTTTCCGGACTGATTTAATTATCGATCCATGCCTAATGATGTGATTTGTATTGGTATAAGTACGGCTTTAATTAATCAAGAATCGCTTGGTTTGATCGGTACTATAACGAACCTCACCGATAAATACTTCCGAAGGCCGAATGTACACACGGGAGTGGCAAAGGGGTTGGTAAACGGTGCTAATGCAGACGATTTGGGGCTTTACTCTGCCTCAATGAATATTTGATTCACCATCATTCTCCTTCGGGCTACGCTCCTCGCCCCGCTCCATCCATCCTAATCCGGCCTTTCCATTTTGGCAAGTTACACTCCTCGTCCTTCTCCGGAGTTCGAGCGATCTGAATAATTGAGGGTGGAGCTGATCATTTTCACCAATTTTCAACTCCGATCGGTTCCATCCTTAGATAACACATTGTCCTAGGGCTTCATTTCTTTTTCTAAAAGGTTCCCGGTGAAATATCGGTTTGTCTGCAAATAAACTGTCTCTTCGAGCTTATTCGATCGTTCTTCCTTATCCCCGGATCAAGCTTAATTCAGATAGATAACAAAACGGTTTATGAGAAGAAAACCTTCCAGTATTTTATATTTTCATTAAATTAAGATCGCAAATCCCGCAACGTTGTTAGTTTTAATTTAGTAATATTGGGAAATAAGAACAAAAAACAGTTTATAGCTTGGCAGCTTTTATTTATTTTAATTTATTGATTATTGCGTGTCTTATAAATACATCGTTTCAATTAAATTAAATTTTCTCCCTCCCTCCCTCCCTCTCTCTCTCTCTCTCTCTCTCTCTCACTCTCTCTCTCACTCTATCACTCTCTCTCTCTCTCTCTCTCTCTCTATCTATCTATCTAATCTTTCTTTATCCTTATATTCCATCCGTACATTCCTCCAGTTATCCTTTCTTTCATCCATCCATCTTTATTTCTCTCTAGTCATTTACCTTTTATTTGTATAACGATTAATAAATATATTTAATTATATACATCTAATTTTATATATATATATATATATATTTACTTGTGATATACACATTATATGGCCAGTCACAAGAGCTCAGTTGTTAGTACCGATTCACGGGTCGTACTGAGGAAAGGATAGACCTAAACAAGCAAAAAAAAAGGTAAAGTAAAATTCATCTGTAGACGGCCCGGAGATGAGTGGATCTTTTCCTATGTCTAATTATAAATGCTACTATCCTGGGAAGCCTGGTGGCAGGAATGGGGTGCATGCACTAGAAACAATCTTCTCAATATAAAAAAAAGATGTAAAACAATGGAAACCCTCCTCCAGACCCTCACGAAAACAAGAGACACTGCTAACCCGTCTACGAATAGGACATTCCCGGCTCACCCATAGTTACTTTCTTGAAAAAAAAAACCACATGTCCAACTTGTAAATCTCCCATCTCTATAATTCACTTTTTAATAGCGTGCCCCTTATATTCCTCTGCTAAATCCCACTCCCAAATCCCCAACAATATACATAGTTTACTGAACGATAATTCACCTTACATAGATAACATTTTCAACTTCCAAGCTAAAACAAAACGAATAAATAAAATTTAGTTCAACGCTGCTCCCATTGCGCGCTCGTCACGTCGGTGGCTGCGGCAGGGCTCGCGGTCGGGGTCGGGCGCTCGGGGTCCTCGGTTGCGGACCGGTCCGGGGCTTGGTTTGGGGGGCCACTCGGGACTCTGGGATGTACATATCCACGGTGATCTTGAGGTGGTGTCGATGGTGACTGGACACCGACCCCTCCATGAATAAGCACTGCGCGACAGAGTCCAAATTTAAAAATCTTGAGAGATCCTGCTGGACCCGCTGTCTAGCTCTTAGGCCGATCTGGTGCCGAGTGTCTCGGTGATGCCGCCGGCGCACTTTCTCAAGGCCTAAATGACCATTAGGGTCGCTGCCTTTAAATTAAAAAAAGAGGTTATTATCATATATTTCATACTGTTCTTATATAAAACAGAGATCATTTTAAGCTGTTTTTTAAATTAGTTTATTTCGTTTCATTCTTCTTCTTTTTATTTTTATATTATTAACTTCGTTTATCACCACTAAATTTTCAAACTGCGACGAAGGTACGTGACATATCTGCATATTATTTATTTATCTGTTATATGTCAATCTATCCATCTTGCTATCTTGCTATCTTTATATCTGTTATCCAACTCTACCTAACATTCTACCCACCATCTTTTTTTTATCTACATTTCTACCTACTTCTCTTTGCAATATAATTTTATGCATTTTATTATCATAACTTTTAATATTTTATTACCCTTTTTGGGGGAAGTTTGGGTGGTGGTGGTTTTGTGTGTATGTGTGTGATAGAGCAGAAACAGTTCTTTTTTCTTACTCCTTTATGTTACTATTTATTATTATTTTTTAGTAGAATGAACAGAATTTTATTGCTTTATTCAATATTTCATCACGGAATTGGAAAGTTTATGCTAATACGTGTAAAGCTATGGTTGTATATCGATCAGTAGAAAATCCTTTTTGGCTTTTTCTAACTTTACCTTACGAACAGATAGCATCTACTTCCCTACAACTTGGAGCCCATTTCATGGTGTGAGGTTGGCAAAAGTTTCTCCTTTCTCTTGCTGTTCGTCTCCTTGTACAAGATAGCATAGAAGAAAAAAACCTTTTCATTTAAATACCCATAGTTTCGGGTACACGTTTTTATAAATTAACCATCCTTTTAAGGAATAAAATGCCAGAAAGTAGGTATTTATAGTGAACGATCTGTGAAGCTCGACCAGAGGCTGTATTTATCAAACAGAGAAACAAACTTGATCCCCTTTGATCGTAGCCCTCAACTCCTCTCTCAAAGGTCTATAGTTTAACTGAAGGAAACCATTTGAATGAAACTATGTTATATTTAAAAGTTTCATATTTATGTTTAATGACGATAGAATTTGTTACGTACCCGGTAAAAAAATAGCGAAGCTATCATCGCCTGCACCATTAGTTCTACTGATAAGAAGTATTGAGGAAGAGATAGGGGAGGGTGGTAATTAAGATCTACGATACTGGGTCCGCGCCTACGATCCCCCTGCTATCCATCAAATTCCCTGGTCTAACAACCATCAATCCATATGTATAAAATCTCGAACACAGCCATCCATGTGACCTTTTTCATGATAATGTTGTTTTATATCTACCTCACTAATTCAAACTCTAATTTTAAAAGGTGAACCTTTACATTCAGTGAAAATGTTAAAAAAGCTTAATGTAAAAAATGTATCTGGAGCAGAAAAAGTAAGGTCAAACGTTGATAGAGTTTGTCAACCACTTCTGGTTGCGTGTAACTTATGCCAAGTAGGTTTATGCATTACGTTTTGTAGGTTTTAGAAGGAAACGTGTTATTGTAGACTCACCACTGAATAAAAAATGTCAAATCCATGCAAGGCTAGTTTCTTTCTTGACACAATTTTGTTAGCAATATGGTAACTATTACTGCTTCAAAATGCACAAAACTATATTTAAAAATTGACTCAAATAAAATGACATCTTATAGTCAGTTTTTCAAATTAATAAATAAAAACTGACTGATAAATAACAATAAATAAGTGTTACTTTTAATTTTGAAAAATGAAGTGAAAATTTTTCCGTACAGTGATGAAAACAATTTGTTGCGTACAATTAAGAAATGTTAATCTCTTATATTCATTGGGTTTTTTCAACGAGTAAATCAAGGTTTAGCTGCAGAAAGTTCTTCTTGGAATGAGCTTTAATTAATTTAACTGTCTCAGCAGGAAGTGTCTGTCTAACTTAATTATCGTTGTTGTAAAGTTTAATGCGATTAAGCGGTAACTGCTTGTTTTCTTTAAAATTTGTAAATAGAAATGTGTGATTTTTAGTGGCCGGTGGTTCACTGGTTTTGTTGGTTTCGTGATGAACGGTTAAAAAAAGGAGTATTTTACTGTTATCTTCAGTGCCTCCATAAATTACAAAAAATATATTGATTTCCAAAAAACAATAGAGCTGTACATTTGGAATCAAGTATTTCATACTCACGGAACAACACCACACTTTATGTGAATATGAACTACTTGGTTCAAAATTGATATTTGCATATGTATTATATTTCTTTACAATCATCATGTTTTGCAATTCACCAAAGCTCTGAAGATAATTTGATTAAAGGTCGAAACGTCGGAAAAAAAGTGAAAAGGGTATTCTAAAATATCTCATTCTTGACCGTTCCTCATGACTTCAACAAGCCTTTTCAATAGAATTATACAAGAAAAACATGCATATTTTCGGATCAGATACTGAGAAATGCTCTGGAAATGCTATTTAATTAAAGCAATTTTCCTTATAACTACTAATTGTAAATAACAAAACGAAAATACCAATTTGTTGTCATTTTGTCAAGAAAATATTTCGATAAATAGCTTTTGGATGATGTATATTTTTTAGTCAAAAGTATCCTTCTTAACAAACTGGATGAACAAAAAAAATAGAACACAAAAATGAATTAAATTGAAATAATCATTTTGAATTTTGAAACAAATTATTTAGAAAATACAGTTCTTTTTATAAAATAAGTAGTTCTCAAAAGCCGTGAAATGTGTTGGAAAAACATTATTGAAAATTTATTCCATAATTAAAATTTGGTCTTCTTAAAATTACCATTAATTTATATATTGTAACATTAACTACTAATGAAGATTAAGTGATTAAGCCATCAAGAACAAGCGATCTGATAAATATACTATTCAGAAATATCAGTTAATTAATTTTTTAAAAATCTATTTCGCTTAAAATTTAGCTCCCGTAAGCCATGAAATTATATGAAAAAATATCCATAAATTTATTTATATTCTTAGAAAGTAGTTCATGAAGACTTAAAATTTTTTTAAACGTTTTATTTGTTTTTTACAACTGCATTCTTCAATGCAACAAGTAAAACAGATATTATTTGCATCTTAATTTATTAAACGTGGCGTGAAAGCTTGAACAATTACCATCCAGTGATGGTAGTCGTTAGTACTTCATACGATGAGTGAGATGTAATCCTTCGTCGATGTCAATCGCAAAGGTTGTCGCGGGGCCACCGACGCTTCAGTCTTCTGTTGGGATTATTATGATGGGATGACAGGTTTTTGACGAAAGGGTTCGGATGATGGAGTAGTTTGGAGTGGAACATTTTGTAGCGATCCTGGGCTAGCTCGGTAACAAAAGGGACGCATAAGTCAGTATGGATGGTGTGATTGGATATATAGAAAGGGGCTTGTACTATTGTTCGGAGGATTTTAGATTGAAGGGAATGGATTCGATTGAGGTTGGAACGCTTAGCAGTACCATAAAGTTCAAGTCCGTATGTCCAAATGGAGGCCAGGAGGGCAATGTAAAGTTTTCTTTTGTTTGTTAATGAGAGTTTTGATCGTCTGTCCATTAGTCGTTTAAGCATGAAAAATCGTATATTACAGTCTGTGCGTTTAAGTCGTGTATGGGGGTTCCACGTCAGTCGTTTGTCTAGGTAGAGTCCGAGGTATCGTACATGGTTCGCAATTGGGATGGGAATGTTGTTGAGGTATACTAGTGGGAGTGCTTTCTTGTTTAGTGTAAATATTATGTTCGTTGATTTGGTTTCGTTGATCTTGATTCTCCACCGACAGAGCCATGATTCTAGGGCGTTTAGGTGATTTTGAAGGTTACGAGAAGCAGTGACAGGATCTTTATCAGGAGAAAGGATTGCGGTATCATCGGCAAAGGTGAAGGTAATAGTGTTTAGTTGTGTAGGTAGGTCGGATGTATAAATTGAATACAGGAAAGGAGCGAGCACGCTGCCCTGTAGGACACCTGCAAGAATTGGATGGATAGATTACAATGCATTTTTGTGAGAAACTTGGAAGTAACGATCGTTAAGATAGGATTTTAGGATAAGGTAATAGGTTGCTGGTAGGATGTTCTTGAGCTTCCCTGGGTGCCATACTCGGTCAAAAGCTTGGTGTATGTCCAACAACACACCCGGGCAATACTGCTTTAGCTCAAGGAATGTGGAAATAACGTCGATTATGCGATGTGCTTGTTGTACAGTTGAGTGGCAAATCCGAAAGCCGAATTGGTGATGGGGAATTGTATTTTTAGGAATTTCCTTGAACAAGCGGTTCAGTAGGAAATTTTCCAGTATTTTGCCAATAATGGGCAAAAGACTGATGGGTCGGTAGAAGCTAGGAAGGTGATTTGGTTTCTTCGGTTTTGGGAGCATCCTGATGGAAGAAAATTGCCAACAGGTAGGGAAATGGGTTATACGTAGGACTGCGTTGAATAGGTAGGTTGTAAAGATAATGGCTTTTTTAGGTAGTTGGGATAGGATGTTGGGAGTGATTAGGTCATAACCTGGACTTTTCTTTTTGGAAAGGTTTAGGATGCCCTACTTGACTTCTTTTGGGGAGAAAAGTTTTGGAGGGAGGGAGAGAGGTAATGGTTCGTCAAGTTCGTTAAGGATTTTCAGAATGGTGGAGGTCTTGGATGTCTGGGTGTGGCTTGAATACTGCAGAGAGGTGTTGGGCAAGGAATAATAAAAACTTTTAGAATAATAAAAAATAAATGCCTTATCCGGTAATTTGTTTTTCTGCATTAAAATTAAAAATTAACATCTGCTAAAGTTACGAGATGGAACTTATTAAAAAAGCACCCGATTTGTCAAATATTTTCCTTTCAAAAGAATACTATTCCCGCATGTAGAGAAATATTGCTTCGTGTGCCCCTCTTTATCGAATAGTTCTTGGCTCCATATGACGAGTTTAGCGATAAATGGAGAAGAATCAATTACTACACCACTATAACAGTGTGATTGGCATGTACTTAGGAAACATGCTAAGAATAAGTGAGGTTGTGAGTTGGTTAGGATTAAAATTGATTGTGTTGGAGACAAAATACCATTGTCGTGTGAAACCCCTGAAGCTTAACCAAGAGAGCTGGACGTACAAGAATGAGGTCTGAGTCCAGACTGCCACCACCGGGGTTGGTGTATCTCGAGGCCTGAAGGTAATTTAACGTAAATTTCACAAAAGCTGAAATTGCTGATGCGAAAGATTTTAGACAGCTCTCTAAACACCCGTGTATTTGTGTTCCTGTGCAGATAAATCAGCAATCATACTTCCCAAATAGGCCATAGTAAATAAAATAAATTTCTAATTTAATTTATACTTTTGTAAGCCGGAAAAACCTATGAATTATCTGGTAATGCCACAGCTAATCATTTCCCCTAGAAGAACGTTCTGTTTTCAGTGTTTTCTAATAAAAAAGTTTATCTTATTTTGCAGAGATTTATGAACTTGGTTTGTTTATAAAATGAATGTACATTTATAGATAATAGATAATTATTATGGGAAAAAATTAGTAAGAAAGCTCACGCCAAGTCCTATTTGCGCCTTTGTGCCCCTTTGTACTTAGACCGACTGTCTCTCGTTCCTGCCATATCACTATCGGGCCAGTTCAGTTCTTGCCAAACCGCCGTCGTGAACGCATCAAATATTTTGTTATATTGATTGTCTAGTGGATAAAATTTCGTCGTTGTCCTCGGCTATCTGGAATTAACATTCCTGAGATCATGGTTTGTCTTCACCCGTATTTTCATTGATCGAACTGTACCTGTGGTGTGTTGGTTGTTCCACCACAAGGTAAAGATTGTCCGCTATATTTTGTCGAACCATATTTTTCTCCGATCCTCTATCCCCCTGGAACCCTCGTCGGTGAATAAAGGAGTCGACGAAATGCAGGTGATATCCATATTATTTATTTTTACCAGGGTTCGAAATAGAAGAGGTCATAGCAACCCTCTGGGCGCAGGTGTTTTTGAAAAAACAATCCCTTGTGTCAGACTCGAACGCAGGGTCGATGGATTCGAACGTGGAGCCTTTACCATAGAGAGAGATGAGCGTGTCAACTTCCTTAAGTTACGGTCACCGACGCCCCACTTATTTTATTCTTTTTTTTATTGTTCTATTCCTGTTCCAATTGTTATATTTATTTTATTCGTTTTTTTCCTTTTCTGTTTTTAAATTTAATTTCATCGACATACAGCCCGTTGTACAACATATTAGTCAACTATTCATGTCTTACTTAACAACTTGTACAAAGATGTCTTAAAAAAGAAAGGCCATTCTTTGCCAACTGCACAAAATATTAGTTAGAAACAAGTACATGTTTCAAGTCGAAATTTGGCGCAAAGTAATATTAATTAAGTATTAATAAAATATATAAAATTCAAATATAAAGCTTGTGATAAATAAAAGCTTGAAAAGATGATTTATGGCTTTATTTGATAGTCTAAAAAGATGAGAGGTCAAATGGAAAAACGAAATAGTCTCAGTTAAAATCTACCCTTATATTTGTGCCTGACCTTAAAATTTTGGTCTTATTAAATACTGTTCAACAGAACATTTATATAATTAAAAATATAAAACTGTCTATCAATCAAACCATGTGTAGTTTAGTTAAAAATCGTTTGAGATAACTCGAGAGTAGTATAATTTTGAGGAAAATATTAGTTGGTGCTCCGCCGTCATAGTACATCATCTAATTAACGAAAACTAATACACGGGTATTCAAATTGATTAATTGTTAATTAGTGGGAATGAATTTCAAGCCTTTGACGTAACTGGCCTTTTGAAATTATCTCAGCGCTTCCATTGCAATAATTGGGAAAATCGGTCGGTTTTTCATTAGGGAGAGGTGTTAAAAAAGCCATTACCGGTGAAGAGAGAAAAATAGAGAAAATTGTTTTGAATGGCCAATGTTTGCCGGGAACAAACCCTGAGGCTCATTAGAGCCATGTTAAACTCACGTATGTGAATTGGCTCAGGGTTTGAACGAGGCAAGTCATTGGTTCTTTGGTCACGTAACCGTAACCACTGGTTCCCTCGGATCGTCACACAGCCGAACTGTAAACATTGGGCCTTCGGCAAAACGAGGGGGACGTTGAATATTCAATTGTCTCTAAACCGGATATACCGAGCGAATTTCATTCCACTTGCATTATCATCATTGAATCTGGTTTCATGGAAATACAATGAAACTATGAAAACCGTGATGTTGGACATAAGAATTGAAGGATTTTAGAACATTGGCTGTACTAAGAATTTTCAACTTAAAGCATTTTTTTTATTGGCTTGAGTAAAATAAAAACGTCACACTAAACAAGACTCTAATTGATTATTATGTGAACTTATCAATTTACACTATGTTGTTGCAATCAATTTTTTATTGGACATCAATCTGCGGCTGTAATGCTATCAAGTGATAATGGCACATCAGCATTTTTTTATATAATTTTTATTGTTGACACAGTGCTATACTTTTGAATCGTGTATTTGGATTCGCCGGAGTAGCGGATGATGCTTGCGATAGGAGAGATATGAGGTTATAATAAATTGGAGAAATAGTTATGCGACGAAACATGAAGGGATGGTTTGTTGGGTTTTGGGATTTAATGGTGTTGATTTGATTCACCGTTTTAATTTAGACTATTAATTTCGTTTAATTATTCTTTTTATGTAAGGTTAAAAGACACGAGCGGGATTCACGTTCGGCTCGACACGCCGCTAACGACTTGAGTTTCATTTGAAGTCACGATAGTTCATGTGGTAAGAGCTGAAGGTCGTGGGTTCGAATTCCACACGTGACACTAACTTTTCCATCTCAAACAAGGCCTTACATAAAAAGAATAATTGATTGAAAGCAGGTAAGTATAAGACATAAGTATATACAAGCATAAGATCAATAGACCTTTAAGCATAATGATTTTAATTACCATTGTTCAAGGGAAATTATGTCGTTGAAGGATTCCTTGAGCTATAACAGCATCGTGGTATGAGAATGAATTAGCCTTAAGAATAAATTAGAATAGATAAAATTATATGATGGTGTGCGAGCAAGGGCGACCCGACTCAATTGAGGGTAATCTCTCATTCTCCGAAATTCTAAATTTATCTAGATTCCGCTAAAATCAGTTTTTCCAGATTGCAGTCCATCTACATCTCACATGTAACGGACAAAATAGGAAATTCAATCTTTAAAATTTCCTTACACTTACCAGCCTACAATATTTTGTAAGTCAATTACAATGTTATTGATGAATATATTCAAATAAATGATGGTACGGCGAGGTTTGAAATAAATTCTAATTGAACAAGGAATGAATTAATTAAATTTAAATTTTATACAAAACGACATAAGTATAAAACAACGAGAGATAATAGTATAATAGTACAATAAATAATAATACAAGTATTAAAACAAATATAAAACAAGATTATAATTACAATATAAAAACCAAAGAGAAAAAGGCATAAAATTATCAAACGAGATAAAACAACTCATGGGTGAGGTTTGCGAGCGGAGCGGCGAGTCACAAAACCAATGTGCGAGAAATCGACACGCAAATACAAACGGTCGCGAATAAAGTGCGGACTGACTCGTATACAAAGTTTTTAAAGTTTTCGGGTTGCGGGACTGCCTCCAACACGTGCGGTAGCGAAGATGAGTCTGGACCTCGTCGTCAAACGCGTCTCCAACAACAAAACCCGTCACTTCACTGCCTTTTAGGTGCGCGACGTACAAATCACAAATTTCACTGCACAACTAATAATTACTAAGTGTATAAAACTGTAATAAATTTAAACTAATGCTAATTAATTTTAAAAACAAAAATATACAATATATACAAATAATACTATGCGTGAACAGATGGGAAGGGAGATCAGCAGTATTTACTGGGTACATAAAGGACCTAGGACACTACTCAGATAGACTCAGGCATACTATAAAAATGAGAAGATCCGACCCATACTGAAACCACCATTATACGAGTGTCAAGCCATTTGCTTATATTTGGCCGTGTTTTCGGCATAAATTTTGGCCCTATAACGTTGTAAAAAGCTTTTGCTAGTGAGGAAGAAGCAATTTACGGAATTATTTCGTTATCTACCAATTTAGGTTATACTCTGGATTGGGATTATTGGGTATATGAAGCTTCAATAAGGTTAAATAGCCAAGGTTTTGGTTCTATATTTTTAAATTTTCTGATTTTGAGTTTCGACATATTTTGAACCATTTTGCAAAGGAATATATATGTTTGTAGTAGATTCGGTAAGATTTAAACGGGTTAGAATTTGTTAGAAGTACCCTACTCACATGTACGCTCAAACTTCCCTTGTAAAAAAGTGTGAAAAGACTTCCAAGTGCCACCAAGGTAAAAATTGTAGATGTAGAAGTGTGATTGAAACCAGAGCAAAACCTAGGGCCAGAAAATATTGAAAACCTGTTTGACATCGGGGAGTTTTCCTGTTTCTCAATAAGATGATGTCCGCAATATGTTGGCACTGTTGATCAGTGGAATAGGAACACTACAACTCTATGGCCAAACTTATTGGTCGGGGATTATGTTCGATGATTAGAAATTGAGGAACTTACAAAGGAATTTTTTACGTTTTCTTTAAGAATAGGCAGTAAAAGCTAGGGACGGGAAGGTGTAGTTTATGGGGTTTTGAGGGTGAGGTGTATATGAGTGTGCATTATAACAGCTGGTTAGGAAACATAGCTTTTATTTTGATTTTACGAATAAATTAAAGAAATGAAGATGTAATGAATTCGTATAAAAGGTCTTGTGGGGTTGATTTTTTGCGTATTAGATGTCAAGAGGAGGAAGGATGAGGAAGGACAGAAGTAGTGGTATGCCTTGATGAGGGAAATATACAGAAGTTAAGTATAAAGCGAATAAGAAATCTATTTTTTCATTAGATAAATTGTACGGCAAGACACATACAGTCGCAGACCACATATGCATATAAAAACTACTTCTGAAGTAATAATTTTCTATCAACAGTCAAGAAGAGAGGAAGTAAATCTTTAAATATACATTGAGGAGACAACTTAAGTAAGTTGATGAATCTTTTTATGTAAGGTTTTGGCTGAAATGAAAATAACAATTAATTGATCGAGCGGACCACGAACAGTGAATATTGATTTAAAAATGGAGTACACTTCACTAAAGCTCTCCGTCGCTGAGAATCCAAACAGATTACACGACATTTGAAATATGGCAAAAGGAGGGAAAACTCGTAAGGTGAGGTTGAGATGGGGAGTTGATGTCCGAGTGGATCGAGGTCACGATAGCTCAGGTGGTAGAGCAGCGGCGTATCTACCCAAAAATCATCGATTCGAATCTCTCTCGTGCCATTAACTTTTTTTCATCTCAACTAAAAACCGTAATTAATTGTCATTTATTAATTGGTCGAGCGGACCACAAAAATAGTGAATATTGAAATGAAAATGTTAGTGCCACGAGCGGGATTCGACCTCTTGCACTTCATTTGAAGTCACGATAGTTCAAGTGCGGAGTAGCGCCGTATTGTGCGGAAGGTCATGGGTTCGAATCCTGCTCGGGCACTAACTTTTTAATTTCAACGAAAATTTTACATAAAATTATTAGTTAATTGAAAGATATAATTTGGTCAGTAGACCACTAAATGTAATGGATTTATTAAGTGAGTATCTTAAATATCATTTCATTTAATAAAGACGCACTGTTTGATAACAAAGTTTTGTCAATGGGTAAAGCTGATAATTATTTTTATAAAATTACACGAATTACCCAAATTGAACTTGAAAAATTTAGAAAGTTCGTTTGAAATATGATAGAAAACCCAGCATGTTAACCAGGTTGAAGATAACTTTCTTTTCTGCAATTTAATCTCGCCCCTTTCCAGGAAAATGTAATCCGTTTATAAATAAGAAAAGGCAAAACTTTTTCTTCAGACTTTCGACTTAAAACTAAAAGAAAATATAAAGGGAAAGGAGCTTTTCCTATGCAGCCGGGGGCCACTTTGAGACAATGAAAACGGGCGACAACTCAAAAGCAAAACTTATCCCCAAATATAAACGGCACCTTTTAGAAGAAAGTGGAGTGAACATTAATATTTATAGAACCTACTTGACTTTCAAACCCGACCGGTTCGTAATGAAATTCGGTCAGCTAGGAGGCAAAACCGTCTCGGATTCCAACTTGTTTGATGTATGGCCTGGCGTAGACTACTACGACTAGAAAAACGGCCGAAATTGCCTTTTAGAATGTATATATTAAAAGTAAATTTCTAATATTTAAAAAAAAGACTAAATCTTCCATTACTAAAGAAGAAAAACTTAAGGTATCAAAATATCGTTTTTTTACATAATTGTTGTATCAATAAACAATTAAATTAATTGATCAATATTATTATCAGTTCATAATGATTTAAAAAATATTTATTTTTAAATACTACTTTCTACAAAAGTATAAAACACATCTCTTTAACAAACGACATCGGAGATTGAACGAATAGGCAATTGACGCGTACAAACAAGCAAAAACAATCTAACAAAAGACAAAACAAAAGAGTGCACTATCAGTGCGTATGTTCATTTTTGTCACATTGTATCGTTGGTGCTTATTCCAGTTATATCCATCATGTGGATTATCGGCAAACCTTCTGCCCCGTCTGCTTCAGTATCTGTATATGGCTTGAAAGTCATTCAACTAGATGCTGTTATTGATTGTTGTCATGCTTCATTTGGATTATTATATAAAATTGGACAATCCAACTAACTTAAAACAAAATCAAATCAAAGAATTACTATAAAAACATTTCAACGTGACGAAAAATGAAGCTTCGTATAATAATTCCGAATATCAAGTTTATTGTTTATTGGTCCTATGGTAATATAAAATAGCATATCGGTTATGAATTAGCTTAGTTATTTAATGCGTGGTGTTTAGTGACCGTCAAGTTAATGATATTCGGAGATCACGAGTTGCGGTCTGGTGTGACCTCTATGTGGTTCTAATGTTTTTCAAAAACCTACGTACCCCAGACCGCACTCCAAATAATCATTTGTTATTTAAATTAAATTTTATTTCTGCCAGGCCATCTAATATCCAAAATATTCAATCTTTCAAATGAAAACTCCTTAGACAAATGATCAAATTGTCAAAGGACTGATGCGCTCCCGGTTACATAAGCTAACCTCTTGATCCATCCTAACCTTACGCTCGAACACATTCGACGCATTCCATCCCATGTAGCCTTAATTGATAAGGGTATCGGGTCCTTCTTGCCCCCTAATCTCTCACAATGAGTGCCCGCATAGGCTGGCATCTCATGGCATAAGTGCTCCGGGTGCAGCGCCGTCGTAATGTAGTTCGCGTAACAACGTGGAGAAAAGATATAATACATAGTAATATTGTATAGGGTATAAATACAATAACATTACATTTTATTTATTAATTTTTTTAAATTTCTTTAATGGCCTCATAAACTGTGCATATCTTACCAGACTATTTGTATTATATTTATACCGTATTCGTTTTTTTTTGGGGGGGAAGGGTATCGTGAAAAAAGGGCCAGAGGCGACGGCGGAAATGGAACCCGCGACCGCGGGGTCTACAAGCCGAGAGTCTCTCACGCTAACCACTCGGCTAACGCGGCCCCCGTAAATAATACAATTAAATAATTAAAAAACTATAATTTCAAAAGTTTCAAATAAAAAAAAACCATTAGATCATAAAACATCTATGCTATTCAAAAGAATTGGATTTTTATTGTTGTGTTTTTTATTATAATTGGATGTTTTAATTATATCACTGCTTAACAGAAGATAAGATTTGTCCTGATTAATTATATATAATTATAATAAATTATTTTTTATACGCATTTGTATACTCCATAAATACGATTTCAATAATTATTTTTCACTAATATTTTACTATTATGAAATTTACATTCTGAACTAATTTAACTTCTTTAATGTATAGTTTATTTATAAATGACTAATTTAAGTATTAGTTTTCCTTGTAAACAGTATTTTTTTTATAATAAATGTATTTTTCATGCATCTGGGCGTATAAGTAAATTAACAATTTTAAGAGACAATTTGGCTGATATATAAGAGATTTACTTTGCGTTTGTTGAGTTCTATAACATAGATGTGCGGAATTTACACCGTAGACTGGTATTTCGTTATATTCGCTTTACGTGTCGGGTTTCTCACCAATTATCGTTTCTTCTAATTGACAAGTAATCAAAGTGAGGTTTATGATTTCAGCATATCACCAATTAAAACGTAATAGCGTCACATAT
This sequence comes from Cimex hemipterus, assembly GCA_039619505.1. NCBI lineage: Eukaryota > Metazoa > Arthropoda > Insecta > Hemiptera > Cimicidae > Cimex > Cimex hemipterus. Next base: position 18,340,679 of record CM077114.1, on the reverse strand, counting down.
CAAAACATGGTAGTTGCGTTGATCAAAACATATTAGCATTGTGTGTTTCTTAGGGACCTGTTGTTTCCTAATTTGTTGAAGTCCTTAATACTTGTT
>CM077114.1:18244395-18313130 GCA_039619505.1 Cimex hemipterus | reverse complement strand
GAGAGAGAGAGAGAGAGAGAGAGAGAGAGAGAGAGAGAAGAGCAGTGAATAAAACAAAACAATAACCTGTCTTATCAAGCCTTCGAGAAATAATAATATAATAATAATTATTTTGTTGGCCAAGTTTTTTCAATAACTACAATATACTATTCATCAAGAAGGCAAGTCAAAAACTGAGCACCTTTAATATTGTCAATTATCCCTTAAACAGCCCAATAAATTATGGAACAGCAGTATTTGAGACAGGAGGAGGATGGGACAGTGGGCATTTATTGAATTAATTTTTCATCTGATCGGGTAATTTGTGAAAATAACTATTACTGTTATTATTCAGTTTTAAAGAAACAGTGGTAGATGATTATTTGTTACCATTACTTATTATTACTTGCGCGTATTATTATTATTATTATTTTTTTTTTTTTTTGCTGGGGCTTCCGATATCTTGGTCCCATCAGACCCACACATAGTCTACCCGTTCAGACACATCATTCATACAAATAAATACATTCATACAGTGCACTCATTCCGTTTGGTCGGTGGAGTACTTGATATTCCTCCACCGACGTACACTTAAACTAAGATAGATTGGGGTCGATGAGGTACTTTTATTAATTTCCGCCATCGACCCCGCACGCACACACACTCGCTTTCATCGTTCGAGGCGATGGTGACGTTATATTCACCCTCGCCCCTCGCCATTCACGCCAATAGATACATACACACAGACAAAACACAAAAACACAGAACACATAAAACATACTATATACAATTAAAAAAACCAATTTCCCCTAGAAAGCGGAACAAGGGGACTCAGAAACCCGCTACCGTACTCAAGGACTCTTCTTAAATCCGGCGGCATGCCTGCACGCTCTCTGTATGGAGCCAACGCATGACACGCCTCTATTATGTGGGACACATCGAACAACCTTTCTCTGCACAAAGGGCACCTGCGCGGGCTTTGGCCCATAAGCAGGTGCCCATGTGTCAACCGAGTATGGTCAATCCTCAGTCGGGTGAGGACGATCCCTTGCCTCCTGCTCAGATTTTTTGAGGGCCATCTACCGGTCGTGCTCTTGACTCGCAAGAGCCTCTCCGACGATCCCGCCCGCTGACGCTGCCATCTTTCCTTTATCATAATTGCGTCAGGGGGCCTGATAGCGATGGTCCGATCTGAAGGGTGGGACGTACAGGCTTTCGCCGACCATTATTATTTCGTTGTTTCATTTATTAGTTATTAAAGTATACTCATCGTTTTATTGATATTATCATTAATTTAGTTTTGAATATTTTAATATCATCTAAATGCAGGTATGTTCAGCTCAACCAAAATGTTAAAGTATTCTGATTTATTATATCAACAATGATAAAGTTCAATGTTAATTAATTGTTTGTATTTAGACTACCAGGCTTACTAGAAGTTTTCTTCCTTTCTAAGAGAACTCAATCACTTATATACAATTGCTTACATTCAAATGTACATCCTTCCTTCCATATAAAATGTAATATTCAACAATTATATTAATCGAAAGCAAGAATTTTGAAATTAATCCAGTCCAGCTACCCAAAGGGGGCATTGGAATGATCGAGGGAAAAGGCAAATGCGATTAGAGCGTCTAACGTGAACGTGTTCGAGAGAGGCGACAATAATTATGATGGAGGTGAAGAAGAAGACCGAACCAAGAATTCTCGATATAAGAACCAATTACAGCGGCCTAGATAAGTCAGGCCCTCTCCCCTGGTTAAAGTTTATCTAAGAAACGACGTCGTAATTCCTTTGAATCCCTTACTTAAAACTAGCATGTCAGGAACTTTTTCGCCAACTTAAATATCATTTATCAACATCATTTATTAAACATTTTTCGAGTATATCTATATATATTTTTCCTATAGAGTTAATTTTTCATGCTTTGCTAGACGATTTTCAAAGTTCGAACATAATATAGGGTGTATCCACTTCTATAGTCCAGCCATTTAATTCGGCAATGATTAACTTTAACAAAAAATATGTGGTTGGCCGCGTTATCGTATTATCACCCATTTTGATTTAGCTTTCTTATCTAATTGAAAATATGTATATAAAAATATCAATGTTTCTTAATTACATTATATATTTTTTACTCTTCTTTTCCGGTTTTTGACTTTTTATGTATTGAGTACTTTTTCATGATGTTTGTCTACTTCCTGAAAAGAAACCAAAGAAATATAGTTAAATTTCGAATGTCAGTCACCTCCCTTATTATATTTTTTTTTTACTTTCTCAAATACTCTTTAAATCATGTGGATTTTATCGCTCAATAATGTACATCAGAGTACTAATTTCATGCTCTACTTTTAAAAAAATTACAAGTGCCGAGAAGAGAGATATGTTTGTTGGGCAGTATTTGTTTTTTAATTATACAAGCTAAGTATAAAACCGTGATCCAAAATTAACTTGTTATTTTCAATCGTTTTCGAAATAAACGGGTAGGGTTTTAACAAAAAGCATAACCCCCGCGCGTCTCCCGTTGGTTATAATTCAAAAACGTTCGATCCTATCAAAATTTTACTCTCAGTAAAAGTGGTATAAAATAAGCTCTAAAATCGAACTGAAAAATAAAAATGTGGGAATCTCATATAAAATGACAAAGTTTGAGTCATTTCCCACCTAGATAAAAATGATATGTTAAATCTGTTATAACCCCGCGATTCCAAGCCAAAATGTACACGAATATTTTCTGCTAAAGTTAATCGTTTCCGATTTAAATGGTTGGGCTATAAAAGCTGGTTCATACTGTGTATTAATTAATAATTCTTATCATGTATATTATAATACAAGTTGATACACCTTTTATAAGGAGAAAATTCCCACGACTCAAAATGTAAGGATAAAAAAGATTGCTAAAACGTAAACGTTACAAAAAATACTATAATTATAAGGCTCAATTTTTCTAGGTCGTAATAAAACATAAAATTTATCGGTGCATTATTAGGAAATCGTGAGATGCGTTCTGCTGTGACTTAGGTATGAAAAAACATCTTCTTTATCGTGCTACGTTTCGATCTTTATTGAGATCATCTTCAGGGCTCAATAAAGATTGAAACGTTGGTATGATAAAGAAAATATTTTTCTGAAACCTACATCACACCAGACCGCATATCCCTAGTTCCGAATAATCATCGATTAACGGACACTAATCATCACACATTGACTTGTGAAGTTGAGATACCTGTTTATTCGTTTGTTAATCATTGTCAGCTTTTGCCTAAAACATATTTCTGTGTGTTATTTTAAACGTTATATCGTCTATTTGCTCGTACTAGAATTGTTTCAAATACAGACGAGATTTAACGGGTATAAAATCAACTGAAACGCCGGTAAACAATAATATTCTCTCTGGGTAATTTGCAACATGGTTATTTGCATTATAATTGAGAAGAATTCACTTTCCAGTTCACGCTCACTTGATTCCATAGAAGGACGAAAAGCTAAATTGCACCTTGCCTTACATTAAATGCATTTAAAACTGGTTAAAAGATTTTTTTTACTCAGTTTTTAAACAACTCGATTGTCACTCATTAAATTAAGTTACCGTAAATTTACCACCCGTAGAATTTCAAAAGGGTACTCAGATCTACAGGAAACCTCCTTATGCAATATACGCGACGGAGCGACGGGATTGGGTCGACCTATAAATAAATCTCACAAGAAGTTGTAAAGGAAACTTTATCTTTTCCTCCAGTTCACGATTTGAGTTAAATAAAAGAAACTTATTCAAACTGAGATGTTATTTTTATTCAATAACCTCGAGACGACGAGAAAGCTTTTCCGCTTTCAATGGACATATTGTCAAAGTGCATAAATACGAGTGGATCCCAAATTTAATTCTGTCAAAACACTGTTTTTTTCAGATTCGAATAAAATGGTTACGCGAAGTTATTTTTTTTTAAAGAAGTGACCTTTTTAAATATGCAAAAGCTAATCCATTTCTGTCAGAAATAAACAATACATAAAACATACAAAGATATAATATTCATAATAAAATTGCATATAACTTTTCAAAACATATTTTTAAATTAACTAATCTATTAGAAGTTGTTAGTTTTATACGTAGAACAAGGCCATTTTTTTTATAACAAATTAAATATTTGATATAACACAACCATTGAGGTAAACTAAATTGAATCCAATACGGATTGTCAATATATGTCAAGAAAACAAAACATTTGCTATACGGAAATGGATCAAGTGCACATCTATAATTAATAAGTCAGTTCGATATTTAATAATACGTTCGTTCAAGTACAATATTAACACGACAACTAGCTTGTGAAATGTAAATAAATCGTGCTAAAGTAAATAATTAGCCTATTAGCCATAACGTATGCATTACGAAAAAAAATTAGTAGTAAAAAAAAAATTTAGTATAATCAAATACAAAATAATTGTCTAAACAACTTCGGGTATCTGCTGAATATAAGCTAGCTATGTCCGCAAATTACCTATGTTATATATATATATAATATATATGTATGTATGTATGTATGCATGTATGTACATATACATACATATATATATGTGTGTGTATATACATATTTGCTAAGTATAAAATGTCAAACTATCTGTCAATAATTACTCACTCAAGAATTTGCCAGGATAGCGGTTGTGAGTTCGAATCCTCCGAAATTTAAATAGTAATAGTAAGTCAAGCTGTATTTTAATATTTATTTATACATGTATATTATTACTGGTAACTATAAATAATATTATTTACAATTGTTTTTCCTCACACCATAATAGCAGTTAAGATTACGCCTATATCTAAAATTAAAACTTTTACAAACTTATATTAATTATCGGAAGCATTTTGAATTTTTTTTTAAACGAGGGTTCGCAATATCAGAGGTCATATAAACCCTCAGGGTGCCGGTGTTCTTGAAAAAAAGCCCATTTGTAAGTATGTCGGGTTCGCTGGATTCGAACCCGAGACCTTTACTTACAGTGATGAGCGCCGTGTCAAAGACTAAACCTCGCGGCCACCGACGCCCCAAGTCATATTATCTGTATGTTATCATAACTAGAACGTGACCATTTTAAAATCATCAATTTAGAGAAAAAATTGATTTGGTTTTCTATAAAATAGGTCTACTATATTCGCACCAGTAAGAATAGTAAATCCAATTCTTTATGCTTTTGAAAAATAGTTAGGCAATTTCTTACATATAGATGTTGTTTGAAAAAGTGCAAGTCCTCGAAATGTATGATAAAAATTGCGATTTAATTACCTATTATCTTTCAAGTAGGAGGCAGTCCATTCAACACTAAATCTGATATGGGCTATTTGAAAATTGGCGCCCCCAAGGGTGAGTACTGAGGTCGTTTCTGTTCTGGAAGGATTGTTGTATTGACGTGAACCAAGCCTATCTGCACATAATGATAATTATATTCCTCGAACAAAGTTTTTCCAAGCTGTAAATAAAATCTGTTCATAAGTTTTTGTATAGACTAAAAACTGGATCACATCGAGATTGATTTATTTGCTTAACAGTTTAATATCCATATCATCAAATTATGTTTTGAGATTTTCTTTGGCTACTTATAATAATTGCTTATGGTATTTGGAAGTTAGGCCAATCAGGGAGGGTTACTATACATCTTTGTATATATTGTACGTTTTTGTTTTCTTCTCTACCCTTTTAATCCACATTCACTTTAACAATATTAACTTTCTAAGAAAATGTACATGTGACAATTCTACACTGGCAGATGCGAATCATGATCTTTTGGCCTGTCCACTAAAATTCCAAGGCAGAGAAGATATTTACCAAACACTGGTGAAAAACAAAGTGCCACTACACGTCTGTTAACTTAATTTTAAGATATATCAAGAATATTGGAAACCTGGATCCTATTTTCACATTTATCAAAAAAAATGACATAGATATTTAAATAAATTTTAAGAAAGAAGGAAAGAACAGTAATATAGGATCAAGTGGACGTGGGCAGGCGGCGGCTGGGCCGGGCCTGGCCGGGCGGGCGGTGCGCTGGCTGGGTGGACGAGTTTGGCCCCGGATTGTGGGATGGATGCGAACACTTCCATGGGCCCTAGGTACCGTGTAAATGGTCTTTGTCCTCATCCATCTGGAACAATCTGTGAATGGTAGAAGGTCCTTAATCAGAAGAGGGGCCTCGGCGTCCTTACCGGTCGGCGCTCGTGTCGTTCGGTCTCGGCAGGGTCGGACTGTGGACTGTCCGCGGGAACCACTAACATGAATGGCTAGATGTACAAGACCAAGAAGGAGGGTAAAAAAAATTCTAAGAATAAGCATAAGATGGATTTAATTTATTGAATAATTTGATTTAATTATTTTGTTTTAGGCTGTCGAAGAGGTCTTCCAGGGGGAAGTTCCAAGGTTCCAAGGGCTCTTGGCGAGTATAGTTGCGATTCTCCCTGGGCCCTGATCGAATCAGCCGTCGACGCGATGAACACAATTCAAGGCGACATCGAATTTATACTCTGGTCGGGGTAAGTTTATTCATATTTATATTTATTCCTTTTCGAACTTATATTAATATTCTTCGCCCGAAGAGAAAAGACGGGAGAAATAAAAAAATGTCCCCTGAACTTGCGCACATTATTCCGGGCACGTTAAAGGGACAACAAATGGAAAGGTAGGAGACCTTTATCTGTTACACAATTCAAAAGGAATTTTCCCTGGAACACAGGCTCGCCGGTGTGTTGCCTTATTACATATTGGAGGAGAACATTTATCGTGCAAAACATAGAAAACGGGAGTCCTGCCTACAATTTTAAGCTGAGGACAAATTTAAAAATACAATATTTTTCTTTTACACCTGAAACATCCCCAGATGATTACTGCCGTTCCCATTTGTACAACGAGTTTTATAGCTTCTCACTTTTATATTTTGTATTAATATTATTTTAGTTGTTGAAATAAAATGAAATTTCACATCAAACATTAATAATAAAATAATAGCCATTAAATAATCTAAGTAGTAAGAAAATATTGTTAACAGCCAATGTTTCTAAATTCAGCTTTTTTTCGGCCGGCTAACTGCTTCGGTCATGACCGGCACCGCGCGTATAACTTTCTTACATTTTGAAAAATATTCGCTCTCTATTGTTAACTTCTTTCTGATTGGCTACTCATCGCACCTTACAGTTTTTGTTGCATTTCTCTTTTTATCCCTCCAAATGTGGTAAATTGAAGAATTTGAACATTTACATACAGACATTCACAATTATACATCTATTTTTACTATATTATTATAGTTTTTAATGTTACAATTAAAGTGGATGTCGGTTAACAATACAGTATGTACAAATTTCATTATAAAAATAACCCTAAGGTTTATTGACGGGCCTGTGGAGTACTCGATATTCCTCGACAGCCAAGTTCATAACCATATAATAATACCATAATAATAATACAATAATAATAATACAATTCATAACCATAACACATAACCTCTCACGCTAATAAATACGATCATACTAGAAAGAACGCAGCATCTCAGTACTACATCCAAGTCGCTGTCAACCCTTCCCACAAATATATCCCTAACCTAGATCGGTGGACTTGTGAGTTACTCGATATTCAGTTACAGCCGTATCCGTACATTCTAAACCACTCACGCTTATAAATACGATCATACTAGAAAGAACGCAGCATCTCAGTACTACATCCAAGTCGCTGTCAACCCTTCAGATATTCAGTGACAGCCGCATTCTAAACCACTCACGCTTATAAATACGTTCGTACAATACAGTGCGGGATGAACCATATGTGGGGGTTATATGCAGCTGTATGTGTTTAGTGATTTTAAATATGTCATAAGTCGATTTTTATGGTCGCTGTTATGCCTTAGAATTTTAGAAAGGTAGGTCGCACCGCTCTCTATGTCGTGCCAGCTGTTCGCATTCTTCTAGGATGTGCTTCACTCCTACAACTGTACCACACAGAGGACATACCCTGGATCTCTTTGAAGAGATGGCCATGCGTAAGCCTCGTGTAGCCTATCCTGAATCGCATGAGAATAATCCTGTCCCTCTTTTCCATTTTTTCCGCGCCCCAGAGTTTTGTTTTCGATTTCACTACTTTCAACTTTTCGGTCATATTATCACAGCGGATTTGCCATTTACTCCAACTTAAAGCGTTTTAGATGTCTTCTCGGCTGATCGGAAAATCAGTTTATTATTATATAGTTATGAGCATCGCTAGATGAATTCAAATGTCAATAAGTTATGAACATACAAAGAAAAACTGTAAAATTTTCTTCTGCAGTTATAATGATTAAACAAGCATAGAGCACTTTTACAGAAATGATAGACAGGGCAGGGGAATTTTGGCAAAAAATTAAAATTAATCCTTAAGATACAATGGTAAATATTTAAAATACATGTGATCATTACATATCACTTTACTAACCAGTTACATACTGATAATAATTAATTGTAGAAAACTACTCTTAGGGCTATAGATTAAAAAAAGTTTATTTGAACCTATCTTCCATCACGTGTTGTTGGGCGCCCAAAAGGCAAAAAATCGGATATTATGAAATGTTTTAGTTATTAATTCACCATTTTCGTGGTCCGCTCAAACAATTGAAACCATAAAAAATAGCAAAAGGAGGGAAAACTCGTAAGGTGAGGTTGACATGTGAAGTTGATGTCCGAGTGGATCGAGGTCACGATAGCTCAGATGGTAGAGCAGCGGCGTATCTAGCCCCGAAGGTCGTGGGTTCGAATCCCTCTCGTGCCATCAACTTTTTTCATCTCAACTAAAATCCTTAATTAATTTTTTTAGTTATTATTCTATAATTAAAGGACTTGTCTCTATTATTAGGTATAGATCCAGCACATTTTGAGATTAATGGTCAGGACGCTACGGAAATTTGTTAGCACCAAGGGGAAACGGTCTTAATGAAAAATGAGGAGAAATTTGGCAGGGTTTCATAAAACAAAGTTTCAAGTTTTTACGGAAATATAACCTCAATATTTTTAACATTTCTCATTTTCCGCAATTTTTAGAAAATTATATGTAACAGGATTTATTTGTTTTATTAGATATAATCGCATTTTGCCTACTTTTATTTCTTGCAATTGTCTTTCAGCAAATGCTACTTTGTAATTGAGACGTTTCTAAGTTGAAATGATAATGGGTTGATGGTAGGTCTCTGAGGTCATGCTGAACCCCCATTGAATCACTTTTTCCGTCCGTCTTTACTGATGGGGTTGTTGCACTGTTCGGCATTGCTCCATCTTCTGTTAGGAAACTGAAGTAAAGTGGAAAACTTTACAATCTTCACTGAAGATTGCGAAAAGTCGAAACGCGTTTAAGAAGTTCGCGAGTGAAGATGGACGCAGTAGGTGAGTGGTGACCTAATGCCGGTTTAGCAGGATATAAAAAAGTTTATAAAAGTATCATTTTTAAATTGTCAATCGAATGTAATTTTGTACTTTCTGTAGGTTCAATTAATTAAGGTTTTTATTTGAGATAAAAGTCAGTGACACGGGCCGGATTCAAACCCATAACCTTCGGCTTGATACGTCGCTACTCTGGGGTTGAGATGGGACTTAGTGCTCGAATGGATCGAAGTCACGATAGCTCAGAGGGAATATCAAAAGCTCAGGAACTATGAGTGAATGTATTTATAAGCGTGAGTGGTAGTATGTGTTGGGTCTATAGCGGAATGTACAGATCCACCGATTGAACGAGGTTAATTATTATTGTGACATCGAGTAGCGTGGCAGGCCTTAATTTTAAGTAAGGTTTTGAAAAGTTTTACCCTGTAAGTATTTATTGGCGTGAATGTTGAGAGGAGATCAAAGTTCCGAACGCCATGCCGGCCAACTGTATTTGTAGTTTGTACATAATTTTAGACCCTTATTATAACTTTATAGTTTTCTGGGTGGATCCTTATTGCTATTTAAAATACTCCTGGAAAATTTGTGATGCTTCTGCAACCTGCAATGGAAATGGTATCCAGTTAAGAAAAAAAAATCGTCCTGTATAATGCATTAATACAGTTCCAATAGTTTTTTTTAAAAACAATCTATGATTCTTTATAATTATTCTTATTGAGAACTGAGAAGTGAAAAATAAACAGATTTGAAAAACATTGCAGTACTATTTTTCTATTTACAATGAACGTTTAGAGGGTTGCCGATTTTATGACAGGGTTTCGGATGAGCTCCAATTTCGTGATTCTCCCGTTACTTACATTGAAAGCGGACGTCATTGTGGACTTATTTATCTGACTTTCCTATCGTTGACGTTGGATGTCAAGCCGTTGTCAAGAACAACAACATCGATCGGCCAGTGCGTAACGATAATTCCGAACCGGCCGGCCGTTAACACTTGGATTGAATAGCGTTGGGGCGATAAGAACTTGTGCTGGCCTAAAGTAGACGAACTGAGATAAAAAGAAAAAGACAAACAAGCACGGCCAATGCTGTTTCCGATCGGCAACTAACGAGAAGCGCCTTATAGTCGAACCATGTCACGTTGCGGCATCGAGAGCCCAATCGAAATCCAACACCAACGCTACTCACTTTTTTCCTTAATGAGTTAAAAGCAAAGCTCATTACTGACCTCTCATCACGTTTGATTTCCTGTTTTCCTAGAATTAATATAAATTAATGCAGATCCTTTCATCATGTTGATGGAGATCCAATAAAGTATAATAAACTTCTATGTGATTTCTCTTAATTAGTATCAAAAGCAAACAATTTGTTTACGCTAAAGTTTCAGAGACCCAACAGAAACAAGTTTTTTCATGTCAACTATGGTTACAACTATATAACTTAGGATTCTATTGGTCTCTTTCCTGAACATTCCATTATGGGTTCAAGTAAATTGTCATATTAAAAAATTGCTGTTTAATTATATAAAATAAAAGTTCATATTTTCGAAAAATAACAAATATTATTATAAATACATAAACAAATAAATATTAATAACTTAAAATTAACAAATACAAATAAGTAAACATCAATATTAATTAATAAATATTCGCACTGGAGAGAAGGAAAAGAGAGAGTGAAAGAGATAAAGCCCTAAGAATAAGAAAAAGATCTCAAAATTTTATAAAAATCTGGCTATAGAATTACTGAAGGTTTGACGTTAGCATAATGTAAAATAAGCTGAACTAAATCTAATAATACAAAATAATATATATATAAATAAATAATAGAATAATTGTTGTTACATCTAATCTACAAGTTAAGTGGAAACATATGTTATTACATCAAACTAAGTTGTTCTAAACTATAAACATGCATTTCCAAACCTTGTTGCGTAAAATACGTTTGTACACTATGAAGAATTAAAGTTTTGCCACACTCGGATTGCATTGAGATAATGTGAAAACCATATTAGAAATGAAAGAAAATAAAAGACCTGCTCTCTAAGTACAAAAAAATAAGTTAGTTTTTATGATACTTGTATGCCAATCCAACGTCAGTTATTGTATGTCATATAATTGGTACACTCGACACGACACGCAAGAACGGCACTATTACACAGAAGACAAACACTTTGTGCCCTGAAGATGGACTCAATAAAGATCGAAACGTCGGCACAACAAAGAAAATGTTTTTCTGAAACTTACATCACACCAGAACGCATCTCACGATATCTGAATAATTATCGATTAACGGTCACTAATTACCCACAATGGTTCGGTTCGTAGTGGCTTGCAGAGAAGTCCGCCCAGAAATAATACAAAATGCCACAAAACAAGAATTCGTGAAACAAGCAAGGCTCTGCACAACAAACGCAGCGAGGGAATTTGAGCATTTATCTTAAACATAAATTTTAATTTATGGTCAACTCTGCACTAATGAATAATAAGTTTAAAAATAAAATGTTCTCGATGATAATACAAAAAAAAATACAAGAGTCCTGTTTTTCTCTTTTTTTTTCAGAAATTTATATAAACTAACCATAAAAGCAACCCCATGATATGTACCCTATTCTGAGACGATTCCAACCCTAAGTAACTTGCCAAGGCTAATTGCTCCGCCAAATATTATAATCGATAAAAGAACTCACACAATGAAAAAGCGTTCGGGCCTTCCACTGAAGATATAAAAACCAAATACACTTAGTGCAGACCAAAAATGGTCATTACCTACTGTCTTTGTTTGTTTGTTGTTTTTTTTTTTTGGGGGGGGGAGCTTCCATTGTGTCCATCCACTTGTGATTTTTCATATATTTCATTTTTGTATATTGTAGGTGAGTGATATTACCAATAGAAATGTTAAATGATGGGGTGAGTGTGGCGTTCAATACTTTCCAAAAGGATAGTTCCTACTCACAGTAAGTTGTTCTGCAACGATCCGGATTTCGAGCCTCTTAGCTCATCATCAGGTTGAAGGACTTCTACAACCACGTCTCTCGACGTGCATTGCCAAAGTGGAACCGCTGATACCTCCGCCAACGCAACCTTCCAATTAACAGCTGATTTTTAATGACGCTCAATTTGGACGTGCGAAACGCGGAAATTATAACACAAAAAATATTAGAATAAAAATAGTAACAATTAAAATAATTAGTTTAATTATTTGGATGTTTGATATTATTTGTATACATATTTAAAATGGGAGGTAGATCAAAATCTGTTATATTATTAATGCATTCATCACCATGTTCAATTTTACATTTTTTAATTTCAAATTTCTCAAACCAATCTAGTTCTTTCCCTTTGTTGAAACCATGCAACACTCTCGTATTTAGATTTGGGTTGAATTTATGTTTTGTTTCTTTTAGATGGTCCTTAAATTCCGAAAATTTGCTCGATTTAGGCAAGTGTTCTTTTACTCTCGTTTTTATTTCTCTACCGCTTTGTCCTATGTATTTAATATCACAATCATTACAATTGAATTGGTAAACCCCGCTTTTTGCCAAATTGTCTACTCTGTCTTTAGGACTTGAAAGGATGTTTCTAAGTGAGCCCGTACTTTCAAAAGCTATTCTAAACCCTTCTTGTTTAAAAATTTTGCTAACTTTTTCTGATAATTCCCAAATGTATGGCAAACAACGGAAACCTAATGATTCGTTTATAGTGGGGTAACTGAGTCCTATTGTTGTTTCGTTTAAAGTTAATTTTTTTATTCTTTTAACTAGCAACCTATCAATAAATATTTCTTGATACCCGTTGTTTTTTGATAAGGTTTTAATAATTTTCAATTCTTTTTTATAGTTATCAGGTGTTGGCGGAAGTTTCAACATTCGGTCTATGAGCCAAATGAAACCAGCAGCCTTTTGGGACCATGGGTGGGAAGAATCTGCGGGTATCATAGTGTCTGTAGTTGTTGGTTTTCTATATACATCTATTTTTATGAGGCTGTTTATTATGGACAGTTTTAGGTCTAAATAGAACTACAACTACAGACACTATGATATTATTGTACCAATGTTACCTCAACGTAGTATCACTAGTTTTTAAAAGTTCAAAATGCAGGAGTACTTGCTTTTTCATTTTTTCACAACGAGAGGATCCAGAGTGGGCTAACAGACAAGAATTACCTACTCCTCCTGTTGTACTTGAGGAAACTGACCTACTCTCTCGTGGAGGCTATGTAACTTCTGCATTAAAAAAATGCAGAAGTTACATAGGTACAGGCGGAAGAAGTGTTGCGAGGCGAAATATAATTTTAATTTTTAAGTGTGAACCTGGAAAAGGCGCCACTCACACAAACAGAATTTATCCCAGTTGGGTTTTTTACATCTAAAACTGTTTGTAATATAAAATAAAAAAACTAAACGTATTTGTACGTTGTAGGCTTTTCTCTTGTATACCTTGAGAAAGGAGATATATCCTCCGAAACGTCGATGAAATAAATGTAAGTGAAACGAGTAGTGTCACTTTTTGACTGAAACCCCCTCCAAAAAAAAAAAAAAAAAATATGTATGTAATTGAATATAATTGAACAGTCACCATATTCATTGTCATTAACTAAATTGAAGGTTCATAATTTCACATACCCCAAGATGAAGGGAAAAAAATCACCCTGGTGAAAGTTTTTGGATATTTTTCGTACCAACTTGTAATTATATACCATAATCTCTAATAAACTTCTTGTTGGAAGAATATCATGTTAAAGGATTGAGAAAACCGAACTGACATAAAATCCCAATAAATAAAAACATACCTTTTATCCCGCAATAAGACAAAAATTTTTTGTATCTGGGATGTTCCCATTCCGCCTGGTCTATTTCTCTGGGTTGATCTGTCAAAAACAAAATCGATAAAAAAGGCATACACAATGAAAAAACCATCAAACCTGCACGGCATATGCAGAAAAGCAAAACTCGTCTGATAAATTAATACCGTTGGTATCAAGTTGAGGGAGTGTCATTAGGTGACTTTTCCTATCATACGAAACATGCAACAACAAACAAAAAGATTTGTACTATGTCTGTTATATCATTTACTTGCTGTGACTTATAACCGTAGTTGTCAAATTCATAAAAAATACAAACAACACGGCCTTTCATCTCTATTTATAATTTTAATTTTTTGATTTTCTATTTAAAATTATAAAACATCCTAGATAATGGTAGTAATGGCACAATTAATAAAGTCTTGTGTTTTAGTCGGTTGTGTTTTACACCGCTCGAGTGGTAGAGTAGCGTCGTATCAAGCTGAAGGTCGTGGGTTCGAATCCTGCTCGTGACACTGACTTTTTTATCTCAATATTATTATTATTATTACTTTTTTTTCTTCTTTTTTTATGGCCTCATGAACTAAGCATATCTAGCCAGACTGCTGTATATATTTATTCCGTAATTCGATTTTTGGGGGAAGGGTATCGTGAAAAAAGGGCCAGGGGCGACTACGGGAATCGAACCCGCGACCGCGGGGGTCTACTAGCCGAGAGTCTCTCACGCTAACCACTCGGCTACCGCGGCTCCCTTATCTCAACTTAAAACCTTAAATAATTGAATGTTATTAATTGGTCATGCGGACAACGAAAAATAGCGACAAACAACATTGCAATATAAACTCACTACTGTTTTAAAGTTACTCATTACCCTTTTGAAAAGTCTAAAAATAAGGAATGAGGAAAATGAGCCTGGACGTAAATAAATTTCAAGATTAAGAAAAGTGACCTTTTTCCACTTTTGACGATAATTGGTTATCCTTAATTTGTACCATGATCAGCTGGAATAATGAAACGAGCAATGTAATCCAAACAAGGGAAAAATGTTATTTTTTATTGGTTAAATGGTTCGTGTTCTTTACTCAATTTTTTTTTAACTTTTGCCTTGTTCAGTAATTGGCTGCTAATGAAGAAAATTATGGACAAAAAAGTTTAAATTGAAAGCTAATTTTTTAATATTTTGCATATTTACCTTTTGTAAATCGTTTATTTGTCGAAGAGGTCAATTTGTAATCAGATAGTTTACAAATTGTACCTTTATTAGCGACTATAATTGAATTGAAATATAGGGAAAACGGGGTCCAGAGGAAAATGTTCCATTAATGCCTAAATCATCTGCTCAATTTTTCATTCAACCTGCAGCCAAAGCGCTGTGTGACACCATGTGCGGCAGACAATGTACTTTCATTTATTATTTAATTTCCATTGACGGCTTTGACAAAAGGAAAGTAAAAATTGTTAATGGCCCTCTCTGAATGCCCTTGGATTTCACTTAATAATTAGTGCTAATTGAAATTCCTTTTGTTGTAAATTGTATTGGCCAATGGTAGAGGTCAGGAAATTTGACTAGCAATTCCAGCCTTTTTACTCTGAAAAAGAATCCGTATCTTTTCTTTCTGGGTTTTAACTGGTTTTTATTCCAATGATTTCAATCTGACAAACAAAGCATTTCCAAGTTATAAAATCATTTCCAGCTAACATTGAAAGCATAAAAAAAATAATTTATGGATTGTGTGAGATTTTGAGTTTTTTGAAAAGAAAAATGAACCTACTTTTTAGTGTTTGAGAGTAAAAAAGCGCCAATTGGCCTACTAGACAGATGAGACGATATTTCACAACCAAATTTAAAAATCTATGTAAAAATGTTTTGTGATAAATATGTGATTAAAACGTGGCTCTTTGAACTACTAACAAGAAAAACAAGTACAAGCTTAACTTAATAAATATTTGGCATGCAAAAAAGATGTGTAAAATAACAAATGTTGCTGCTTATGTAGTTGACTCAATAGATATTCTATATTTAGCATGCAAACGTTCCTAAATCTCTCTCTTTCTCTTTCTTCATCTCTGTCTCTCGCTTCCTCTCTCTCTCTCTTCTTTAAATCTCGTCCTTTTTATTCTTAACGCTCCTGAAGGATATGGCTTTTTCTGTCTTTTAAGGGCGTTAGTCGAATGCAATGAAAATTTTTATCTCTCTTTTTCATCTCTACATCAATACTTTATATCTGTTTTATTTTGTCCTTCTGTTTGCCCTCTCCAGTCATTAAAGAACTTTATTCGCAAAATACAATGTAGTCGTCACTCTTCCCATTTTTCCACTCAATTGCTCCGCCAATAAATCTGTCTGTTTTTTAGTGAGTGTGTTTGTCAATAGTTGGTTGTAAACTATTGTACAGGAAAGTAATTTTAAAAAAATCATGCAATTATAATTTTCACCTCGGAATATCCTTGTTAAACCAGGGTAAGTTAATCCCCCAACGAGAAGCTTTGCGAAGAGCTGGTCGAGACTTTAAAAAAAAGAGGAATCAGCATATAACTGTCATAGCATATATTGTGTTTCGTTTCAAAATTGTTAATGACAACGAAAAACATATGTTATAATTATCACATTTTTAAAATTTAAAAAACACAAAAGTTTAAAAGGCTGATATTTTGGTTTAGGTGATTAAGGACACGATTTTTTTTTGTTTTTCAATTAAATTATTTGGGTCTGGGGAACTAATCTTCCTTCTTGAATGACAGGATTTTCTAGGTGTAAATGAAATTCACTTAAAAGGTCGTTATAATTATAATAACTAGTGTTTTTGTGTTATTTTTTTGTAAATATCGTTTTGTAAGTATGTAAGTGTGTGTTACTTAATTCTTTTTATTTTGCTTATAATTTATCAAAAATCGAAAATGAGTTATAGAAATGGGAAGTATAGATGCGCTTGCTTCGACCTAGAAAACGCCTGGTTTTCGCTAAGTAAAAATTAAAATAAATTGATATTTCAATAAATTATTAATTTAATTATCTCTCCTTGTTTTTGTCATCTACTAATCAACTTAAAACAAGATTAGTTAATTAATTTGGGTAAGTACTTTTTACTCTTTGCTTCAGAATTTTATTATTGCAATTAGCTAGAAGCAAACGGATTAATTATATAAGCATTGGATAAAGAATAAACAAGGCAGGCGTTGAACGTATATGTTTTTATTATGTAGAGTTTTTTTTTTTTAATTCATAAATATTTCTAATGTTGTCTTCCATTTTCGAAACGGATATACGCTTTAAGCTGTAAATAGGCAGACAGCTCGGCACAGCAGGGAATTTTGTATTTTG
The DNA here is from genome assembly GCA_039619505.1 of Cimex hemipterus. Lineage (NCBI taxonomy): Eukaryota > Metazoa > Arthropoda > Insecta > Hemiptera > Cimicidae > Cimex > Cimex hemipterus. Next base: position 18,295,640 of record CM077114.1, on the reverse strand, counting down.
CAACAATCATATTTCACAGGAAAAGGCACCGCTTGCATAATGGGCATTTAGAAATTCAATCAGAGAGGAGGACAACTCTGTATTCACGGACAGAAACAGCTCTTCGACAATCAGCCTTGTTGTCAATTGTTATTCAAATCCGTTGTAGCACTCGTCTGAGCAGAATGTAATTGTTTTGCAAGAATCAACGACCAATCGAATTGGTTCATTACTTTAAAAACACTTATTTACTGTGCGATTTGGTTGGGAAAAAGGGTCACACCGATTGACAATATATCTGGCTTTGGTTCGGAAACCCGGTAGTATTAAATTCCCGCCCAAATCCAAATTAATTAGTGGCCGGTATCAATCTTCTTTGTGAATTATAAATCTTCCAACTTGTTTTTTTCTTCCTCTTTTTTTGAGGGAGTTAAATAAATTATTTACAATATAAGGGATCAAATGTGGTCAATTTTGAAAATCATATTCTTTGAAAAACCGAACATTTTACTAAGCCACCATTAGAGCCAAGTACTCAACCATAGAAAAGATAAGTTTGTATCACTGATATTGTGGAAAAATAAAAATAAAAGTTCATCTTTATTTCTAAACGTTGACATGCTTTCGCAAGAAAGTAAGAAAATACTAAGGTTTAATACACAAGATGGATTTTAAAAAACAAAAAATGTGTTGATTATTTGACCTCGTATGTTTTGGAAAGGCTATTCCAAAACTATAAAACGAATACTCTTGAGATGTTTTATATGAAGGCTACAATTCCACAAGGTATTATCCTAGGTCCCGTGTTATTTCTGTATCCAACCGACCCCTTTATTCAAAAATGTAACCATGCATCCACGAACCGACTGCAAACGGTAGTTAACACCATCCACGAATGGACAGAAGGTTAAAATTAATGTCTAGAAATCCGTATATGCATCTTTTACAAACTAAAACTTATTAGACAAACCGATCCTCTTCAGTGCTATAGTACCACCTTCCTAGAATTCATTAAAGTATTTAAGTATGTCAATAGATAAAAATTTAAATTGGAAAGAGCATATCAAAACGAAAAGGGAAGAACATGATATCAAATACAACAAGAAGGCCTGCAACGATTATAATTAAATGTTACGAAATATGGTAGATTTTGGTATGTTAGCATTAGTAGACACACGCACGGTATACCTATAGGCACTACCTTTGTGTTGAAAACCACCCAAACACGTCGGCTATGTAGTCACGTACAATATAAGACATCTGAAGAAGAATAAGCCATTTGATTTAGTTTTGTAGAAACTTCCTGTAAAAGATAAATTAAATAAACTGTCACTCATGAGTAAAGTAAAGTTATTTATTTATTTTTTCGGCCAGCTAGCTGCCTGGGCTATTGCCGGCACCTCATATTTCTTCCACCTCACTTGTTAAAAATTTATTTATTTTTATTTATTTCTTTCTTTTATATATGTATATTTTAAGTTGTCTTTTCTGTAACAAGTTTGGCAATCTTTCTGATTGTGTTCTGGGACGTTATTTCTACATTTTTAGCCCTCCCTCATATGGTGAAAAGGATCTGAAACTATCCCATTCACGAAAATTCAACCCTATATGCGGGTTTCAGAGTACCCCTCTAAAGACCCGCTCTCGTTCACAGTAATAATAGCATACGTTATGTACAATTAAAATTACAATTAATCTAAAATGTCACCTAGGTTGATGGTTTTATAGGGCACTTGATATTCCACCATAGACCTACCCATGCATACACTACTGTCGCACTAATAAATACATTCACTCAAACAGTAACCAATCATTTACATTTACAAATAAAAAAAAAATGCTGAGCCACTGGCGCATTTAATATTAAAACAGTTCCTCCGCCTATTCACTGTAAAAGATATTATAGCCTAATACTAACTTAAATCGTTGGGACTATCGAGTACTCGATACTCCTGCACAACTCACCCGTGCACACTCAGTTTCGCGACAATAAATGCATTCATTCAACCCAAAACACATAAAGATACATCTATACTTTCCAAAAGGATAGTTCCTACTCACAGTAAGTTGTTCTGCAACGATCCGGATTTCGAGCCTCTTAGCTCATCATCAGGTTGAAGGACTTCTACAACCACGTCTCTCGACTTGCATTGCCAAAGTGAATTCAATTTGGCAAAAAGCGGGGTTTACCAACTCAATTGTAATGATTGTGATATTAAATACATAGGACAAAGCGGTAGAGAAATAAAAACGAGAGTAAAAGAACACTTGCCTAAATCGAGCAAATTTTCGGAATTTAGGGCTTTCTAAAAGAAACAAAACATAATTTCAATCCAAATCTAAATACAAGAGTTACATAGTTTCAACAAAGGAACTAGATTGGTTTGAGAAATTTTAAATTTAAAAATGTAAAATTGAACATGGTGATAAATGTATTAATAATATAACAGATTTTGATCTACCTCCCATTTTAAATATGTACATAAATAATATCGAACATCCAAATAATTAAACTAATTATTTTTATTATAATATATATCTGTGTTATAATTTCTGCGTTTCGCACTTTCAAATTGAGCGTCATTAAAAATCAGCTGTTAATTGGAACGTCGCGTTGGCGGTGGTATCAGCGGTTTCACTTTGGCAATGCACGTCGAGAGACGTAGTTGTAGAAGTCCTTCAACCTGATGATGAGCTACGAGGCTCGAAATCCGGATCGTTGCAGAACAACTTACTGTGAGTAGGAACTATCCTTTTGGAAAGTATTGAACACCACACTCACCCCATCATTTAACATTTCTAAGATACATCTATCCTAGTTTGTTGGGTCTGTGGGGTACTCGATACTCCGACCACTACCCACCCATACACTCACACATTCTCGCCAATAAATACACTCATTTCAGGAAGGGAAAACGAAACCACGTGTGGAGAAGCATTCAAGGCGACCATATGCATTTATTTGCTTCAGATATTCGATTATTTTCTTGCTGATGTCATTGCTGTGTTGTAAAACCTTTTTCAATCTAGAGGAAAGGGCACACTTTGTTCTATGAAATGCCAATAGTTTGCATTCGGTTAGGAAATGCATTACCTTTATTTGTGCGTCGCACAATGGACATCTCTGTGGCCAAGAGATGATCATGGCCTATTCGTAGTCTGGCAAACATTATTCTCTCTGTTTTGTTCATATTATCCTTAGCCAATGGGTAATTATTATATATTAGTAAATAATCTCCTTTCACAAGTTTTAATAAACAAATAATAAACCAATCAAACTAGTTCCGAAATAAACAATTACGTATTAAAAACGCGATCAATTTAACCAAATAAGTTTACTTTTGTAACTTAAGAATGTTCACTTAGACAGGTAAGGTATTATGAGAGAAATTGAATCGAAAAATTGCATTAAAAATCATAAAACTCTGGGAACTGATCGTATAATATTTTTCATAAATAGCCCAGTTGAATTGTTAGACTTCGTGTTGGTCTGTTAGACGGTTTTTTCAAATTACTTATTTAGACTTCTGTCACATATCGTTGTTTGATTGTGATTCCTAATATTAAAAAAATCGAAAATAATTTGAACAAATCGAGGTTTGTTAAAGAACCGATGTTATTGGGCCGTTTAAAACACAAATTAAAAACACAAAGTAATAACTTAAAAATGCACTATATTGTCACCATAATCAACTAACTAAAATTGTCGTTAAAGAACCAGCGTTTTTGTTACACAACTCAGGTATACATATATGATAAACTCAACATTTGAGTTAATTTTGGCTCAGGTTTTCAAAATTTTACAAATATGACTTTTTTATTTCAACCAAAACCTTAATTAAAGATTAATTAATTGAAAAGAATTTATTCGGTCAATGGGGTCGCGAAACCTAATAGATGTAATTTACAAATAAGTGTCTATGCTGTAAGGACCTTTTGGAACTGACTTCCAGAGAAAAATTTGAGGAAACTCTGTAACATCTTCAAACCAGGTCTAATAATCAGAGATGAATGGTGTAAAATTGTTGAGGAAGGGATAAACATAATAAAACTACGGCGGTTTTTTGTTTAAACGGAAAAGAAAATTGGACCACGCTAGTCAAAACTCAAAATATTGTAATATTGGGTTGTCCGGAAAATAATGCAGGATTTTAAGTTTTCATTAAAAAAAATCTATATAAAATATTCTGTTTACGTTTACAGGATTACTCATTTGTATGAATGTCAACACTTATTAATCCTCTTCCAAATGATATTGTTTGTTTACCTCTGTAGCATTCCGCTACTTGGAAATAATTCAGTCATCCTTATAATGTCAAAGCGAGAATTTCGTACGATTTTCTTTTACCAGTTTAAACTCGGCCGAAGCGGAGCCCAAACGGCTAGAAACATTAACCAAGTCTGGCGCGAGGGTTGTGTTAATGAGTGCACTGTGCAAAGGTGGTTTAAAAAATTTCGGGAGGGAGATTTCAGCCTTGAAGATGAAGAAGGTCGTGGAAGGCCTTCCTCTCTTAATGATGATGTTCTGCGATCAGTGGTGGAAGAAAACCCCAAAACAACTGTTCGAGAACTTGCAGAGCAACTCAAAGTCAGTAAAACGACCGTCGCTGACCACCTCTTTGGTCAATCGGAAAGGGCCCATTTTGTTGCATGACAACGCTCGACCACATGTGTCACGTGTAACGTCACAAAAATTATTGGAGCTTGGCTATGAAACTTTGCCTCACCCACCCAACTCTCCGGACCTCTCGCCTACTGACTACCATTTTTTTAGACACCTGGACCACTACTTACAACACATAATATTCAAAAATCAAACGGAACTGGAAAATGCATTTATTGACTTTATCAATTCTAAAAATTCTGAATTCTACTCAGACGGAATTAATAAGTTACCAACACGTTGGGAGAAATGTATTGAGAGTATGGGAAATTATTTTGATTAAAGAACATTGCTTTAAAGTAACTAGTTTCTTTTTTTTTTTTTTTAATACCAAAATCCTGCATTATTTTCCGTACAACCCAATAGAAATGAAAATCGAAGCAAATTATCAAAACAAAACATTGGCATTCAAAAATCATATTGGCATCACTATCAAGAAGGGGACAGAGAATTAAGAAAAAACTGTGGCTACTCTATTATGGTGGGACATATCCGCACATTCGGCGTTATCGCCTGAGCCGATAAAATAAAACGGATAACAAAACAGATAATGTGTGGTGAATAGACCCCGTCATTCGATGATTATTCGGAAATCGCGAGATGCGGTCTGGTGTGATGTAGGTTTCAGAAAAACATTTTCTTTATCGTGTCGACGTTTCGATCTTTATTGGGATCTTCTTCAGAGCCTGGGATTTGCAAACATCGTTTAAATTTAAAAAATACATTTTAGATTGGAAAAGTGAATTTATTAATTAAAGCCATTCTTCCAAGGCCTATCACATAAATTAAATACATTTCTCTCGTCCGATAGCTTCAAAATAGCTTTCAAAAATTATAAAACAATTCAAACACTTTTTTACAAAATTAGAGATCCCACACCAATAACAATTATATCTGACGTAATCTACGAGATCAACAGTTTAAACTGTCCGGAATCTTACATCGGTATTACATCCCAATATCTAGACAAGAGAGTAAAGCAACATATATGATTGCAAAAAACCCAAGCATAACCCTACTGCACTCGGTACCCACCACTTTGAACACCAACACAATTTGGACATCAAAAATCCAAAAGTATTACAAACAGAATAAAATAAACATAAACATAATTTCTTAGAAATGGTTTCCATCAGTAGAGATAAACACAGCATCAATTACAGAACAAATACATGTTAACTCAGTTGCAGCTAGACCAACATCATTAACCAAATGAAATACAGATAACATACATATATCATCACATTACAGTCCACTCATCAAATATATTTCATATAGTCTAATTACCCGACAATTTAGCTTTCCTTTTCTTATTTATCCCTTTCTATACAATCTTGAAAGGTTATTCTGGCCAAACCATTACCAACACACTTTTTCCCTTCGTCGGCTTTTCACCACAAAGAAGACGACCCCATATACAAAAATGTCTTTTCTATACATACTTCCTTCCCCACCCCTTCAAAATCCTACATATATATACATAAAACAGCAAAATCTCACTGGCACTCTGAACACGACACGGAAGTGTGGCACGATTACACAGAAGACAAACACTTCGAGTGAGAAGAAATATTTTGTTTGAATATATAAAATATATATTTACCATTGTATAAATTCACTTTTCCACATCCAAAATGTATTTGTTTGTAAATCCCAGGCCTTGAAGATAATCTCAAAAACGATCAAAATATCTGCACGATAAAGATAAGGTTTTTCTGAAACCTACATCACACCAAACCGAATCTCACGATTTCTAAATAATTATTTTAAATTTAACAAATATATTTTTTATATTCAATCAAAGTATTTCTACTTATTGAAAGCGTTTGTTTTCTGGATACTTAGATTGAATGTAAAAAAAAATTTTTTGCATTGTATAAATTCACTTTTTTTCCACATTCTGCATTGTTATTAAACATGAACAATGCTTGTAAATCACAGGCACTGAAAATTATCACAATAAAGATAAAAACGTCGGCACTATAAAGAAAATGTTTTTCTGACACCTACATCACACCAGACCGCACCTGACGATTTCCGAATAAAACAGAAAAATTTCTTTATTTGTACAAAATACAAAGAGAGAGAAGATTGATACAATAGCCTTCTGCAAAGTAGAAGAAAAGAAAAGACACGAACATACTTATTGTCAGACTGGGGCCTCGCATTTGCCCACAAGTAGAATGTAGGACGTAACCGTAGAAGAAATTCAACCACAAAAACTGGGGCTACTTATCAAATTTCTTCATGAAGGACGATTCAGCGGTATAGTTGCAGAACTCTAACTAACTAGTAACTCTGAAATGATCAAGATCTTAAATCTTAATTATTCCGCGCTTACTTGCTATGTTTGATTCGGTGTTATTGACAAGAGGCATATTATGTATTATGTATATTATATTAATAGGAGCAGGAAAGTAAAAATCCGATTGACAAAATTTTACTACATTGTATAAAAACTAACTTTTTAACTGGATAACTTTTTTCGAAAATAAATTGACATTCATTTCACTTTGCCTGTTCTATAGACAAAGGTACGGAAAGATTTACAACATCGGCCGAATAACTTGGGCCTTTTTAAAAGTGCGGTAAACTGGATTGGTTTTCTCCTATTTTATGACTTTACCAACTTCAACGAAGAAGTCGTAAAATTGCTAATGAGTTGTTCGCACTCAGCTGGTAAACTTTTAACGCCCTTTGATTTCATCTTGGTACTAGGTTTATAAAAAACATTCGTATGTTATACGCAACAAATAATTTGTTATTCATATTGGTTTAACGTTCTACTGCCCATTAGGCAGCGTGGAAAAAAATTGCAACCAATTTTAGAATAATTTTTTAAGTAGAATAGAACAATTAATGTATATTTTATTTAAGTACAAAAAAAACTGTCATTTTTTTAAAATGAAAATCGACATTTCTTGTAAAACCTGAACGCAAGAATTTCTCTCAGGAACATCGGTAATGAAAATGTAGTTTGAGAAAGACGGTGACCCTTAAGAGCTTCAAAGTATTAGATTAAAGTAGTGAGTAGAAGGAAAAGCTCGTATTGAGAAAAAAAAACTGCATGAGTGGGTGCAAACGTGGTAGAAAAATATATAATATTATAAATCAATTCTAAAAAATGATAGAAAAGATATAATATTATTGAACAAGTTATTTCACATTTCATTTTAATGCTCCTCGCTTTTTTTGGTTCGTAAGCGGATTCATAATCCCCAAACCATCGAATTCCCAGTAATTGGTTCACAAAACGTTTGCATAAAAACTTAGTATAGAAAAGAGAAGTAAAAAAATTTGATCATTTTGGAATGCCACGTGGTGGTGAGCACAGCAAAAGGACAGATTTTCAAAAATTAGTTTAAGATTTTTTCATAAATCTTATAATTTGATAAATAAAATAAAAAACTTGTAGTTACGTTTTTGTAACAAAAATATAACCATTCCCCTACAAATTGTACAGCTTTCATAAGGAAAAAAACATGAACTAAGGAGAGCTAATATTTTTATACATAAATGAATTGTATAGAAGTTTATTTGATGTATACGGTGATTAGTGACCGTTAATCAATAATTATTCAGTTTCAATAATAATTAACCTCGCTGAATCGGTATGTCTGTACATTCCGCTATAGGCCAAACACACACTACCACTCACGCTTATAAATACATTCACTCATAGTTCCTGAGCTTCGCCCATAATTTCGCATCTGCATACAGACGATTAATGTATGTTATCAGTTTTCAGAGACATTTCAGACCATCACTCTCGACTATACACGGTCAACTATTCTCGCTACTAAATACAGCCACGATTGAATAAAGACATGAATAAAAGTATCAAATAATTTATCTTTGCAATCAACGTCTTGATTTCAAATTTTACTTCAGTTATTCAGATATCGTGAGATGCGGTCTGGTGTGATCAGTGTTGGGCAAAAATTAGTCATACCTAACGATTAATGATTGATCACTCAGAACGTTAGTCATGATGGGTAGTAATTGACTAATTTAGTCATTAGTGACTAGTAATTAAATACGAAGCATGACGAATTTAGTCATAATATAGTTAGTCATGACTAAATTTCGATAAATCATAGTCCAATGGGTGCACAAATGATGAAAAATACACAATTTCATCACTTTTAAAAAAATTTTAACAGAAATTTATTTCATGAAAAAGAAAATTTTTCAACACCTTATTTAACAAAAATCTGTCTTCCCATTATAAGTAAAACTCGTTATGAAAAGCCAAAAAATAATAATAATAATAATATAATAAAATAAATAATCTTAAAACAATCTACGCTTTGAAAAGTAAATCTGCTTACATAATCGACTAATGAAAAAAAAAATTTCTTTGAATTAAAATTTATTCTACTCGAATGGTAAGATTCCTATATTATTTGGAAAGTACACTATCTTTGGGTCTTGATTGTAATAAAATAGACGTGTCGGTGGTTTTCGTTTGTGATAATATTTTTTGAAGGCTGGCCTTAAGCACGACTCTCATCTCAAAATTTTTATCCTGAGTCTATTGGATTTTGGTAAGTGGTCATTGTAGCCAGAGTTGGGCAAAATCTAACTAATTCAATCATGATTAAGACTTTTGATTGAAGTTTACTCATGATTGAATTAGTCATGAGTAAATTAATCATTGTATGATTTAGTCATACCTCGTGATTGAATTAATCATGACTAAATCATATAATGAGTCATTTAATCATTCGTGATTAAACGTCAATCAAAAGTCTTAATCATGATTGAATTAGTTAGATTTTGCCCAGCTCTGGTTGTGATGTAGGTTTCAGAAAAATATATTCTTTACCGTGCCAACGTATCGATCTGTATTGAGATCATCTTCAGGGCTCAAACTGTTTGTCTTCTGTGTAATTGTGCCATTCTTCCTCTGAGAGTGAGCACTCTCAACACGACTCGCAAGAATAGCACAATTACACATAAGACAAATACTTTGAGTGAGTAGAAATAGATTTTCCAATGTATAAATTCACTTTTCCCCACTAACAACGTATTTGGTAAATATAAACAATGTTTGTAAATCCCAGGCCCTGTAGATGATCTCAATAAAGATTGAAGCGTTGGCACGACAAAGAAAAAGTTTTTCTGAAATCTACATCACACCAGACCGCATCTCACGATTTGTGAATAATTAGTTAATTTGATAGTTGTATGCCTAGTAGAAATTAATTTACTTAGACATTTTTATATTAATATTGCTATATTTTTTCCATTATTTATTTTCAATTGATTGGTCACGTTTAAAATAAACTTATGTTCTAATTTAATATTATGTTTTAAAGTAGAAATTTGTTCTAGCAATATTTGTCACTTCAAATTGATATTGTAAATCAGTCGCATAGTTATGACTTACTTAATTAAAAATAAAAAAAATAAATAAACCTATTTTAAAAAACTTACAAAATTTGAATTTTCTTGTTATGACATGTTGCTCGCTCATTACTCTTATTTAACTAAACCTCTAGCCTTTAAAACTCTATTGTTAATATATTTCACTTTCTACAAAAGAACTTTTTCTTTGTTTAATTTAAAACAACTTAAGTAAATAAACTTTGCCAAAATTGTAACTTTCATTTTGATGTACTTTAATGTAAGTTAAAAGTTAAGATATTCTGTCTATAATTAATTCCATACTTTCGGTTCAAAGTGGTGGAAAACCTTCCGTTGCTTGTATTAACTTTTTTATTACCCATAACCCACCGAAAAGAGTAAAGAACAACGGTAAAGATTTAAATGTACAAGTGCTACGTTATTTTCAGGCAGTGCCACGTCTAATTGCAACACCACTTGACGTTCTTCGGCGGCTTTAATTAAAACTCCAAGCGGTGATTTATTTTCTCCTTGAATAATTGAAAAAGGTCGATTAAAACAATTATCGGTTTGTACTTTCCCAGGTAAAAAACCACTAATTGCCGTGTATCCCCCGTGGGTTTGTAGGGTCGAAATTGATGTATACCGTAGTGGAAAAGTTATACTCTGAATTGGCTAATGAATTATTGAACACGGCCTGTTATATTTAATCAAATCAAACGATCAAAAATTATATTGCCGAGCTGATTACATAGATCATCTGATAATAGAGACGTATCACTGTCACATCTAAACATTTTGTTAATTTTACTGCAACTATAAAAAAAACCTAGAAATATTTTATGTTCTGATTTTCTGAAGAGTTAAGGAAACAATCAAGCCCGAAGTCAAAATTATTTTAGAACCAATGGGGCTGGAAGTAATCTGCAATTTTTTTATAGAATAATAATGATAATTATTACTTATAGTTCTAAAAAGGGTTACACTTACTGATTTACTGGGTGTGACAAAAATTTACCCTATGCGGACAAGTTCGGGATTGCTCCCTTTAAGCACTAAAATATTTTTCGACTCATCTCTATTGATGAAATGCCTGCAAGATTTTAGTTTCTTTATTATAAATGAAGGCACTTTAAGCGTATGATATCTAGGTAGAAAAGTATTACATAATTTACTATAAAATATTTATTGAACATTAAAACTTACTTCTGTACTGGCCTTGCTGCTAATGTTTGATTAATATAATTATTATCGATGGCGCGAGGGTTACAAAAGGAAAGTATAAAAAGAGGGATACGAGGAAAGAAGAGTTCGGTACTCCTGAAGTTATACAATTTTCTGCATACTTTCTAGTTTCGTTAGCTTATATAAATAATTTTTATGCACATTAGTTAAAAACTCATATTGTTTTCGTAACTTTACCTATATCTTTTAATCAAATAAATATTGCATATAGAATTAATTAAGGTTTTTTAAGTTGAGAGAAAGACGTGTCTGTCACGAGCGGGATTCGAACCCACGATCTTCGGTTTGATACGATGCTGCTCTTCCGCTTGAGACATCGTGACCTCGATCCACTCGAGCACCAACTTCCCATCTCAACCCCACCTTTTGAATCGCCCTTTTTCAAATCTCGTGCAATCTATTTGATTCTCGGCGACAAATTTATATCTACTGATCATTTTGGTCTGCCTTTCTGGCTTATTGTAAATTGTTGGGTTTTTTTTGTTTGTTTTTTTGTGACCTACTTGTTTAAAAACGCCAGAATTTAGCATTTAGGAAAACGTGGTGTTCAAATGAAGGGAAATGATCTTTTTGTACTTATCTTTTGTATAAACTAACCAAATAGGTTCGGACGAATGGGGTTCGTAAATAGCAAAGAGCAAAAAAGACTGAACCCACTGGCAAATATTTAGCTAAAAAATTAATTACACTAATACAAATAAACATGTAACTACAACAAAATAAGCTGTTTTGTCATCGTAATATAAACTAGCAAACTCCGTTTGAACTTTTCTCTCGGGAATCTCATTTATTTGGACTTCTACACCATAATCATGAGAATCCTTTAGGCCACCAGCCTTTCCTGACCGAATTGTTGAAATAAATATTAATAAATAATAACAGTTTTTCATGTAATAAAGCGTTTAACTAAATCTTTTTTATTTTTTAATCGATTTAATATTGATTACGTATTGGTTTTCCTACGCTGATAAACCAATTCAGCAAGGAAAAGGAGACTTAAATCTGCAGAGTCTGCGGATCACGGGAAGGAAATCTGAAAAACAAATATTGTTTAATGTTTGGTCTACCGATTCTACCCTTAAAATACAATTTTACAAAAATATAATAAAAATATACTTCTGAAATGTTGTTAATAGTAACTTTGTTAATTATATTCAGGCCAAATCGCCATTTCGTACAATTTTAATGCTTAATATTTATAATTATTTTTAATCCTTTATGGGAACATAAGATCTTAAGTCCGGCGTCATGACCGTGAAGCATAAAGCCCATAAAAGCTTTCAGGACTCATAAAACTGCCAAATCAATGAGAGTAAGAAGAATTTTTTTGAGACACATCAAAACATTTTTCAACATAATGATATGGACTGGGACGATCCTAGGTTGATTAGAAGTTGGTTTTATTTCAAGTCAACAATGGGGCTGATTAATTTAATAAGTAATAACTCATTAACTGTCGTGGGAATCTTTGTACCTTTATGTTTTTGTGCATGAAATTGACAGTTTCTTCCTTCCCATCCGATAACCGACATATCAGGTCTTCGTTGAATGTAACCATGTTTTTAGTTGTTTTCTCAAATACCAGTAGGTATATCGTCTTATAATCGTTGATTTACCTGTATAACTGAAACAGTTATTTAGCTGTGACCTTAATATTTCTGAATATTGTTGAGTTAGTCCATTTCTCCTTATTTCTTGACCCATTTGAGAAGGAAGGAGTTTATATTTTACTCTTTACCCCAATTATATGTTAAAGTTATTCAGAATCGTGAGATGCGATACGGTACATGTTAAATTTTTATTAACATATTTTAGTATTCTGCGCTTTTATTAAAGATTTGGTTCCCTTTTAAAATATGTTTCACAGGATAATTATAGTGTTCATCTTGTTGAATAATGTCTGAGAAAAGAGTTATTAGAAAATCAAATAATTATGAATTTCTCTGTTAATATATAATTTTTTTACGGGAGTTCGCAACAGCAGAGGTGCCGGTGTTTTTGAAAAAAAGTATGTTGGGTTCTAATGCAGGGCTGTTAGATTCGAACCCGGGACCTTTACCTTACAGCGATGACCGCCGTGTCAAAGACTGAACCTTGCGGCCACCGACGCCCCCTGTTTATGTGTAATTATTTAATACTGTTATTTTACGTTTATTTAATAAAGTAATATTTGGAAAATAGTACTTTTTTATTTTTTTTTTTAATTTTTAGAATGTTTTGTAAAAGTATTTCTTCTTTTTTTAATATACAAATCGATAATTGCCCCCAGTGCTGCTTTGAAGTGGGACTAGATGGATACTGCAACAATTTCATCTCACCACCAATAGGTTCGGGTTTCTCTAAGTGAGGGATCGGATTTACGGCAAAATTAATTACAATCTTATTAGCATCGGGTCCGTATTTTCCAAAGAGATGAACTATTAAGGGCGGACATTATATTGTTTAAACTTAGGTAATTAAGGAGTTGTTTTTTGTCTGTATTTCGCAAATGAGTGAAACACGATTCAATTTTTTAATTTTTTAGTTCAAAAATTATAATCATTTCATCGAAATAATAATAATAATAATGCAAATGGGCTTTTTTTTTTATCAAAAACACCGGCACCCTGAGGGTTTGTATGACCTCCGCTGTTGCGACCCCTCATAAAAAAATAAATAATAATAATGTTTTTTTAATATACGAAATAATAATCTTCAAATAGGAATAATCATGATTTTCATAATTTATTTTTTTAAAGCATTTTGAATTTTTTAAAAAAATCAAGACTCCCAATTCTTGAATATATCCATTGAAGATGAACACGATTGATCATCATCGAAGCTTTCTATCAAAATATCTGAGTATAAAAAAAATCAAGAAATGTTTCATGAGATAAGTCCACATCCCTCGAATCTACTGACTGGGTCCGAAGTCGGATATTTGGTCACTCAACTTGGAAATCCAAACCACAAGCCCTGGTTAAGGACAATCGGTACGCCAGTGGCATATTGAGAGTCAGCCTTTTATCTATCGGTTCAATGTCCCTCTGGCACAAATATTTTTTAAATTTATACAACTGTAGAGATAGATATGTGGTGATTAGTGACAGTTAATCTATAATTATTCAGAAATTGTGAGATGCGGTATGGTGTTATGTAGGTTTCAGAAAAACATTTAGGATGTGGAAAAAAGTGAATTTATACAATGGAATATATATTTTTTATATTCAATCAAAGTATGATTGAATCTAATCGCCCTGAAGATGATCTCAACAAAGATCGAATTGTTACCACGATTAAGGAAAATGTTTTTCTGAAACCTACATCACACCAGACTGCATCTCACGATTTCTGAATAATTTAAAGATTAGCAAAAATATTACAATGGCTTATTACATGAACAAGCTCGACAAACAGTGAACGAGGCACATAGACAAAAAAGAAAATTTCCCATTCATAACATACAATTAGAAGTGAAATTAAACAAAAATTTACAATTCGTTGAATCGCCTTTATATACCCGAACCCATGAAGTTAATTTTCGTAATTGAAATTACATAATTTTTCCAATTGCGTTAAAGCTCCCATTAGCATAAACGGGAGGGCCTTAACAAAATTTCATTTCACAGCAGTAAGCAGAAGGTTTTCCTTTTTATAACTTTACTTCCTTTCGTTTCATTTCTTTTTTTAAATCAGTCCGAGTTTACTTTTTTTCATAATGTCGGCTAATCTTATTAACCCGAAACTCATTTTCTTGTTTTCCGAGACGGGATTTCTCGCTAGGAGTTTCTTAATTTGTCTGTCTCTATTTCCGCTTTTTCCATTATCTCTCTATCCTAATTGGGTTCGTTAGGTTTTCGCCCAGGATTGGCGGGATGCCAACGTCGTCAATTTATCAGTAAAGAGGTAATGATTTGTAATGACATGATCTGTTGAGAAAATAATTTCTTTTGTTTGATTCCGGTTAAATAAAGCTGTATATTTGTTAATCAAAATATTCCATCAAGGCAGTTGATTGTAAAAAATAATTGAGCGTTTTTCAATCTCCTCACAGCTGTTGGATACCCTTTTCTATCCAACTTTTGATCCTTAAAAAGATTTTGCACCTTTATATTTTGCTTTAGAAGCCGGAATCAGAGCCATGCCATCTAGGTTGGGCAATCCTGCACGAAATGTACGATGAAGGTGGCGAAAGAATTTTCAATGTTTGAATATGGATTGATGCTAGCACAACGCTCAATTAAACTTAATTATAAATTTGACATCCAAATGTTACACAACAACCGCCAAGTATCCCCATAAACGAAATTCCGAAAAAGATAATAAATTTTGGTAAAATGTCATCATGTTTAATAAATATTTAATATATATTTTAACAAAAAAATATTTAATAAATATTTAATACATAATTATTCATATATCGTGATATGGGGTCTGGTGTGATGTAGATTTCAGAAAAACATTTTCTTTATCGTGCCGACGTTTCGATCTTTTATTGAGACCATCTTCAGGGCCTGAGATTTGCAAACATAGTTCACATTTAGAAAATACATATAGAATCTGGAAAAATGAATTTATACAATGCAAACTATATTTTATATTCAATCAAAGTATTTCTACTCACTCAAAGTGTTTGTCTTCTGGGCAATTGTGCCATTCTTGCGTGTCGTGTTGAGAGTGCCAGTGAAATTTGGTTGTTTAATGTTTAAATATGTTGGATTTTGAAGGGGTGGGGGAAGGAAGTGTGTATAGGAGAGACATTAATCACAGATCGGTATCAAAAACCAAAAAATACAGATGGCTACCTCAACTTTACATCTCACCATCCTCTTCATACAATAATAAACACGGCGAAAGGGCTACTTTATAGAAAGATTACCCTAAGCCATGAATCATTTCACCACAACAAGATAAAGATATACAAACAGATCCTCCAAAACATTCTCTACTCCAAGCACATAGTTAACAGGATAATCAGCAATTACCACTCAACACTAACAGCATCCAGTATCACTAATAATACTACATTAAATACAACAAATACAAACAAACCAACATACATTGTTGTATTGAATTTGATTAATTATGTTGGCGTAGCTGCGACTGAGTTTGCATGTATCTGTTCTGTAAGTGATGCTGTGTTCATCTCTGTTGATGTAACTCATTTCTAAAAAAATTACTTTTAAATTTAGTTTGTTCTGTATGTAGTATTTTCGGATTTTTGAAGTCAAAATTGTGTTGGTGTTCAAAATGGAGGTTGACGTGTGCTGTAGGATTTTGTTTGGGTTTTTTCCAGTCATAGAAATATTGTTTTACTCTCCTGTCCAGATATTGGGATGTAAGGACAATGTAAGATTCCGGACAGTTTAAACTGTTGATCTCGTAGATTACATCACATTTAATTGTTATTGGTGTGGGGTCTTTAATTTTGGAAAACAGTGTTTGGATTGTTTTATAATTTTTGAAAGCTATTTTGAGTTATCGGATGAAAGAAATTTGTTTAATTTATGTGATAGACCTTGAATAAATGGGATGGAAATGTATGTTGGTTTGTTTGTATTTGTTGTATTTAATGCAGTATTATTAATAATAATATATTACAAGTAAATTAATACTTTGAGTGAGTAGAAATACTTCGATGGAATATAAAATATATTTTGCATTGTATAAATTCACTTTTCCAAATTGTTTTTTCTAAATGTAAACTATGTTTGTAAATCCCAGGCCCTGAAGATGATCTCAATAAATGATCAAAACGTTGGCACGATAAAGAAAATGTTTTTCTGATACCTAATACACACCAGACCGCATCTCACGATATCTGAATAATTATCTATTAACGGTCACTAATCTCTACAAATTTAATATATATTTTAACAAAAAAATCTATACTATATTGTCAAGTTTTATTTCGGACAATTTAAATCGTTCTGGCTTGGGTAAATATTATTTTTTTAAATAACCTATAAAATAAACCCAGAGATATGATGTTGTTTACATGTTTTTGACCAACGTCGAAGCCTGGGCAGAAAAATAAACGCATATTCCTTTATCATAACACACTTTCTTGTACAACCTTTTTCTGTATAGGCACACAAGAAATTTAATTTAAAATTGAGAAGAAAAAGATCAACTTAAATAAATAAGAAATTCTGTAAACTTGAAAATCGAATTATTTCGATGGATTATGGATTTGTACGATTTAACATCTACGATTTTCTACTTTCTGTGATCTCAATGTTTGAAACTCGTAATGGAGTTGACAAATAATTTTAAAAGGAAAAAATTGTAAAAGGTTGAGTTTGCCTCTGTCTATATTATCAGTGTAAATTAAGAGATAAATTTCTTCCTAACTTTTTTCACTCTTAACCGCAAAGAAATATTTATATTAAAATAATGTAATGCATATTAAATAGAAAAAAGTATTATTCTTTCATATGTTTTTGAAATTAAACTCAGTATGAAGTAAAAAAGTAAAAACAGATCTGGATTTTCATGTTGACTATGTTTCCAGGAAATTGAATTTGAGGCTTTCCTTAATACAGTTCCGTCACGCTATGTTTTAATCCATTTTCTTATTTGAACAGGACGGAGAAAATTACAGAAATTAATTAGCCGAGAAACATAAATATACAGCGGTTTATACCATTCGAACTTTTACCAACTAGTCACAGATGTTGACCGAGCGAAATTGCTCACAAAAATATTACACTTTCAAACTAATTAGAAGAAAAAATTTTATATAGAAATGTTAAGTATTATTTTCAAATAAAAACCTAACAATATGCCAGGGAAAAACTAAAATACATTTACAGTTGTTAAGAAGGATACGATGGGAAAGAAGGAGTTATTGAATTACTCCCTTAATATAAATAATTAAAAAGCTTTTTTTGTTTGAAACTGATTTTAACGTATCCAAACAAGTCAATGTTATTGAAAACTTCAGAAACCAAAGTATCGATTGGAATAGACAGATATCAGACGACCATAATATAACACAAGGGGTTTTTCTATTAATCATCAAAGCCAAGCCAGCCGAATTGACTTTTTCCTATAGGCCCAACACGTAAAAGTTTTCCAATTAAGAGTCAGAGAAACACAAACAGAATGACACTAATCGGATTACGTCTCAACAACGCAGTACATATTAGAGCCGACCCAATGAGCTTCAACCCCTTAACAGTCAGATCGAGTGCACGATTCTGTTTGTCTTTTGAAAAAGCGATGAGAAACTTTTGCATTTTTATAAATTCAGTGGATTTTTGAGATCGCCACCCGCTGTCCAAGAAACATAGAACGTGTGGGACTTATCTACTTTCAGAATATTGATGGTTTAAGAGAAATAAATTACTTTTACATTAAAATAGACATACATTTTACCTTATGTTATAAAAAAAATTACTGCAGTTATTTCTAAGATCGGAAAGCGCAACTAAGGAGAAATCTTTCTTTCTTAATTAATATTTTTAATTTTTTACTTTAATTTAATTTAAATCTGTAAAAGTATTTGCATTTAATGGTATTTAAGGAATCTGAAGCCCAGAAAATCAAAAGTAAAACGTAAAAACGTAACTGAGGTGTCAGTAGTATTAGATATCAATTTGTCTTAATGAAATATTAAATATAGATCCCAAACCATTTTTGAAACTATTTAGATAGTTAGGCTATCAAACTTTAAGTTTATCACCGCACAAAGTTAATTCGAAACAAAGTTATTCTAAGAAATCTCCCAAACTTAACACTAAAAAAGGCGAAATGCCGAAACGCGTCCGACCGACAAAAATCAGAGAAATTAGGAAGAACAAGAATATAGGTAACAATTAATTACGGTTTTTAGTTGAGATGAAAAAAAGCTAACGGCACGAGAGGGATTCGAACCCACGACCTTCGGCTAGATACGCCGCTGCTCTACCACCGACCTTTCGTGACCTCGATCCACTCGGACATCAACTCCACATCTCAACTTCACCTTACGAGTTTTCCCTCCTTTTGCTATTTTTTATGGTTTCAATTGTTTGAGCGGACCACGAAAATGGTGAATTAATAACTAATACATTTCATAAGATCCGATTTTTTCGCCTTTTGGGCGCCCAACATCACGTGATGGAAGATAGGTTCAAATAAACTTTTTTTAATCTATAGCCCTAAGAGTAGTTTTCTACAATTAATTATTATCAGTATGTAACTGGTTAATAAAGTGATATGTAATGATCATATGTATTTTTAAATATTTAGCATTGTATCTTAAGGATTAGTTTTAATTTTTTGCCAAAATTCCCCTTCGCTGTCGATCATTTCTGTAAAAGTGCTCTATGCTTGTTTAATCATTATAACTGTATAAGAAAATTTTACAGTTTTTCTTTGTATGTTCATAACTTATTGACATTTGAATTCATCTAGCGATGCTCATAACTATATAATAATAAACTGATTTTCCGATCAGCCCAGAAGACATCAAAAACGCTTTAAGTTGGAGTGAATGGCAAATCTGCTGTGATATATATGACCGAAAAGTTGTAAGTAGTGAAATCGAAAACAAAACTCTGGGGCGCGGAAAAAATGTAAAAAAGGGGCAGGATTATTCTCATGCGATTGAGGATAGGCTACACGAGGCTTACGCATGGCCATCTCTTCACAGAGATCCAGGGTATGTTCTCTGTGTGGTACAGTTGTGGTAGTGAAGCACATCCTAGAAGAAGGCGAACAGCTGGCACGACACAGAGAGTGGCGCGACCTCCCTTTCAAAAATTCTAAGGCATAACAGCGACCATAAAAATCGAATTATGACATATTTAAAATCACTAAACACATACAGCTGCATATAACCCCCACATGTGGTTCATCCCCCACTGTATTGTGCGAACGTATTTATAAGCGTGAGTGGTTTAGAATGCGGCTGTCACTGAATATCGATTAACTCACAAGTCCACCTATCTAGGTTAGGAATATATTTGTAGTATATTTGTGGGAAGGGTTGACAGCGACTTGGATGTAGTACTGAGATGCTGCGTTCTTTCTAGTATGATCGTATTTATTAGCGTGACAGGTTATGTGTGAATGAACTTGGCTTTCGAGAAATATCGAGTACTCCACAGGCCCGTCAAAAAACCTTAGGATTATTTTTATAGTGAAATTTGTCCACTCGGACATCAACTCCCCATCTCAACCTCACCTTACGAATTTTCCCTCGTTTTGGACCTTTTGGTCGAGGGGACCACGAAAATAGTGAATTAATGTGGGTAACTATCAAACAACTATGAGATATATGATTACACGTTTAAATCGGTCAAAAAATATTCCAGAATAGTGCTTCTTTGGCTCTACAATTTGGGCCAATCCACCTAGTTGAAGGTGCAATTTCTTGGTTCCATAAAGAGAGCGGAATACCTCCAGATATGACTAGTTCATCATAGCGGGTATCTGAGTCCCGTTTCGATTCTTCGAAGAAACAGAATTGTTTTATTGTATATAATACTTACATTCTTGTTTCTCTAGCGGGTATGATACTGAATGTATTTATTGGCGTGAGAGGATCGTTGGAGAAATATTGAGACCCTATCGACCCTAAATTTTTTGAAAATTATTTTTGAACAACAACAACCGGTGTTTTTGAAAAAAATCCTATTTGTAAGTATGTCGGGTTCGAATCCAGCGGCCCTGCATTCGAACTCGGGACCTTGACCTTACAGTGATGAGCGCCGTGTCAAAGACGAAACCTTGCGGCCTTGGTCGACCTTCAATTAGGTTAGGTATAAGGAATGATGGAGGAATATCCATCACTCTACCTGGATCGATGGTACGAAAAGAATAAGAAAAAATATATATAAGAGTGAGTTAGAAAAATATTAGAAGTAGTATTAGAAAAGGATTTCGTTGAGGCTGAAATGACCTAGCTGTTATAACACTGGGGTGGATGATTCTCAAAGCCTGGCGGTCATTTATTGTAACAAAAGCTGAAATTACCGGCGAGCAGCGAGGTGTAAAAAGTGCAAAGTTACGGAGTGAATATTACCCAATATTTTTTCATTTAGAAAATCAAACGTTGTCGACAGAAACCCAATTAGAAAACGAATTATGCTTAACACTATGCAAGTACTTTTTAAAAATTTCGTGAACGTGATGACAGTGATGAGGTTTCCAAGGCTTAAATATTTAAAATTGCCTGAATGTTTTTTACTTCAAAAATCATTGTTGCCATGGAAAAATTTAACTAATAAATTGGATAGTAAAATCAAGAAGAACATTTTTGATTTAAATATATGCTATATGATTTATTCTTAGTAAATATTTTTTTATTTTCAACGTGGGATCGATCAATAATTGCTCAAATTTGTTTACAGTACGTGCTCTGCTTGTATGAATATGTATTTCAAGATGTACATGTATTGGTTAAAACAACAAAATTATATCCAGGTTTTCCCCTCTATGAGGAAGGTAGTATAAATAGTCAAGTGTGGACTAGAATAAGAAAGAAAATGTACAAATGTAGCATAGCCATTTGAAAAAATAAGATTATATCTACATTTGTATTTTCATGCTGATTCTATTAGTTTAGCCCTTAAAGTAAGCATTAATATTGTCTTGTGTCAATGGAGAGTTATTAAGCGAAAATAAAATTCAATTTTTGTTTGATTTAACATGGACGTATCTTTATAATATTCCTTTTAACTTAAAACAATAAAGAAACGTCTCTCATCGTAATTTAAATCTGATATTTCACAAAACAAACAAAAAAAATTACGCTGTTTGGAATCAAGAGCCTCCCCAAAATGCCCTATTTTAGTACGTAGAACTTGGAGGAGTATTCTAATTGTATGGTTGATTCATGTTTATACTTAAAATCATAAAATAATAAGAAAGATCGCAACAAATGGCATTAAATTTAACTTTAAATTAACTGCATTTTATTTCGATAAAAAATTTCAAGATTTGCGAGGATTGTGCCCCATGATCCAATGAAATATATCTAAGTTGAACGTTATTAACCTATTAAAACAACCTTGGAAAGTGGAATTTCCTTTAAGTACAATTATGATGAAATAAACGAAAACATAAAATGTTGCGATCATCTAGTCTATATTATTTACAAAAATGTTATGTCATTAAGTGAAGTGTATATGCTTTTAAACTCCGAAAAGTTTCCCGTGATATCAGTGAAGCCGTTACAATGATTTTAAATTATCTTTTTATATTTTTCTCAGAATTGGTTTCAGGGGACTTTTGAGTGCAAAACCATTTTCTCGCTAAAAGCGCAAAAACACGATTAGCATTAATCTCTGGACAACAAATTATTTTATATAAAAATAAAACATATAATTACTTTGTACTCCAGCGGCTTAATAAAGCAATTGAATTATTTTTCGTAATGAATTGGATTATTTTTTTGTATGTTTTTTTCGCCTGAAACCTTAAATGAGATAACTCAACGTAACTTTGACCACCGCCAATCGACTTATTTTAATGAAATTGAAATCATTACATTAAACTTTTTTATTACAATATGATTGGATGTAGATCAAATCTACAGATGTTATGAATTTTTTTGTGGAACAGCGGACTTCGGCGTGATGAACAATTTCACTTGGGTAATGCCACCATGAATATAAAAATTTTTATTGCGACAAAAAATCGTATTTAAGGTCTTTTATTAGTACTTATGACAAACCCGTTTTCTTATTAAACAAAAATTCTTTTTTGGGTGTTTTTATTGGGTAGGTATTTTTCGTTTTGTAACATTTTATATTCTTAATCTTATTTAATACAATCCTGAGTATTAAATCTTGGCCTTAGGTAAAAAAAAATGTAACATAATAAAAATTTTTTACAACAAAGAAACTCATATTTAAAAAAAAAAGTTACATCAACAAAAAGTCAATAAAAATTCTAGGCTCGTAGGGTCCATTGGCAAGAACGCTTGAACAGGTATGTTTTATTACTGGTCCGATTACAAATGAAAAAGTTCAATAAACGCTAATTGCTTGTAAAACACATTTCCTCCAATATGACAAGTAGTCAAAAAAAATTTGATTAAACTGGACACGATTATCCAAGCAATACGTACCTTGATTTTTTTTTCTCTGCCAAATTTCATTAACATTGATCGAATAGAATATACAGCTTATACCAAAACCGTATTTCCAATAATGCCAATTGCTCTCCCTCAATATGCCTATTAAGCATGTTACGAACACGAGTCATGGTCAGTTGTATTTATTGTCAAATTTATATCCGAATATAGGAATCCGTTCCCAGGCCCCAACGAATATTGGTTTAATTATAATCCAATTTGGGAGGCAGAGATATCTCTGCTAGAGCATCCAATACAAATAAATTCCTTTCATATTCAAACAAATTAAACACGTTATAGATAATCATATTAGCATTACCGCCCACAAAATATATGTCATTTTATGCTTTGCTCAGAAGAAAATTATTTACCTTATATTATTTAATTTTAGTTGAAATACCGTTACAGTATATTACAATAAACGAAGCGTCATTCTTTTAAAATGATAAATAACAAGAGCATAATACAAGGGACAAGGATTTTCCTTGAAAGGGTTTTAAAGGCAAAGGTTTAACAAACATTTTTCTAGCTTTTTTAAAATATATTTTTTAGATACTTTATAAAAATTACACTATTTATACGGTACGAATTAATCAGCACAATAAGACAATATAGCTATATTGTATATTTACAAGTTTCCTGGGGGGTTCGTAACCGCAGAAGTCATATGGACCCTTGGGGTGTCGGTGTTTTTGAAAAAAGAATCGCATTTGTAAGCACGTATGTTGCGGCCCTGCACTCGAACCCGCGATCTTTACCTTCCAATGCCTTCACCGATGCAGCCACAGACGCTCCTTACGGTAATATCGTAAAACGGGGAACGCTAATCTACTCTATGTTACGAGATCCCCACGGCCCAGATTTTCGACGAGTAGGATCGAGAACAGTCGAAGACAAAAGAACCGGACATTCATATTTTTAATTATTCAGAAATCGTGAGATGCGTTCTGGTGTGCCGACGTTTGGACCTTTATTGTGATCATCTTCAGGGCTCAAAGTCTTTGTCTTCCGTGTAATTATGCCATTCTTGCGTGTCATATTGACAGTCACCACACATTTCGTAATAATTATCGACTTACGGTCACCACACATTCACATTTTATTTCAAATATTATTGCCGTTTATTAATTACAACATACTTATTTTAATATAAACCAATTTTATTAATTATTATTTAAAACAATTAATTTTAATGATTTGGCCGAAAATTTATCAAAACACCGGAATTGGTATAATGAATATATCTAACAATTTATCCATGTATTTGCTCAAAAAATTTAACTAAAGTTTATTACAAGTGTTGGCTCATAAAATTTAACTAACAATTTCTTTTGGATTTTTTCGTAAAATTTATGTAACAATTATTGCATGGTTTTGTTCATAAAGTACACCACGTTCGGCAGCTGTTAATTGGAACGTCTCGTTGGCGGAGGGTCGGCGGGTTGAATTTGGCAAGGCATGTAGGAACAGTTAAAACATTTTCTATATCTTGAGAAATTGGTTGAATCTATAAAAATGCAAACGTGTTTTCCATTCATTTCTCAAAACACAAACAGGGTCGTGGTCGTACATGGATTTATCTTAAGTGACGAAATTTTTGTATTCTTATTAAAGAATTGATTATATTTAAGCTTAATTAATTGAAATTTATCGTTTTGCTGTCAAATTCGTTTTTATTGTTAGGACAATCAACGGTGCTCTGTTTAATTTCGAGAGGACACCGGCACTCCACACGCATGACATGCACGTTCAAAACAAAATGACCTAGGTTGAAAAAAGTTTGGAGAGCTAAATTAAAATGCGATAATACCAAACCGAAATTGCCGGCCGAGTGGTACAAGAGGCTACTTATTTGGACGGGTTTTAGCCAGCTCTGAATGAAAAAAGTGAATTTTAACTTCCTTTATAACTATTCAAATATCGTGAGATGCGGTCTGGTGTGATGTAGGTATCAGAAAAACATTTTCTTTATCGTGCCAACGTTTCGATCTTTTATTGAGAGCATCTTCAGGGCTCAAAGTGTTTGTCTTCTGTGTAATTGTGCCATGTCGTGTTGAGAGTGCCCCCCTCTACACATTCCTTTATAACCTAGTGATCTGTTAAAATTGTTACTAAAATTTAACTATTTTACGTTTATAACAATTTGTTGGATTGTGATGAGTGGTCAAGATTGAGATCGTTGAAAAAAAACCTTATTTTATTTGTTTCTGACGTTTCGACCATTATTCGGGTCATCTTCAGGGCATAATGTATGGAGTTATTGTTGTGGTGGAATATTTGTTTTATGTGAAATTGAAATCTCGGCCCGAATAATTTCCTCATACGAATCCAACAAAATTAAACAACCGGTCATACACATGTATACCAGAGAGGAATAGCATAACCGACAACAAACGAGAAACCAAAAGAGCATAGCATATGGAACAAACCATCGGATTTTCGTACTAAAGTATAGGCCAGATAAAATATTTCTTCTCACATAAAAAATAAATTTAACCTCACGAACATGGCCATTTCACGGCGCAGTAACATGGCCAAACACCTACAGAAATCCGCTCACAAATTTAAAACTATCATTCTTAAATTGAAATAAATTGCCATCGGGAACATGAAAACATTAACAGACAAAATCCAAAGATTGACATACGTTACTTCAACCATGCTACCAACTGACAGCCTTGAAAAATTGTACACATATCAACGAGCTATTCGACCAACTAAAAACAATCATATCATAAAAACTCAAAACTTTAATCAATGAATTTGTAGCACACAACACAAATAAAAAATTGCTTTTTAAATCTCTATATTCCTCCAGATTTCTAAATATCTAATCATTAGGGCACAAATTTTCAATACCCACTAACCACAATAATTTCACACGACACCAACATTACAACACACTTCATGCCCTGAAAATGACCCAAATAATGATCGAAATCTCGTTAAATTAGCTCTTTTTTTACCGACCTATATACAAAAAGACACCTTCATAAAACATCATTATTTTCTTTACCTAGAATCTTAACATCATCGAAAATAATTTTATGTTTTGGTTGCATGTTATCCCAATCCGGTTTTTTCGCTTTTATTTTTTTCTATCTATTTTGTGTTTATTAACTCTTTTCTACAAAAAGTGTACAGTTTTCAAATTTATACCCTTTCGCAAGAGCATTGTAATTTATAAACTATATTCTACCGTTTTAATTTTCTTAAGGCTGTGCCCCCGAAATTGTATCGCTGTTATAAAATAACGATACCGAAATAGTTGCATGTTCCTGAAGAACACATTAAAACCGTCTTAAAATAAAATTCTTTATTATTAATTAAATCTCCATCATTTTATTACTCGAAAGCATTCAGTTTTGTGATCAAGTGATTTAAGCGATAAAATAAAAGATAAAAGAAGCTCGGAAAAGTTGACATGTCACGATGAAGGACTATTGCTTGTTACTGCATTAAGACAGTAGAAGACTACTATAAGTATATATTTATTAGGGAAGGTAACAAAAATTAATTTAATGGTAAAATAAACATAGTAAAAAGAAGTCAATAGAGATAGAACACTTAATATTTGTAAAAAGTCATTAATAATTAAGCTAATTTAAAAGTGTGCAAGTAATACGAAGCAAAACACTAGAGACAAAATACTAAAGAATCAAAACCAATTTCATAATTAAGCCTCAAGTCCTATACGCGTTTTAAGTATTCTCTTTATTCGAAGCGGTTCACGTCTGGATTTTCATGTCCGTCAATCTTACGTCTTTCACCTCTTCGCTCTCTTCCTCGGAGAATCCATTCGGTTGCCAGTTTGTATTACCTTCCCTTTTCGTCCCCGTCCATTTCATCCTCATAGCGAAGGTAACTTCGTCGTTCAGAACAGTGTGAATTCTACTTTGCTTCTGACACGGGCCTGTCTTATTATTTTTGCTGCACATCTCTGTCGCACCACTTATTTTCTGTTTTTGACGTCTTGTAAAGCACTATTATGACAACCTTGGCTTGCCGGAAGAGTAAACTTGTCATAGACCTCGACACTTTTACAATAAACTAAGTATTCAATTTTCTTTTGATTTTTTTTTTATCAGAATTTTGGGAAGATCCTAGTTACCAATAGGTAAAAATTATCGCAATTTGTTTTGTTTTTCTAAAAGTAAGTAATTCTAGGTTATAAAGTCATACTTTTATTTAAACTATATTTTTTGAAGTTAAATAAAATCAATAACTATTGAACATAAGATTAATTTTGAATTATTTTCTGATTTGGGGCAAAAAGTTGAGAATTATAATCATTGTTTTTAAGCCTTCCTGGATGAGCACAGACTCACTATCGGCCCTTTCAGCAATGGAAAACCGATTCACTATGCAACCGCTGGTCCAGGAGATATTGCTCTCTCTGGAACGATTGAGACTCGCTGGCATACAGGTAATTTTCGTGTGGAACCCAGGACACTGTTGTATAATGGGCAACGAACAGGCGGATACTGCTGCAAAACGGGCCACCATTGATGGGACCCCACTTACGTACACTCCCCACACAGACTTTGTCTCCCACTTAAAAAAAAAGATATGGCAGAAGTGGCAAGAGGAATGGAGAGCAGTGAGGGACAACAAGCTTAGGGAGATTAAACCAAATGTGGGCCCTTGGAGCTCCTCAGTGCGCAACTCGCGGCACGAAGAATCGGACATAGTAGGCTTACCCACGGGTACCTTGTGTGCAAAGTACCGGCGCTAGTCTGCGATTGCGGCAGGGAATTGGTTACAATAAAACACCTCTTGACCAATTGCCCTAAGTTAGAGCAACAAAGAAGATCACATAACCTCCCAAGCCAATTAGCGGAGGTTCTTGGCGATGACCCTCCTGTGATCATTAGACTATTTGACTTTCTGAGATCAACGCGTTGGATTCAGAAGATATAAATGGAACGGGCACACGCGCGTGCTTGTGAACACGTATGCAGGAATAGAGAGAGAGAGAGAGAGAGAGAGAGAGAGAGAGAGAGAGAAGGAATGCAAAAAAAGCAACAACAAAAAAAACACGCAAACATACCCTACAAGACAGGAGTAATATGTAAACAGCTGTTATGAGGACCCGTCATGATCAAGGCGAAACATGATCCTTTCGCCTTTATAAAATAAAAAGCCTTCCTGGAAGTCCAATTCAAACATTCAAATACGATTTCAGTGCTAGATGAGCGTTAGCTTATTAGAATATTATAATTTAGACAGAAATTTAACGTCTAATTTTCATCTAACCGATTTTAATGTTGATTCTGGGGAAACGTAATATTTTATTTATTTGTACAACCCAAGTTATCTTCTAAAATCAAATTTTTTTGTCTCCTTTTTGCTGTAGGAGTTTTATCTTTATGACCCTAAGTGAGTGTGTACACAGTCTGAGAGAAAGTTATTTTGTGCCGTTTGTCATTTTTTGTGGAGCAGGATGACACTAAGCAGGACATGCGTATTTAAGTTTTTTGTTTATGTTTTATAATTGGCTTAACTTTTTACAATTGGCCTTACATCTATTTCCCAGTGAGACTAAAAGTATTGGTCTTTTTACAGTTTTGTAAATAAAGAGTTTATTTTCTCATCGAGGAAAGAATAGCTGCACAACTTCGTGGAAGAAAAGTACACTTTTCTTGTTTACGAGTAAATTTAAATGAGTAGTACAATTTACTGCTTGCTACTCAATCGTATACCAAGATATTGTGACTGATGGTGACCAGAATATCCACTCTCAAATTTATGAAGATAGTCCATCCAATTGTACTCTGAAGGTATTCCAATCCGTTTCCGATACGTGAAGCGCTGGGGTCATATCTTGGGGGGTTTCGGTTTTGTAACAAGCTGAAAGAAGATTGGATTGTGATCTGAGCTTAAGAGTGGGAGGCTGTTTGAGCCATTTACGTTCATTGTTCAGTTACCAAGTCCAATATACAAGGAGCGTCTCGGTTTATATGGGGGCTAGTAAGGGAAACTTTCTGTACATAGTATACAGCGATGGGATTTAAAGGAGAAATCGTACAATATTTCACTTTTATTTGTTTTATATAATTTATTATGTAACTAAGTTTAAATTATTTTATGTCGCATAGAATTTTGCCTCCATGAGTATAACAGCTATCAGCGTTTGTGTCCATTGATAATTTTCAGTTTGTGGATTCATTTATTGCTTTGGTTTATATATTCTCATCGCTTATTTTTGTATTGTGACAAATGGTGGGCGTTACTTTTTGTTTTTGTTATCACCTATGTTTTGATAATAATAAGTTAATATTTTATAGCGAAAAATAATTTAATAACTATCAGACGATCGTAAAAAAATATCGAAAATCTTAGAATGTAATGGTTTTGTTAACAAATAAAAATAAAGGAACATTTTAGGAATAGAGTAATTTCAACGCAAATAGAATGTATTATAAAAATGAAATAAATGGATATCAGAGAGATCCTAAAATTTAAATAAATTAATTATTAAAATAACCAGTAACCATAATGTTTATAACAATGTACATTGCGTAATGGTTTAAAGTGGTCTTGAGATAAGGACAACGATAATTACATTATGCAAAAAATATACATTTTTTATTTAATTATCCTGTATTGGATAAATATTATCATCATTATCGGTATCAAAATTTTAAGAAATTTCTATACAGATTAAAATAACTCAAACGGAGTAATTTGTTTCTGGTCCCATTCTGTTGTAATGCATACGATCTAACTTAAAAGTAAAATACGTCCTTTCATACATCCAACCTTTTCCATGTTAAATTCACTATTCTTCCTGGTCCGCTTGGCAAATTAACATCATTCAATTAATTAAGGCTTTTAGTTGAGATAAAAAAGTCAGTGTCACGTGCGGGATTCGAACCCACGACCTTCTGGAAGTTAATGCCCGTGTGGATCGATATCACGATAGCGCAAGGGGTAGAGTAGCGGCGTATCAAGCCGGAGGTTGTGGGTTCGAATCGCGCTCGTGACTTTTTTTTTCAACTAAAATCCTTAATTAATTGAACTTTTCCATATTGTTAAATGAAATTTCATGGGCGTTGCCGGGATTCGAACTCGTAACTGCTAACTTTGCAAAAACAGACGTCCTAATATCTCGAATTCTGAGTTAGCTTCAAATTAAAATTTTATATTCTGACTTTTTCCGTTTTTTTCATATTAGGACTTGCAGTTTACAATTTTATTTGAGTCTTTTATAAAAAGAATCAATTGATATGTATTACTCTCTTTATTTTTTGTAGCACGCAAGTGGTGTTGTAATACACTTAATTAAACATACAAATAAAAACATAAAAAGGCAAAATATTTACAATAAATTATAATAAAAACTGTAACTGTTTTATTGTTACATTTAATAATTATTGAACTTTTCCAACGTTTACATTACGGTAATTTGTGATTTATGCTTCCCAGAATATAGCGAGACATAATTTGTAAAATGGTACATTTTGTACATTTGTTATTATATAATTGCGAATTTAGCACGTAGGTGTGTGTTAATAAGAATGAGTTCCTTTGATTATGTGGGTCATAAGGTATGCGCAAAAATTGGCACTTGCTTAAAATTTTAACTTTAGAAATGGGACATTTTTCACCGTTGAACTCTGGCAATTCATATATATTAAAGTTTTAGGACTGACTAATACGGGATTAAACGAAGCGAGAACTAGGCAAAAATCGTGCAGGATATTTCGGTCTTTGCATAAAAGAAAAACTGGGATACATAATTCAATTGGGGCTGGAAGACAAGAAAGATTTATGAGATCGGCGCGTAACGTGAAAGGTTTCCGACCTGTTTTTCATACTCAACCCTAATGGAAACATAAAAGATTTCAAACGCCACGACGGGTTTTTCTCCCTGAAAAATTCCCTATTTCCACAATACATAATCTGCCTGCATGATAAGCGATTTGAGGAATATTGAATTTTTTTCAACCGTTAGGTTTTAACGCAGAAACATAAACAAAAATAATTTTTTACAAATAAATTCTTAATAAATAAAACAACAATGTTACAAATTATGATATAAGATTGTGATGATCACAAAATTGTTTAACAGTTTATAATGGAAACCAGTTTGAATAGATTTACAATAATTGTTTTATTATTTGTTTATTGTCTATTTGAGGCAAAACAATAGAACATCCGGCATGCCTACGCCGCAACCAAAACTACAGACGATTGTAGTCGATCACCTACCGATCGATTGATTTGGCAGGCCTAAAATGATGAATTAAAATCAAACTACTCACATAGTATCATCGATCGATAATACAACGTGATTTAATATCTCTACATTGGTAAACCCCGCTTTTTGCCAAATTGTCTACTCTGTTTTTAGGTCTTGAAAGGATGTTTCTAAGTGAACCCGTACTTCTAAAAGCTATTCTAAACCCTTCTTGTTTAAAAATTTTGCTAACTTTTTCTGATAATTCCCCAATGTATGGCAAACAACGGAAACCTAATGATTCGTTTATAGTGGGGTAACTGAGTCCTATTGTTGTTTCGTTTAAAGTTATTTTTTTTATTCTTTTAACTAGCAACCTATCAATAAATATTTCTTGATACCCGTTGTTTTTTGCTAAGGTTTTAATAATTTTTAATTCTTTTTTATAGTTATCAGGTGTTAGCGGAAGTTTCAACTTCAACTGTGAGTAGGAACTATCCTTTTGGAAAGTATTGAACACCACACTCACCCCATCATTTAACATTTCTATGAATTAAATAGTTGCTGCAATTCCATTCCCTGGTTTTTCTTTGTTTGCCCTTGTTGCCTCGTGTTGTCTAATGATAGCAGTGATTTTGCTAGTTCGATTAGGGTTATTTAGCATACGTTTACACTATCTAGTGCCCCTAGAGTTTACATACTGTTTTGTCATTTTTGGTTCATTCTGGGATAGAGTATCTCTGTTTTTGTTATCCCAATTATTGTTTCAGGACCTATATGTGGCCTTGCAGATCCGCCTTTGGCCAGTGGGTTTATCCTCTCTTCATCCGAAATCCTTTGTGTGGTGGTACCCACGATTTCATCTGTTCATTAAGAATAAGGTTATTAAAAAATTAAGGTTAATTAAACTGAACTGTAGAATTTGTCAACCAACTTCAAGTTGAACTGCCATGGAGCATGAGACAAGTTTAAAGTTGCTTTCAAGCCCAGAGGACGTACACGAATAACTAGACGCACAAATCATTTCACATACGTGTGCAACAATAAATCAAAACTTTTACAGGGCGACACGACGAAACGACACAAACTCACCACAGACCTGACGCAAACCTTTCCGAAGCCTTTTGTAGCGTAGGAATCCAAACTATCTACCATATTCCTAAATAAAACAATACTAATCAGTGAAAGGGCGAAAAGTCTCGGAGCGAGAATGGATTAGAATTTTGTAGAGGTTAGAATAATCAAATTGCGTAAAATTTTAACTTATACATCTCATCGAAAAATTACAAAAAATCATCGCGAAGTCTGGCTGGAAAATTGCTTAGGTCGGATGTAATTGGATTTACTGTTCCTACCTAGATTGAATATTTGGTTTTGATAGGTGCCACAATGCCACAATATTGTCGCTACTACTTGGTCGTTTTTTTTTGTTTTTTTTACGTTTTGAATTGTATACCTTATAATTCATTGTATCTGGTACTACATCTAAGTTACAATGGCATCAATAAAGCTTTGAACATTAGACCTTCGAGGATTTTATACCTGCTGTATATTGTTGCCAGACTCTACCTTATAACCTCTTAAACAAAGAAATGTGTATACTTTAATGAAATAATAAAATTATATTCATTTAAAAACAATTTAATTTGAATCATACTGTAAGGAGCACCGTCATTTACGTTAATAAATTACATTTACACACCAGACTTGATGATGATGATGATGATTTGAGATGTTACTTCAATAATATTAGGTGTTAGTTAAAGTTTAGTAATGCATTGATTAATATCCAACTTGATTTAATTTAGTTTATGGTTTTTCCACTTTTTAAGATAAACTTTCTAAGGTTGGAATCGAGCCTTGATTTTAAGGTCGTCGTTCATTTTCGGAATCTAAAATGCCATATTTTGCCGCCCTTTCAGTCTCACATCGTCGGGAAATGTCAGCCAAAAACCCGCTGCCCCGAGCAAGATTCCGGGTGGGCGTGAACGATATCCCACCCAGGCCGAATAATGTATGTGCTCGCCGGCCAAGGAGACATTGCCCTTTTATACTGAAACAAAAGGTAGGTTTTGATAAATTGAATTCCCGCCATTATATATAAACGGTCACTTTCATTGTGATCCGAAAGAAGATTCTGATTCCTTTCAGTGTCATTTATTACGGATGGTTCGTGTAATAGCGGCACCGTTTGTTTGACCAGGCCGAATCGATACATTAATCGTAAAGGGATTCGGATTGGACCGGCCGAACGGAAGTGAGTAATCCGAAATTGAGAGTGTCGGAGATTACCGGAATGTGTGGTTAATCCCACTTAGGGAGAGTCTCATTAGCACTGGGATCACCTTCATTAACATCCAAGAGGCCGTGCAAACTCAGCTCCGTCCTCAAATTACATTTACTTCTAATATACCGGGGACATTAAGGAAACTGAAACTTAATTCATTAAACGAAGAAATTCCCAATTGGATCTTCAGACCTTGTCCCAATTTGCTGGCGCTGCCATAATAGAACCGAAAGTCACAGCCAAATTTTCTTTCCACGCGGAAGGTGTTTATGTTTTATAAACCAAAATACAATGAACCAATTGATTGTTTGACTTGTATTCCATCGGTAACGTTTGGCTCATGGTACCAAAAATATCTTGCACTTTAATAAGAGAAAAATTATTGAAATTAAATTTTACATATCTAACAAAAATTTAAGCTTGGAAAGCTTTAAACTTTCAAAATAATATTCCAAACTTATAATGAACCATAAAACATCTGAGAGTAAAAAATGGTTGGGAGAATAGGTAATTGTTGACGAGCCAAAATAGATTTCAAATCATATTATTTTAAAAAATTGAATTTTTAGTGTTAATATCTCATGCATCTTGGTACCATATATATTTTTGTTTTTGATTAAAAGGAATCAATAGAAAACCGAATCGTCAAAAGTGAAGAAGTACAATAAAACAACAAATTGAGTAACTATTAGTTGGGTGAATACAAAAAGTAATTTTTACAATCTTCATCTAAAGTAGAATTTTCACAAGGGATTGCATACTGTCTTTACTTCTTTTCCATTAACCCAGAGATTCAGCAATGATTTTTTATTAGTTTTTTAAAAAGTTTCGTTGTCTTTTATTACATACTATAGTCACTACGTTGGAAGAAATCTGTGAAGAAACAAAAGAACCAAAATCATATCACAAAAAAAAAACTATATTTCAATTTTATTTTTGGCATCTTAGACACCTTTCAGGAAAATATATTTAGGTTTAGATTAAAAGGAATCGTTTTTAAACCAAAAATGACAACCAAAGTTTTTAAAAAATTAATGTACCACAAAGTAACTAATTACTACTAATAAGTAGCATGGGTAAAAATTAGTTGGAAGAAAAGATAAGTAATTTTGGAAATCCAACCTTCATATAAAGTGGGTGTCTCACATCAGATTTTTTTTTCTTTTTGCCCACGCCTGTTTCAGATTTACTCAGCTCACTGAGAGAAAGACGGAAAAAGAGAGAGGGAGAGAAAGAGAGAGAGAGAGAGAGAGAGAGAGAGAGAGAGAGAGAGAGAGATTGAAATTTATTTAAGCTTTTTTTTTTAACAAAGTTTCTTTATTTTTTTTCTACATTTATGGTTAACGCGTTGGAAGAAATAAGTGATGACATAGAATGGAGATAACATCATGTTATCACAAAAAATTAAATTTTACTTTGAATTTTGTTATCTTGCACTTTTTTAACAAACAAAATTTAATTTAACCGAATTATTAGAAAATCAAAAATGGCAAAAATGCGTTAGAATAAGTCTCTTAGTAGATGAATTAAAATTGGATGGGGGAAATACAAAAAAGTAATTTTTTAATCCAACTGATCATCTAAACAAAACATAACATCTATGTACATAAACCTAACTTCTAAAGTGGAAGTTTCATAAGGAATTGCCTTTTGCTCTTACGTGTTTTTCATTTACCCAGAAATACCATGTTAATTCATTTATCTTTCCTTAATAAACTTTCAACATATGCTTACTACATTTTACATTTAATACGATACGTTCAAAGGAAACTACGATGAGACCAAATATAGCCAAAATCATGTTAAACCAAGGAAAATTATGTTAAAATTTTATTTGGGTATCTCGTGCAGGTTTTTAGCAGACTTTATGTGGTGTAAGACTAAAATTCAACGTTAGAAAACTGGAGTTTAGTTAGGAACTTGATTGAATGAATACAAAATGGTAATTTTTATCAAACTTTCATTCAAGGAGAAGTCGCACAGTTACGCAGAGGCAGAGTGTTAACTGATTTATGTTTTTATTTTGTTCCTTTTTCTTCAATATTTTATCATTAATAGATTGAAAAGAACGAGGAGTCAAAATAGAGACAGAAAAATGTTATCCCAAAACAAATAATGTTGCATTTTATTTGGTGTTCTTTCTATCAAATTTATGTTCTTTGTTAAATTCGAAAGAAAAAATGACAACAAACGTTTTCAAAATTAATTATTTTATCCAAACTTTGCCTTAGTGGAAATCTCCCATTGGCTCGACTTTTCCCTTACCTATTTTTCATTTACGCACCGATTTTATGTTAACTTATTTTTGCTTTTTATCAACAAATTGCTTTTGTTATTTTTTTTTTTTTTTACAATGTAGCTAATACTTTGAATCTAAGTCTCATACTATTATCTCAGATTACAAGAAATATTATGTTTCATTTTTCATTTAGCCATTTCTTGCACAGTGGTAGCAACTACAGATGTAACTGCTTTACTAGAACTAATTAAAATGAAGGATTAAAAATGTACAAATGATAACAAAATGTTTAAATTGTAACAAATCTCTCAAAAGCATATTTTATCATATTATTTGGATTTGTTGAGATAATTTATCAAAGATCAAAGATTGTAGTTATGTATCAACTTATACGATTGAAATTTTCTTTCTTTATTGCTTAGTTACTAGTTGATTATTACTACGTCATTACTCATTATGCTACGCGTAGGAATCTGTTAGCCGTGCTATATTGTAATTCTGTCTGTAGACATAATTGATTTACGCCCGTGCAACGACACGACGATTAAGCACGCGTAATTATCCCATTAACGATGCCGTTTGAATTATTGAACATCACCAGAGTCACGCTACAGACTAAGGATAAGGCATAACTGATGGGGGTGCGTTTGTCAAAGGAGCCCCGCATCATTGTGGCGCCGAGAGCGATTTGTTCACTATCGACTGGCATGTCACCCGGATCAAGAAAAGCCCATTTTTTTCTAAATGGCCTTTCTACATTTTCGGATTTGTTAAACTACAAGAAAATTATGACAAGGAAATAGTAGCCATGTAACCAGGGATAAAATAAACACCATCTAAATGAAAATTGACCATCACATTTGTATACATATTGAATTTTTTTAACCATGTAAACAAGGATAATAATGGAAATTAAGGAAAATACCTGTACTGTTTACTGATCAGCTAAACAAAATTTGTCCGAAAGATAAAAACGTTTTAACCAATTTACAACATTTTGCTGACATAAACATACAACGGGATAAACTAATTAAGTTTTTGCAGCAATTAGACTGCTTTGTGGTCCCACGCGGTTTTTCAAAGCGCCCGTAACCAAATTCTTTCTACTATCTCCATGTAGTTACACGGTACCTGGCCTTAAATCCCTGACTATATTTCACCCATTATGCTGTGAATTTTCAATTGTCTCGATTGCAGATTGGAGGTTCTCGCAGGTCTGTTAGAATCTGAATTTCAACGACTTGCGTGGAATCCTAACCAGCCCAAAAGGGCTGTAAAAGTAAGGAAGGATCAATTTTAACAAAAGTCATGAATCAAGACGTTCCGTGAAGTATACTTTACGCAATTTTCCCATTGCTTGAAGAAGGCAAATTCGTTGAAGCATCTAAAGCATCAACTGCTAGCCGGCCTACTTAAATCGGACGGATTGAATAGTTTAAATTTATTTTTATTTAACTTTATAGATTTATGCAACCTGGCCTGTTATTTATTTCTCAAGTTGAAACCGGGAAAGTTTTCATTGGACATGGAAGAAAATACAAGAAGGAAAAATATTGAGTGTATTTTCAATTCTCCTCTATTTCTGCGTATCATTTCAGCTTTTTATCATGCGCGACGATTTAAAAAATTCATTGTTTCCATATTTTCTATATGAAAATGTTTCCACTCTAATGTAAAAATAAGATGAATCCTGCACATTTTCAGAATTATTTGGAAAAGGTCGGTCATTAAAAAATCGTTTTATCTATGTAATAATTTTCTCACGTCACTCACAAGTCATTGAGTAACGCTCAGTAATCACAATACAAAAATCACTTAACCCTAGAAAAATTCTCACTTACTGTCTTTTTATCGCATTTAATTAAATTAATTCATTAATTGATTGGAAAACTTTGAAAACTTTATTAATAACTTATAATTAATAATATAATGAATTTTTAGACGTTCTTTAATTTACGAAACGTACCGACTATTTCACACAAAAAATTGCCATAATTTTTGCACAAACTACTTTCAAGTTTACATTTAAATAATTGAAACAAATTTTGCTGAACGAATTGAAGAATGTAATAGTTTGTAATATTTCACTATTGTCGTCTATTCGCAGTTAGTTCAGAGGGAAATTATGCTAGTTTGTTATTCACGGTGCGAAACTGTGGATATAATCTTGGTCTCGGGAAGTGCAAAGGAAACCCCCAGTCCCACGAGGATTTACAAGGGCCGTTATGGAGAAAGGAAAGACCATTCTGATCATAAAATCACACTCATAGTTTTAGGAAGGAAGACTCGGTGTGCGAAACTGGCCAGTCCATGATGTTATCTTGAAGGTTGTAATTATATAATTAAAAAAATAAAATAGAGATTTAAAGCAGTTTTACCACTGGAAATGAAAATATCTGATAAAAATAATAAAATTTTCAACCGAAGGACGTTTGTTTTTTTATAAATATAATAATAACGATGAAAATAAATTATCGACCTGCTGGATACAAGAAGTTCTTTTCAGAGGATCTTCGGAAGAAGTCAAAACAGAGAAAACTTCCTTACGGTTTTCGCTGAGCTTTCGACAGTTTTATACTGTCATCTTCATGGCCTGTTTTATTAAAAACTGTTAAAAATAAAAAACGTGAAAAAATGTTTAATTTTTTCATTAGAGTAGATATTAGCCTAGATTCTAATTTTTCTCTGTTTTGACCTCTTTCGAAGATCCTCTGAAAAGAACTTCTAATATAATAATATTCAATTTAATTTTCTTGCTTGATTTTTTTTGCGGCAATGCGTTGAAAATTAATTCCCTGAAAAGTAGAAAAATGCAAACGAATGTTTTGTAAGATTTGATAGGATGAGTGTTAAATGCTGTTTTCGTCTTGAAGGTTCGTACTATTATTCTTGGACTGTAATATTTTGAAACATAAAACAATCAAAGTTCGGTAATAAATTTTAAGCCAACAAATTTTCCAAACATTTTCGTCATAAAATTTCACACACACACACACACAATTAAACATAGTAACAAACACACAGAGTGTTGATGTTAAGGGTGGATTAGGTTAGGTTTGATTCCCACCATCTTTTTTTCACGTCACCCTTCCCACCATCGATAAACGATAAATCAATCAACAGAATCGTAGTAATATGTAAGGTTACGTAGTCCAATGGTTTTTACACAACACTGATAAAATTACCTTAGGCGTGTTCAAGTTCATACCCTTGTACGTATGCGTGCGATTATATATAACGCAACGAAAAAATTCAAATCAACTGCTGTAAAA
Source organism: Cimex hemipterus (assembly GCA_039619505.1). Lineage (NCBI taxonomy): Eukaryota > Metazoa > Arthropoda > Insecta > Hemiptera > Cimicidae > Cimex > Cimex hemipterus. Next base: position 18,256,378 of record CM077114.1, on the reverse strand, counting down.
ATAAAAAAAATTTAAAAAAAAATTTTATTCAGGGATTTTGACAAAGAAATAAACTCGAAGAAATCGAAAAAAAAAGAAAAGTAAACAAAAAAACTATTGTATCACTCTTGTGCCTGGTACTTTTTCTTTGCCGTAAAAAGTTGGTCAAATATGTCCTTTTGAAATTTCCAAGTATGTAAGGTTCACACTTTTACAATTAGTTGTGAAAGAGCAAAAATTAAACAAAGTCAACGGGTGTTTTATTCGATTTTTTTGGCTTACACCGAAAATAAATAATATTAATATTATATTTTTAAATTTTAATACATCTTGAGCAATTAAGCACTGCGCTTATGTGACAGAGCCCCGCGTGTTCCATTTCAAAGCTGTTGGGATCAAAAGTGATTAAATTGAGTTTCGAAACAATTCCCTACTCCAAGTAAATAAATCGATGAAGCTTTATTTTTCCCGTGTGTAGGAAGAAAACAAGTGTTTCCAAAGGGGCAATTTCCATGGAAGAGAGGGGTCGAAGATAGATGGATTGGTTTTAATAGAAACCAAACAGGGGTCGTCAAAAGAAGAAAACAAGGAAAAACGGATGTGAATAACGCCAAACAATTACTTCATTAACAGTTCTATAATGGAAGCATAGCCGGCGAGTCGAGTGTAATTCATGGTGATTTTTCCTCCCCGAATCCGGTGGAGTGGTTTTACAATTAACCACTGGAATTAATCATGCCTTTTTCCATTCATTTCAACTTCCAGCGGTTGTCTTTTCCGACTTTCTACATCACGCCCTCATTTCCTTGTCGACACCCTGGAGAAAAAATACCCTGCTCATATTTCACAGACCCATCACCGCGGGATGAATAAATTGCTGTAACTCGGAAATTACAAAACGAACATGACGATTAATTGTTTTTGTTAAATTAACCACGACTTTACTCTATTTTGCTATTATGGCCGGTTTTTAGTTTTCATTGCGGAAAACTTTCAACAGTTGCGGAAAAACATAAAACATCTAAACAAATAAGAATTTTTAAGTTTTTTAGTAGTCATGACTATTTGAAAACAACAAGGCTTCAACTATTGTTGACACGAAACGTCTAAGATCACATAAGGTACCATAATAAAAATGAGAACCATAACGAAATGGTCTATATCATCTCACGTTAAATAAATCCTTAAATATCAGCCTCAAAAACGTAACTGCGGCGCCGTGGTCAGCTAGCTGATACGACCTTATGTTCACGTCGCGAGAGGCGGCACAGTGCTGATTGGCCAAACACGGCATTCCGGCTCCTTTCCATTTCCTATAACACATGACATGATAGCGAGGTGATTTAACTGTTTGTGCCGGTGTAAAGAACGTAATCTATCGCATTAAATAATAACGCTATTTATTTTGACAATATTTCTGTCAAAATATGTTAAGATTTAATATGGCAACCCCAGACCTCTTAAAAACCACAATAATATATAAATTACACATATCATTAGAAAGAGAAGTTTATGGGCTATGTATAGTTGCAAACCTGGCACGGCGCCCTCAGTGAACGATGCCTACAGCGGGAGCCCCTTTACCGCAATGGACGTAACGAATGAATTTAAGTGTTAGATTTATTAATCACTTTTCTACTCACAAATCACCGTTAGATCACAGTATGGTCTAGCTGAAAAAACAAATTCAGTTGTTATACAACCATCAAACTCATTTCCGTTTTATTAGTATCGATTTCGAGGGCATCAGCCTTTCCTATAGCTCGTTTTCTTTTTGGAAGGACTTTCCCAAAGGATAACGACAATAATGACAAGAGGGTGATGACCGCGTAATCGTTATTATTTCAATTTCGTTTTCGACTTATTTGAAGGTCATCATCAGGCAAACCTATTTTAGTTATGGTTACAGATGAACATAATTACGTTTTCATAGACGATTTTAAATTTCTTTGAACACCGACCCAATCACAACATTGCCAACGTCGAAATGTTACCGTCTATTGTAACGTTCCAATCAATCGGGGTTCAAAGAAATTTAAAATCTCCTATGAAAAACCTGACCACGCGTCCCCTATATTATCATACAGCATCACAAAAAAAATTTCTTTAAAATCAATGATAACACATTATTGGCTCTTTTTGTAAGCAACAAATCATTCAGATATTTAACTCAAACCTACATTACTAATTGTAACTCACACATTAACTAATCAATTAAACTCAATGTTTTATTACATTATCTTTAGTTAACACATTCTGTTTTAATTTAAAATGTAAATAATGCTAAATATCAAAATTAGGAGTACGATAAGAAAAAACAAATATAGTATAATTCGAATAGGTTAATAGCAATAATTCTCACTGTATAATTTATGAATAATTTATTTCACTCAATCAGTTATCCATTCAGGTAATATTTTTTTTGCCTTTTAATCCTTTGGTGATTTTACACCAACTCTAACGGCAATTAACATTTATTATATAACAGCTATTTCTCCCTCTCACAAACACTCTCTCTGTCGTAGAAAAAAAATCACAAGGAAAATCTTTATTAAAGATAAGTACTGTCTTGTTTTAGTGTAATCAGCTTTTTGCTAAAAGTGAGAGACATCAACCTGTCTGGACTAACAAAGCGGATTTGATTGTAACATAATTATAAAAGAGAAAACTGAAAAGAGCTGCATTTGTTTTGTTCTAGCACTTGGTGAAATATACAAAGTAAACACTTTCTCAATTTTTTCGTCGTTAGCGTCATCCTGTATCCTATTTTATGGAAGAGAATCATTGTAAAAACATCATTTTCAAACCATCAAATATTGGCAGGTCATTATGTTTCGTTTTAACGTTGTAATTTTAATTTAATTGTCGTATAATTTAGACTGCAACGTTTTGCAATTAAAGCTTATCTTTTCAAACGCTCAAATTGATTATATAATTATTTTTTAATTCTTTCTTTAGTTAATTATATGAATTAATAAAAATGGAATAAAAAGGTTAACGTAAAATAATTGCCAATACGGCGCTTTCCGATGTTCAACCGTCACGACCGATATGTTATGCGGGTTTTAATCTATTCAAGCGCCTTGCAAAGAGAAAATTGCACTTTTTTTATTTTCCTCTCAACGAGTGCAAACAAACCTAACAACTCCTTTTCACGGAAAAACATAAAATAGAAGAAGAAATAGTAGAGAGAGGAAGTGTGACAGAAAGAGAGAGAGAGAGAATGATGGAGTGGATGAAAGAAATTACTCTTTCCTTTTCTTACTCCTCACCAACAACACTTTTTGCACACTCTCTCTCTCTATCCCCCTCTCTCTCTTTCTCTCTCTCTCTCTCTCTCTCTCTCTCTCTCTCTCACTCTCTCTCCTTTCTTTAAATCCTAGCAAAAGTAAAAAAGTTACTATTCAACAGATGTGTATCTCCCTACGACTGAATATTTACATAACTAAATAATTAACCTAATCACTAACTAACTAGTTGTTTAACTCTCTCAGTATGTCATAAATCACAAACAACAATTTTTCTTTGCTTATCCTAGTGGTTTTGCAGAAATTCGGAGTTGGCCCTAAAGCTTTTACAGAACAAAAACAACCATTTAATATATTTATAATGAATTACATAGGTTTCTTCAAAGAAATGAGGAAAAACCTGACAATGTGGAATGTTTAAACCAAGTTTGAAATAATAAAGTTTCTTATCCCTTACAACGATTCTAATTTAAATTACTCGTACAAAGGAAAATTTTAATTTATTACAGATATTATTTCCGAGTTGTCCAACGTTTGAACTAGCCAGTTCCACGGAGTATATGATATAAGAAAATGGATAGGCCTGAACTTTATCTAAGCCGTATTTCTCACAGATAGGCTACCTAACCCGGCCCCTCCTCTCCAATAAACCACCTCCTATTCACTCGCAGCTTAGTAAACTTGCTTTTCAATATTTCATAGCATCCGACTGCTGCCAGGTTCACCTACATAAAAAATATATAATGGTTCTCAATACAGTGACTACACTCATATAATCACATATTTCACGTGTGCACTAGGTTATTTGTAGCCAGTACTACGGATTTTTTTAGGAACATCTCTTCACCTGTATTTGCCATTACAAAACACCTCATTGAATATATTTTTAGCAAATTTATTAGAAAATATATATGTTTTACTGCTTGTTTTTTTCTTTTAAGCACATAACGATATTTTTTTATATGTTCTGTGGTAATTAATCATTGTAATTAGAACTAATTATATACTTTACTTATAGTTAAAAAACTTATATAGTTTATATTTTTGAGAGTAGTTTAAACCGTCGGCTCTGATAGATGAAACTGATTTATCCCGAGCGACCCTGTGACGAGCTCAAACTACTTAGACACCAAGTTTCCCAATGCCCCATTGTGAATAATAAATGTTCACAGAAACTTCTCTTGTGATTTATTGACACTTGCTTAAATAATCGATGGTCAAAGTTGTCCTCGAAACTGACGAAGGACCGGGTGTATCAAGGATCTCAATAATCCTTAGACGATTATCGAAAAGGCGCAATTAAGTATTAATTTATTAATCAAAACAAAAATATTGTGATTGATTGATATTAAAGTTATGACACTGAGCTTTAAGGATACATTTAAAATACATACAATACATTTAGTATAAAAGTAATACGTGAATGCTGTTTTAAAAAACTGAAATAATATTTCAAACACGTTATTTGTAAATATTGTAGAAGATTTTTTTCAGCTTTTGTTTTGAATCTTTCATTGTAAAAGTTAAAAGAAATTAAATTACATAAAGGGACGTGGAGAATACCAATAAGTGGTCAAGTTTAAAAGTAATGGAACACGTTTCGCCCTGGGGAAAAAAAATCTTCCCGGCCTCTCTGCTCGGTATAGTTTTTGTTGTCAAATAGGAGTGAAGCTTTGTTTTCTCGCTTCGGGAACAATCTGACTTTATTAACAAAATGAACGGGTCACGTACCGCCGTACAGCGAGCCCCGTCGTTTCAACCGGGGGTCCAGATAAGGGATGAGAGTACAAACGACACCCCCGCGTGCCAGATTCCCTCATTGGATTAGAATTTGTCCGAGAATATTGCACCGCCGGCAATCAAAGCGTCCCGATTGTCCGACGAGCAATATGGGACGCCGTAACACCTTTATTGCCAGGAAGAAATAAATCTGCTTCACACCACTAAATACAATAAGCTGAACTGAAGATTAAATTAAAACAAAGGCTTAAATTATCTTTAAAAACAGAAATTGCTTTTCAACTATACGAATGTGCAAATATTCGAAATTCAATTGAACAAAAAATTTAATTTATATGTTTAGTTTTCAAGCTTTAACTAAGTAATGATTTAAAATACTACCATAACTGTTTTACTAAAGTTCAAATCTTTTACTTATTTCATCATTTCTAGTTATTATAACACAAATATAACACAAATAAAAGGAAAAGAAAATGACAAACAAGGTGAGTTTATGATAAATATATAGAAAAAATCGGAAACAAATAATTCATACTTGTAGCATACAATTAACTATCTAGTAAACAAAGAACATTTCAATTTAAGCAATAAATGTAGCTCATTCACATGCATAGCAAAAATACCTTTAATCTATTTTACTTACCAAATGAAGCATAAATAGAGATATAAAAAGAGAATAAAGTAATAAATACACATCGTGCATTATTTTATATCACTAAGTGTTAAACACAAATTACTATTACAAAAGAGAGAGAGAAAGAGAGAGAGAGAGATATGATGATGATGAACGTTTTATTTATCAATCACACAAGATTTGGTCTCAAGGACCATTCTTACATCTAATGTGAAATACAATAGTTCCAAACTTTAACTTATATCTAATAGATTAATTACATGAAATAACTTATACGGTCAATATATTCCGCCTATTTGTTTGACGTTGAACTTAACTTATTTGTTTGTCAAATAGATATCTCAATTTACATAATAATTGAGCGATGAAAGGGCAAATTACTAATAAAATAAGTGACCAAACATAGTATTCAATACAACGCAGTACAAATAATAACTTGTAAAACACCAGTATAAATCAACAATTAAAACCTTACTCACTAAATTGCAATATAAACAAAAAAAATATAAATTTAATAGATCAATCATAATTAGATAACAGGTAATTTTTAAGACAAATCTGGAAATCTTTGATATTTTTACATCGTTTTATGTCTGTAGGTATTCTTGAAAACGTTATTCCATCTTTTACTGAGAATAAAACCATATCTATTAAAAGTTTTGGTTTTATGCTTAACTACACGCAGACGATAGTTTGCAAACCTAGTATCTCTGTCATGAATCTGAGACATGTAAATAAATTTCCCATATAGATATTTTGGTTTTTGAACTTTTAGAATGTTAAAAACTTTACATGAGAGATTGAAATCGATTAAGTCTTTAATTTTGAGAAATGTGAGTTGCGAAAACTTGTTATATATACAACTGTCATATTTCAGGTTCAGGATATATCTGATACACGTGTTTAAACCTACTTGCAATTTTTTTAGAGAGAGATAGAGAGAGAGAGACAGAGACAGACAGACAGACAGACTGACAGAGAGAGAGAGAGAGAGAGAGAGAGAGAGAGAGCTGGAGAAAGTGATTGAGGAAGAAACAAAAAAATATTGGTTGATAGTGCCATAGAGAAGGAAAGGAATAGACCGACATATTATATATCCGTAGGTAGATACATAAATAGAAATAGCTAATACATGGATGATATATTGATATATGAATTGATAATTGGATGGATCAATTGATAGATAAATAGGTAGAAATAAAGATAGAATAGGAATAATAGGAATAGATAGAATCTAGGTAGTAGATAAAATAGTGCATAGATATACTATGTAAGTAGTCAAGAAGGTAGGTAGGAAGAAAAATAAGTTCTACTTTGTGACGTAGGTAGAGATAGAAAAATATATGGATGACAAGGTTGTTGTATAGATGAGGAGGAAGGAAGAAAGAAAGTTACTAAGTAAGTTACTAAAAAATTGATTAAGTAGATAGGCTTATAGTTATGTAACGAGGAAAGTAAGTAGGTTGGTAGGAAATAAAGTAGGTGGGTAGTTTATAAATGATAGATTATGTATGGATGCATCGATGGCTGGGTAAATAGATTAATATATTTAAAGATGAAGGGGTAATCAGATAGTTAGACAAATGAATATTTAAGTAGAGAGAAAAATAAGCCCAGGAAGAAAAATAATATAAATATTTAAAGATTATTCAGAAATCGTGAGATGCGGTCTGGTGTGATGTAGGATTCAGAAAAACATTTTCTTTATCGTGCAAAGTTCTACCTTTGTTGAGAATATTTTTAGGGCCTGGAATTTACAAACATTGTTTCATTTACCAAAAACATGTAAGATGTGGGAAAAAGTGAATTTATACAAGGCAAAAAATTTTTTTTCTAACAGTCGATCAAAGTATTTCAACTCATTTAAAGTGTTTTTCTTCGTGCCATTCATGCGTGTCGTGTTGAGAGTGCCGATGAGTTATTGCTATTTTATGTTTATATATGTTGGATTTTGACGGCTACTTTGAGAGAAAGAGCCGACCACGAGAAAAAAACGTTGGCCATGTTTCGGCCAGGTTATCCTAAATAGGACAAGGAAAATTAAATTGTTAAATTAGACTATGTGGAAAATATTTGGTGTGAAGTCTGTTATGTGGTTGGTCTATATTGAATTTTGATTAATGATATTGGCGTAGCTGAAACTGAACTTACATGTATTCTGTAATTGATGCTGTGTTTATCCCTGTTGATCTAAACCATTTCTAAAAAGTTACGTTTATATTTATTTTGTTATGTGTGTAATATTTTTGAATTGTTAAAATCGAAATTGTGTTTGTGTTCAAAATGGTGGGTCGCGAGTGCTGTAGGATTTTGGTTGGGTTTTTTTGCAATCGTGATATCTTGCTTTTCTGTCTATATTGGGATGTAGGACAGATGTAAGTTGCCGGACAGTTTCGACAATTGATTTTGTAGTCAATTTCAGATTTATTTGATATTGGTTTGGGATCTTTAATTTTGGAAAAAAGTGTTATTTTATTACGATTGTATATAATTTTTTTTAACGAGGGTTCGCAACAGCAGAGGTCATATAAACCCTCAGGGTGCCGGTGTTTTTGAAAGAAAGCCCATCTGTAAGTATGTCGGGTTCGAATGACGGCCGCTGGATTCGAACCCGGGACCTTTACGTTACAGTGATGAGCACCGCAATTTTTTTTTCTTTTTTTTTAAAGACTTGTGTGTGGTGTTACGTTGGGACATTTATGTTCAATAATGTTCAGTGTTCTTTCTATTGGAAACTTGGTGACCAATGATGGAACCTTCAGGGATATGAGAGAGTAGTGCGATAGTATGTGAATAAGATTCATTCTGTTAATGAAATTAAATAAATTTTTTACGTTATATGGGTTATCTGTGATGTTAGTATTTTGGTTAGGTATTTTAACATGTGGTGGGGGGGGTCCATAAATTGGAAATACAGAGATCGAAATAAAAATGTATAAATAGATAGATACTAGAAAATATTTGGAATGATAAATTGTTCAAAAGACAAACATTTGGTGGATAGGTAGGGGACAGCAAGAAAGAGACATCAAGCATCACAAACGATTATGTTCCTAAAAATGACTAAAATAATACTATATTGAACGCTTCAGTAAAATAATTATTGCTTCCTAAATAGTTAAATTGAAACTTTTTATAAAGAAAGCTCGTCAAACATCTGACATTGTACTATTTCAACAATACGATATTCGGAAAATATCCATCAGGATAAGGTTTTAGTGAAAATTGATTTTTCTTAGTCGTTCAAAGAACCCACTAATTAACACTGTCCTGGAACGTTAAATAAATAAGTGGGTAATCACGTAAAATTGAGTGACAAAAAATAAATGTTTAACAAGCACTAGTTTAATTTTTTGCTTCTAAATCGCAATGTTAAAATTAGATTTTACATTTAATAATATTAAATAATCAATAAGGATTTATTTAAATTTTGAAAGGCAGTTGAACAGATGCACAAAATGTAGGAAATCAAAAGTTAAAAGTTAATAAAAATGTTTAAATGATCACGGCTTGAAAAAGATTTTTTAAACATGACTTTCAAACTAACATTGTAACACAAATAGCACGTAATAGTCATCCACATTAATTCAGAAACTACAATAGTTTTAATATTTAAGTATCCGACACAAGAGCCACGTTAAAATGTCAACTGTCTTATTGTAATAACCAAGTTTCTCTTTTTGGTTTACTACCTAACTTGGTCATCTCTAAATTAATTAAGAAAGGACATTGGACCTTCCATAATTTGATACTTGAAACTTCGTTCTGCAACTGCAGTCAAACTGAGGGGAAGTTGAGCCCGAGGTTGTGCCAATGGCATTGCCGTTTACGTCATCTTATACAGTTTTTCTTGTAAATAAGTTAAAGATATTAAACCAATTGACAAAAGTGATGCTCAACATTATATACGTGCAATGTTCCTTCTTTTATTCACTCCCAACACAACAAACAGGAATGCCACTTCTACACAGAAAACAAACACCTTGAGCTCTGAAGACGACCCTAAATAAAGATCAAAACGTTGGCATGATAAGTAAAATGTTTTTTTAAACTACGTCACACCAGAACACATCTCACGATCTCCTAATAATCATTATTTATAATGTTGAAAAATACCAGTATGGCTTAACATTTGCGTCAAAAAACATTACTATTCTTCAAAAATTCGCCCGGAATCATTATAAACTGTAAAATCTATAACAAAAAAAGTGTTTTACTAAAAGTTGAACATCGAATTCTTTATTAAATATAATCGTAAGTTATTTATTTTGAACACTAAAAACTTAAGCTTCTACCAAAATAATATGTAATCAATTAAAGAATGCCAATATACTGTTTTAAATGAAATGAGCAGAAAATTTACAGTAAGTTGTCTAATTGATTTGACATTGCTGCAGATTTGCTGCTGTTTAACGCTATGAAATACATCTATATTTCTTAAGTTTATTCACAACTAGTCCAATCGTATAATAATATTTAAACATTTAAAATTATTAGATAAATTTATTTTGTATTATTTTTTACCGTTTCGGAGCAAAATTATACAATGTACCTTAAGCCAAGTTCAACTTCAAATTCAATGCTATACGTCCTGTCACATCATTTTAAAAAAAAACCACGCCGAAAATAATATTGTCATCAGATAATAAATTGGTGGTTCACTATTTATTAATTACCATATGAACTGCCAACCGTCCGTAAATATAAAAAACTTGCTTTTTTACCACTCTTCACCGGTGCTCGGAAAAAAAAGTTAGGTTAAATGGATTAACAAGCATTTTCTATCCATTGCCATAGTTCTTCAACTGATGTAATTGGACTATGATTGACTTGAAAACTGTTTTTTAAATGGCCTCACAGAAAATATCGAGAAGAGTTAAATCGGGTGGCCTAGGAAGCCAACAGATCGGGTCATGAGGTCCTCACCTCTTATCCTGGAAGTAACGATTCAAATAACCTCCCACCTGCAAAAAATTGTATGCGAGAAATCTACAAGCTGGAGAATCATCCTTTGTCATTGTTGTAGAGGTGTCCAATAGTGTTTGCAGAACATCCCTAAAAAATTGAGAAATGAACACCAATACAATTATTACCGTACAAACAAAGCTAAACTAATTTCTTGCTGAGAAGTCCGTACCATACGTTCATACTGCGAACCACGTTGTTCTGACAAAAGTAAGAAATTCTCGGAAGAGTCATGAAAAAGAGCAATCCTTTGGCAAAGCAGGCAGTTCAAATTTGAAATGTGATTAATAAATAGCACACCAAATGTCTGTTTTTGCAAACTCATTTAAAAAATTTTGTCATCTTTTAACCGATCCGACTGCAGTGTTAAAAATTCTTTGAAATAATTTGTCAGATGTATAGAGCCTTAATTGAAATTTTGAAGTTGAACTGGGCTTCAGGTACGCCGGATGATTTTTCTCCGAAAAAGTAAACATTTGAAAATAAACTAAAAAATATTAAACATGTATTTTTTGTTTGCTTTCAAGGGAGATTCAGCAGTTCCATCTACTCAAGAAACCCGTAGATGTACTACAGAATTATAATTAGAATTATGAGACCTGCTAGGAGGTCTCTGGCCTCTCCCTGATAGATCAGGGGGTGTCACCCACCTTGGTGCATGAGCGACTCCGAGGTTGGGCTCTGGTCGGGCGCCATTGACTTCTTTGGTCATTTCAGCGCCCTTACGTTCCCTAAAACTAGTCATTCACACACTTACTGATACAATAAATTCATACATACCACTATATACAAATCCAATCACACATGCCTATCCTCTATTTAGAGTCCGGAGGGTACTCGATATTCCGCCCCGACCCGGCTTAACGGAGCAGCGGTGGTGCTTTGAAATAATATGCTGCACCGCCGCCAACATATTTCTATTCTGCAAGAAACCAAATACAAACATTAACCTATAAAATAAATACCTATAATCCCGATATCTGTAAGAAACCTAAAAAAGTTTGCCCTTGAATTCGCTGCCATGCTCGAGCATTCTAATATAACCTGGCGGCATTCCATTACGGTCCCTATACAGGGCCATGCTGGGCTACTTGGCATGTTGGGAACCTAGGTCGACTCGTGCCAACCAACAGGTACCCGTGAGTCGGACGTGTGTGGCCTATCCGCAGGTGGGTCAGCACGACGCTTTCTCGACCGTCGGCTTAACGGACACCAGCACGTCCGTCGAATCGGCCCAATGACGCTTCCACTTGTCTAACATATTTCCGCGGTACATATGCTAAAATTAGACGTACTACAAATATTCATTTGTACTCCAAAACGCTAAATTCAACTAAGTCCATTACATTGTACAGTTTGACTTCTATTATCGAGTTTAATATTTTGCTAAAAATAAACGAACAATAATAAAAAAATT